>QRDG01001999.1:320861-700990 GCA_012064385.1 Puccinellia tenuiflora | reverse complement strand
ATCAGCCAAATTAATTAATTTATATATCAAGCTAATCTAGATTGATTTGGTTAAATGAAGGATTATGTGAGGTGCATAATTTGCTACTAGTTCAAAACACAGGCTTGGTGAGGACCCAGCATAAACACCGCGGCGACCGAGACCAAATATACGATGATATTTACTCAAGACGACTATTTGGAGTTTTGCGTGGACTATCGGCAAGGTAAGACAAGTCATCGGCAGATTCTGAGGTATTTTCAGTCAAGACGCGGCTGCCTAAAACAAATCCTATCAGGTTTCGGGTCTGAGGCTGATACGTATGGATTGGAAAGACTGTCAAAATACATAAGGAAAGAATTTCCTTGTTTGCCGATGGTTCAAGAAGACAAGGAGTCGTACTAGTCCTAGCATGTAGTAAGCTAATATTCTATACCTTATTATATGCATGGCCGGATCAATTAGAGGTTAGAAATATTATATTCAACTTACGTGTCAAGAAAACGATCCGTGGCCTACCTTGTACGCCAAAGACCGAGGCTACCTATATATACGTGGGTATACGGCCGATTGAAAGGGAGCAATTGATCGACATACATCAAAAAACCAATTTATCTTTTTATCTATCTTTTCATCGTTTCTTCTCCTGCCGAGCCCTAGCAGCCCTAGGGTTTGGTGATCTTTGCCGTTTTGCGCTGAAAAACGGTCGTCTCTCCTCCACGAAAGCGAGGGGATCTTTGTTGCTTTGCTCGGAAAGCAATCGGTTCGTCGTCACGAAAGCACGACAATATCCTGGTGTTGCGCGGCAGATTTTTGCGGCAACACAATAGGCCGAAATATTGGAAGTGCATAATCAGATTTGTTGTTTTATTTATTTCGTCTATTCATACTTTGGTGGATGGATTATACATAAGGCCGATATTTCTTTTATCGCCCTGAGATGATTATCTAATCATGGCTGATGTCATGTGATACCATCGTCCCTAGTTTACGAAGTGTCATGTTGCTTATAATATTTTGCACAAACTATACAGCCGAATATGGCTTGTCTATTCGTGCTACAACTATTGAGGCTTCTAGTGATTCGTTGTCAGTAATGCAACAATGTTCATGGTTTACCAATTTCGACGAATCACTTGTTATTTATTTTGGTGCATGTCTAGATGTAATTTTAACCTTAGATTACTTTGTCATTGCTCATATCTCTAGACGTGAAAACTGAAAAGCAAAAGAAATTGGCTCAATAAACATTCGGCTATTTAATGTTCCACAAGGGCCGATGCTTTTTTTTCCAACATAGGTAAGGCCGGATTGAAGTTTATTACTTCGGCCACTAATAAAAGATATAGTGCAGGTACAGTTAATACATGCAGAATTTGAAAAAAGGTTGAGAATATGACTGTTCGGCAGGGGACCTCCAAGTACGCATTATTTGGTGATGATTTTTATTGCTGAACGGATCAGTCATATTATTTTGGAAGGCTTGGGTGAAAACTAATGAAGATCGTTGTGGAGAGTAAAATCGGTGCAAGGTATTTTTCGGCACACAAGTTTTACCGAAAAATAGGGGAGCATGTGTTCATGGTGTAATTTGGCTAGTTGCTTGATGATGAGCCAAATTAATTTAATCGCCGATTCAGCCGATTGATTGATAAATAGCTTAAGAGCTACAACGTCATCTGAGTCAAGTCCTGGCCAGTTTCGGAAATACGTCAATCTAGTACATAACCGTCAAAGACAAGTCTTGACTTGAATCGAATACCAAGCTGAACTATCAGGTTTGCATCGGCTAGCTATACCTACGTGAGCATGGAAACATGCTTAGTATGGGATGGTCATTATCTATTACGATTAGCATTACGGCCGGAATAATTTATTATTTTCTTGTAAGGCCAAGAGGTATGTGTACGTGACAGGATCTATAATCTGGAGCTGATACATATTATATGTAACCGAAACGTCGGAGGATATGTCCTATTCGGTTCAGCTTTGGAGTTCTTTTCCTCTACGTCAAGTCCAGCGTGCCTATAAAAATATGAAGGCCGTGGCCGATTGATGGAAGCAATCGATATTTTATCAAAAACCAATCTACTTTTTACGTATCTTTTTATCTATATTGTTTCTTCTCCTGCCGAGCCCTAGCAGCCCTAGGGTTCGGTGATCTTTGCCGTTTTGCGCTGAAAAACGGTCGTCTCTCCTCCACGAAAGCGAGGGGATCTTTGTTGCTTTGCTCGGAAAGCAATCGGTTCGTTGTCACGAAAGTACGACGGTTATCGTGGTGTCGCGCAACAATTTTGCGCGGCAGATTTTTGCGGCAACAGTAGGGCCTCCATTGCTTCAGAGCATGGACAATAGCAGCAAGCTCTAAATCATGAGTCGGGTAGTTTTGCTCATGCGGCTTCAATTGGCGCGAAGCATAAGCTATCACCTTGCCTTCTTGCATTAACACGCAGCCCAAGCCTTGCAGAGATGCATCATAGAAGACGACAAAGTCTTTGTCGGTGTCTGGAAGGACGAGAACCGGAGCAGACGTGAGTTTGACTTTCAGGGTTTGGAAGCTTTCTTTTGCCTTGTCAGTCTAGTCGAACTTTTTGCCTTTCTTGAGAAGGTCAGTCAAGAGAAGGTCAGTCAAGGGCTTGGCTATTTTGGAGAAGCCTTCGATGAAACGGCGGTAATAACCAGCCAAGCAAAGGAAGCTTCTGATATCTTTGACTGACTTCGGAGTTACCCAATCCAAGTTGGACTGGATCTTGTCGGGAATGATAGCCACACCGCTAGCTGACACCACATGACCAAGAAAGATGAGTTCCGTTAACCAGAACTCGCACTTGGAGTACTTGGCAGAAAGACAGTGTTCACGAAACTTAGTCAGGACTAGCCGAAGATGTTCCTCGTGCTCTTCTTCAGTTTTGCAATATACAAGGATGTCATCGATGTAGGTGATAACAAACTTGTCGAGATACTCCATGAAGATGGAGTTCATGAGTCTCATGAATGTAGCTGGAGCATTGGTGAGGCCGAAAGACATGACGGTATACTCGTATAGACCATATCGAGTAGTGAACGCAGTCTTTGGTATATCTCGTTTGTGATCTTGATCTGCTGGTAACCTGACCGTAGATCCATCTTGGAGAATAATGTTGCACCGGCTAGCTGATCAATGAGGTCATTGATACGTGGGATTGGATACTTGTTTTTGATTGTCACAGCATTCAGCGGTCGATAATCAATAACCAATCGAGGAACCTTTGAATCCCTCTTTTGACGAAGAGTACCGGACAACCCCATGGTGAATTGCTAGGCTGAATAAAATTCTTTTCTAGCAGCTCATAAATTTGTGTCTTCAATTCAGCGCAACTCTTCAATCAGCATGCGGTACGGCCTCTTGGAGATAGGGGCAGTTCCGGGAGCCAACTCTATGACAAACTCCACACCTCGATCAGGTGGCATGCCAGGTAATTCTTCAGGAAAGACATCAGGGAAGTCACACACCACGGCTACCTGATGCATTTCAGGAGGTGACACACTTTCCATGAAGTAGAGAAGGGTCTCCGGTGAGAGAGGAGTGATAGCAGATGGAACTGACGACGAAGGGGACCAGTAACTCACTAGCCCAATGGTTGGGTGGATCACTGTGATAGACTTGGCAGCACAGTTCAAGTTAGCCTGGTATTTGACTAGCCAGTCCATGCCCAGAATGACATCTAGACTATCTGACTTCAGGGCTATCAACGAGACAGGAAATGTCCAAAAGCCTATGGTAATCTGGACCTCTCGAGAAACCCAGTTAGTTTGCCAACTCGACTCAGGCGTTTAAACCTCTAGAGGGGATTCCATGACCACAAACGGTATTTGGTGGCTGTGTGCGAAAGCTATGGATATGAATGAATGTGATGCTCCAGAATCGAACAAGACTGAAGCTGGATATTCATTAATTCGAAGCTCACCCATGAGAACACCGGGGTCCTCTTCAGCTTCTTCAGCAGAGACGTGGTTCAGACGACCATGGCTGACAGTCATAGCCTTGGCTGCTGGTGTAAAGGGAGCTGGTGCAGGTGTTGCAGTATGTGGCACCCTCCTTTGACACAGGTCACCAGAGAGGTGGTCGCCCCGTGCGCCAGCCCAGGATATCTGGACGCACATTACGACAATGCAACATAGCGTAAATATCATTACACAATCAGGCCCAAAGGGCTACAAATGGTTTACATGGCCTTCAAGGCATGAAAATTTATCATGGCCAGGTGTGGCACGGGACACAGTTTAACTAGCAGCGGAAGACAACGATACAGCAACGGCTTGGTGCGGCTCCATTCCACAGGCATCTGGCTGGGCTACTGATCCTAGCATGCTCTTGCTCCATCTCCGGGCTAAGGTGGTAGATGAATCCTCTCAACGTCTGGCCACATGAAAAGCCAGTCTGAGTACAATGATGTACTCGCAAGAAAATAACCACAAGACATGAACAGTCAAGCAATCAGGCAACAAGTAAGCAGCAATAATAATAATCTAAACATGGCAAGTATCTACTTACGACGGTCCAAAAGGATGACAACATGGCATCACAGTAAGACATGGCATAAGCAAACAACGGGAGTACCACCAGCACAGAGTCCAAGCCAGGTGGGGTTGGATCATGTACCGGGGGTCACACAAAGAGCTTACTTGTGACGAATAACGGGTGTACTAGTTGATACCAAGTAACACAATAAATCATATTACCACAGCTAGGCTCACTGGCCTCTAGCCTCACGAGGCTAACCTCATCTGTTACTACTGCTAGGCCCACTGGCCTCATCACATTTCCTTATCTCGAGTAACGTTCCCTGCACCATCTTATTGTTTATTAAGTGAGGTCAGGTCGTTCATCAATTCTTTCAAACAGATCTTAAGTTTAACCTTCGGACACGACAAAGATACACAGTGTGACTGACACTGAACTGTTGTTCCATATCCCAGGAACAGGGCTAGCTGGTTTGGTTGAGTCTCTCGAGAGTTTGCTTTACCACCTATTGGAATGCACCCCACTCAGCCGATGCTCCAGGTTTCTCACGCCCAAAGTCTCACTAAGCAAAATACATTCTCGTGACGGTCCACTTGCTAAGACACCCTCCTGCCCCACCCTATACGCATGGTACAACGGGCAAGTAAATCCGGCACATCCCCCGGCGCTACCGGGTATGCCTAGCTCCGGACTCCCTATCGCAGTCGAACCCGTGCCTATCGACCACTCCCCTCGGACAGCACAACCGAACCACTGCGCCCAACGGATGGCACAAAAGGGGCTTAACAACCTACTAGGTCACGGTTTCCATGGGACAACGGTGGTATCGCGTTCTAGGGTTCAGATTAGTGGCACTATGAATAGACCTTATCGTTGCTTGGAGGGTTGTTTCATTAAATCAAGTTTCAGCATTCACATGTCCAAGCAACAAAAGATTAGTCCAACACTATAACCACAATAACATAATAATATATCATCAAACAATCAAAACATTAGCAACACAATATTTCAAGCAATAGATAGTTTGCGTCAACCGGGCGACTGTGGTGGAGATGCCTCCGGCCAGTGCCAGCCTCAGGTCGATAAAAGAAAATAAAACAAAATAACAAAATCAACTGGGCGAGGGCGGAGGTGTCTCCGGCCAGTAGCAGCCACGGGTCGAGTAAGGAAAATAAAATAACACAAGTGGTTAGCGTCAACCGAGTGACTATCATGGCGACTCCGCCGACAAGCGCCATCACAGATTGATTATAGATTATAACATAGTGCTTTGAACAGATGACTGTGGCGGTTCCTCCAGCTGGTGTCATCATAGATCAATTACAAGGTTGGTGAGGCATGTAGCCTCCAAACAATGAACCAAAAAGCATCCATAAGAAAGAAATCATCCATTCCACTCAAGGGTTATCTCGACATGGTGTCATGGCAAAAAGAACCAAATGGAAAGTCAGCTCCCAAGCGTCGTAGTCCGGGTGGTCTACGCCAACCATATTTGACGGAGGGACAAGAAGCAAATAACTCTTTTGGCAAATGCCCCCAACTCCGAGGATCATAAGACGACATTCGTCCGCTCCTCACCTCGGCGAAGAAGAAGAAGCAAACAATCAACGCATGTTTTGTTATTTAGTTGTTAAAGCGACGCAAGTGCGAGGCGCACAGATAATTCATACATCAATCTAATGCATATATTGATGAAGTACAAAACAAGGCAACAATAACAAACTGACCTAATATAAATACCAAACGCAGACAATTCTAAACACTTGGCATGAAAATAAGCGAATAACAAACAACTTTGAGGGACTGCTCATAGCAAGGGGTTAGCTTGCCTTCGACGATCGACGCCATTTGGATTGGAGGTCACGGGCACGTCGCGGGATAGGGTTTCGATTCGCCGGTACTGCGGGATACCTATACATGCATACGCGGGTGCTGAACATAAAATCAATTTACAAAAATGAAAAACCTATACCAATGGATAGAGATTTTCAAACTGAGAATTTACAAACTTGGATCACCTGAATCGGAAATCTATCCAGCGGGGAAAAGAAAAAGACAAATCCGCGCAAAAAAACGGCATGGGCCGATGCTGGGCCATGGCGCGTTGCACGCGCGAGTGCCAGCGCTGCGCCTGGCCGGGCCGCTGGTGGGCCGAGATCTGCTGCTGGCCTGATGGGCTGGAAAACGGTTCGCACGAACTGGAAAAAAAAGAAGAACACAGATAGGGTGTCGATCATCTTTTCCTCCGCACCACGTATGGGAACGGGCGCCGACCGGCCAGGGCTGGCCATGCGGCTCGCCGGGAGGCTGGCCGGCGGCGCTGATGGGAACGTCGTGGCCCACCACACCCAGGGGAGGCGGCTTCGATGACGGGGACGCCTCCGGTGCGTCGCCCGCGAGCTCGGCCGAGCGGCCATGGTGGGGGTTCGGGAGGCCGACGGCGCCGACCAAGGGGAGGCCCGAGGACCGGGGGGACGGCGGAAAGGGACTCGCCACGCTACACCGCACTCGTCGGTGCAGTTTCCTACGGCAGAGGGGGGGTCGTGGAGCTTGCTACCTGAACTTCTAGGGTTTCGGCCATGAGAAGCTAACCGAGCTTCCACGAGCTCATTTCTTCGTGAAACTTGAGTGAGAGGATCTAGGGAGGGATGAGTGAGGTCTGTGAGTGCAACTGAGGGTTAGGGGGGAGCTTCTTATAGCCGGGAGAGAGGAGAGGTAGGTGCTTGGTAGCTCGGCCACTAATGGCGGTTTGAGGTCACCCATGACGATCTCCGGCTACAGAAGACGGTGGAGAGGACGGGAACGGTGAGCTGGCGCACAGTGCAGCACGAGGAACACGCTGAAGCTGGGTTAGGCACCGACTACACTCTTAAGTAGGCTAGGTTATGCAAAGCACTCAATTCCCACCCTGCTCACATGGTGTTCGACGAAATGCCCGAACGAACTTTTCGATGTAAATAAATTCCAGAAAAATTCCACTGGCTAGGTTTAGATGCTAGGAGATGGTCCACTGAGTTTGAGCTCAAAAGGTTGCCTCCAAATATGGTTTTGGGTAAATGTCCGAAAAGGATCATAAGGAGAGGATCATCGCCATTAGGGCTTTAACCCGGGGTTTAGCATCTTGTGGTTGGGCTAATGACCTCATGGATGTACCAGAGGATAAGGTGATGGTCTATCACCCTCCATGCAGAAATTTCTTGCACAAAAGATAGGTTGGCAAGGTTCCAAAAGTGGGTGAAAACTTAATGCCATGGTATTTATGGTATACCAAACAAATGAGGTGGAGGGATTTTATTGGAGGGAATAAATATACCCCTTAATTGGCTTGGGATGGTATTTATCCCATGTGCTCAAATTCTCATGAGTTTGGTTTATCCAAAAGGTTGTCATGCATAAGAAATATTTCGTGGCCATTTTAGAATAATCATGGGTGGTGGATAATGGCATAATGATTATATCATGGTTTTATGAGGAGTGTAGAGGGGTACATGTTGGGAAAAATCTAATTTCCTGACCAACGCATGCACTAAATTATTTATCGAGGGTTTTGGGAATATTGCATTTGGTAACTATGCAATATTTTGCGTGTGGAGGATAATAAATGGATCAGGTGATCTTGGAATAGTTGGTGGAGTTTTCCAAGCTAGGAAAATAGGGTTGAGAAGGTAGATGGAACATTAGGATTTTCAGATCCCAATATTTAGGTTATGAGGTTTTTAGGAAAAACCTTAGCGGAGGTTTTTCATAGTGGCAAAGGAATCACCGGAGATTCTCTGGATTTATCTGAGCGAAAAAGAACACGAGCGCATCATCTAGCACAAGAGGGCAAAATAATTTTGAGATACGAGAAAAAAGTTTTTCGGGTGTGGGAAAACACCACTAAAATTAGGGACGAATTTTTGGGGTGTTACACAGTAGCAGGTGCCTTCTAAGTACAGTCCCTTGAGTAGTGGACAGGCCGGCCATATCTGTAGCAAGTGAGATCCGGCGGAGCCGGCAGCTGAGGACGAAACACACTTCCACCTGCCCCAAATGTCGCAATAGCTTTGCGAGGCGGAGGTGGCCTGAATCCCGAGGGACTAGGCGTGAAGGGAGCATGCAGCACCGCGCTATAAGGCACGAATACCCTGCCCTTCTTGACTTTGGCAGACAAGGAGCTCTGATTGTCCACTGGAGCTGGCCTCTTGGAAGACTCTACACTAGTAGGAAAATGCTTATAGGTAAGCAGAATAGCCATGGCGCACCTGACAAGTCGTGTGCCATGGCTAAGTATCCGTGGCGCACCAACAGTGGCTGCGCCACGAATAACTACTTAGTCGTGGCGCACAGTATGTTCTGCTGCGCCATGGGTAAACTGCAACCTGGCCAACCGGTATGCGCGTAAATAGACGTGGCACATAGAAAATATATGCGCTGCAGGTATGTTGTTGCCACTTTTTTAGTACTCTATCCAAACCAATCCTATCCTAGTACTAGTGGTGCAGCCCTACTTTATTGCGCTACCGCTGCTGTATTCCAGGCTGGCAGACCAGGCACGTGCGCGGGGGGCCGGATTATTTTTTTGGTCGATCCATGTGCCTTCAATCTGACGGTTATGGGGGGCTTTGTTCCAACATCTGACAGCTCTTCCACGGCTGAAAAAGCACACGATCCGCATGATGTGCTTCCTCCTTCATCTTCCTACGCGTGTCCCATCGATGATGCACCCCGACTAAGAGGGGAAAACGAAGAGCGAACGGGGCCGAGCGGATGGGAAAACGAAGCAGGAGCGGACGGCGCGGGCGCGCGACGGAGCGGCGGGGAAGGCGAAGCCCTCTCGTGAGTGGACGATGCCGGAGTCGAAGCGCCAAGAATGAGGACCCCCCGCGCGCTTGTGGAGCCAGGAGAGAGGACCCCCCGCGGCACATCCCCGCGCGCATCTGCAGCTAGGAGAGAGGACCTCCCGCGGCGACGGCGACCACGGTGATGGGCGCGTGGCGATGGGTGACCACGGCGACGAGCGACCATGGCGACGTGCGCACGGCATCGACTAAGCCGGAGAGAGGACCTCCCACGGCGACGTGCGCGCAACATCGACTAAGCCAGAGGAGGAACCTCCCCACACCCTCGCCGGCCCCTGTGAGGACAAGGCCTCTGGTGCGGAGCTACTCCATGCGCGCGTCCAACAAGATCCGGAGCCCCCTACGCCCCCCTTCTCCCCCCACAGCATCGGCATTGTGGGCCGCTGGTGTCATCAACCGGGAACGAGGACCGCCCCTGCCACAAAGAAGACAGAGCCATAGGGACGAGCTCGTCAGCATGACGACTGGGACGAAGCCCCCGTAGCTAAGCGACGAAAACGACGACGGCATGAAGCCCCCGGCGGTGTCCAGAACGTACGGAGCCCCCTGCGCGGCGGAGTTTTTTTTAGTTTCACAAATTCATAGCCATGGCGCAACGAATGGCGTACCCGTGGCGCACATTACCCGTGGCGCAATGTGCAAAAGGTGCGCCACGGCTATTTTTTTTACCCGTGGCACACCGGGACACCTGCGCCACGGGTAGAATGCTACCCGTGGCGTGGTAGTTAGTGGTGCACGGCCCTGCGCCACGGGTAGCATATTTTGGTGCGCCACAGGTAACTGTTTTTGTACTAGTGCTAGCTCTTTCCTTCCGTGCTCCAGAGTGAGAGCCTGGTTGTACAGCTCCTGGAAGGACGTGAACTTGAATGGCAGCACCTCATAACGAAGCCGAGGAGTCAGTCCCTTGCGGAACAGATCCTGCTTGTCCTCATCATTGGTCACGTCCCGCAGGGCGTAACGAGACAGGTGATTGAACTCCCACCCATAAGCTTGGAGATCCATGCGTCCCTGGTTCAGATCCAGGAACTCCCTACTCTTTAAGTCCATAATGGGATTAGGGATGTAAGTAGCACAGAAGGTACACTAGTAGGAAAATAGCTATAGGTGGAACCACATTGTGTGGCGCACCAAACAGCCATGCGCCATAGAAAATATTTTTGTGGCGCATAGTTTTGCATGCACTACAGAATTCCAAAATTCTGTGGCGCACGGGAACCGAGTGCGTCACAGAAATATGTCTTTCTGTGGCGCATGGGTCTAGATGCGCCACAGAAAGCCACATTTCTGTGGCGCATCTAGACCCATGCGCCACAAAAATATGGTGGCCCCGCCACCAATGATTGGGTGGGTGCCCTTTCTGTGGCGCATGGGGCTACATGCGCCACAGAAAGTCACAATTCTGTGGCGCATGTGGCCCCACAGAATTGTGACTTTCTGTGGCGCATGTGGCCCCATGCGCCACAGAATTCTGACTTTCTTTGTGACTTTATGTGGCGCATGTGGCCCCATGTGCCACAGAAAGTCACAATTCTATGGCGCATGTGGCCCCACCCCCCCCCCCCTGTGGATCGCCTTTTCAGTTTTGCAAACAAGAAAAGAAAATGATAAAAAATTCAAAAAATAGAATCCTTTGAGATATAGTTAGGTTTTAGTGTCTAGTAGGTATAGAAATTTTGAAATATGAATTTTGACTTTTTTTCCAAAAGTAGGTGAAAAAATATTAAAATGGTCATAACTTTTGCATACGACGTCGAAAAAATGCGTTCAATATCTCAAAAAAAAACTAGAGAAAATTTCGGACTCGATCGCACCGGGGACGCACCGGGGTTTACCCGGTTGGGCAATTCTCCGTTTCTCAAAATTCGAAACGAAAAAAAAGTTATGGCCAAAAGAAGAAATTTTCCAGCAAAATAAAAAAAATAAAAAAAATAAAAAAAAATTCTGTGGCGTATGGGCTTGCCCATGCGCCACAGAATTGCTGGATCCGAATTTAAATCCCGCCGGCGCCCTCTTCTCCTCTCCCTTCTCCTCCACTTCTCCTCTTCCCTTCTCCTCTTCCCTTCTCCTCCACTTCTCCTCCACTTCTCCTCTCCTCTCCTCTTCTCCTCTCCCCTTCTCCTCCATTTCTCCTCTCCCCTTCTCCACCACTACCTTCGGCGACCTCCACCACTACCTCCGGCGACTTCCTCCTCCTCCTCCTCCTCCTCCTCCTCCACCACTACCTCTGGCAACTTCCTCCTCCTCCTCCTCCACCACTACCTCCGGAAACTTCCTCCTCCTCCCCCACCTCTGGCGACTTCCTCCTCCACCACCTCCGAATTCCTCCTCCACAACTGTGACCTCCTCCTCCACCACCTCCGGCGACCTCCTCCACCACCACCGGTGACCTCCTCCTCCACCACCACCTCCGGCGACATCCTCCACCATCTCCGGCGACCCCCTCCTCCACCCACTTCCGACCAAGCCACCTACGGCCATGGCCACGGGCACCACAGCCTCCGACGAGCTTCGACGAAATTCTGGCGAAATTCCAGCGAGATTCCGGCGGCGCCAGATCCAGATCTGGATCTGGCCGCCTTTTTTAAATTCAAAATAACAATTCTGTGGAGCATGGGGGGTTGGTGCGCCACAGAATTAATTCTGTGGCGCACGGTGGCTGGGTGCGCCATAGAATTTTTGATTTTTCTGTGGCGCATCTGGGCCGTGCGCCACAGAATTTAAATTTAGTGGCGTGGCTTCTGTGGCGCACCAGCCATGCGCCACAGAATAGCTTTTTGGTGCGCCACTGATAGGGTTTTCCCTAGTAGTGGCAGTGCGGAATTCAGCAGATGTTGGGGTTATGCCGAACAGGTACCCTCACGAAGAAGACTAAAGCCAGCATACCAGGGTGGCCCATAGTGGTGGTAAGCCGAAATCCGGCTTACCGGGCGGCCCAGTACGATGAAGCACAGGATGCCCATCCGGCCAAGGGAAGGTTCCGGAAGCCGGCCTGCATTGAGGATGACTTAGCACTCAAGGCAAGGCCCAAGCCGGGTTAGAGTAGAACTCTGTGACTTACTCAGTTAGGTTTCCTCCTGTAAGCCCTAGGTCTGGACGCCTTTATAAGCCGGCCGACGGGACGCCTTAGGGCAAGACATAACTTTTATTGTAATTGGCGCATATTGCCTTATAGTGAATTATAGCTGCATGTAGGATTTCACCACCATTGCGAGATCTGAAGCTAGGTAAACTCATGCTCATCCCGTCACCGGAATATCCCGCATCTCCTATACCCACCTCTCTACCTAGCTCGATGGCACCCCTATCGCGGCTAGATTCGACAATACCACGATAGTTGGCACCCACTGTGGGGCAAGAGATCTCCGGGGTTACGTTCCAGGTGGGATCTACTGGCGGAATCGGTGACACCATCGTGGTCGGCCTGGTCAGCTACTTCGACGAGACAGGAGCTGGCAACGTCCTCAACGACGGCTTCTGGACACCGGCAAAGGAGGATCCCGCCGGCTGGTCCACGGTCTCCATCGGCAACATCAACATCTTCGTCGGCTTCACCGCCAAGGCTTTGGACGATCTCGGCTTCACCTCGAGCATACCCGCCACCCACCCCAGCAACCTCGATGACGGGTTGGATCTGGACTCTGAGGAGATTGCCGAACTGGATCTAAGTTTCGATACTGATGATGAAGATTCCGAAGACGACGCATCCTCGGGGATGGCGCGCCGGACTTCCACTTCATCGGCATCCTTGGAGAATACAGCTCAAACGAGCCGATGACAAAACCTGAGTCTATCCTCCCTGCTTTGCAGGCTGGGGCTGATTCAGAAGCCAGATCAGGGGACACCGCTCCTATGGAGCAAGACCTCGAATCTGAAGGAGAATCCGACGATTTCAGTTGGAAAGTTGCATCCTGTTTGGGATGCCCTGTCGAGGTCTTAATGGGCGATGTCGTCTCTGATCCAAAGGATGACCCCAGTGCCTCGAAAACCGCCAATGGGAAAGAAAAAACTCCAGAAGCCGGAAATCAAAAGGTGGACTTTATGCCAGAAGGTGTATGAAAAAAGGATGGCAAAGTACAAGGAACTGCTAACTCCACTTCCTCCTAACACATCGCTAGCCGACATTGAGAAGCGCTGCGCCCAACTGGAAGAGCAAGCAGCCCAGATAGCGGAGCACGAAGTTGAGCTCACAAACAAGGAAACGGAGTTCATCCGGAAGCAGCGAGAAAAGGGGGCCAATGATGTATTCTGTCCGGCTCGCGACAAGAATCTGCACAAGAGGCTAGATTTCCGCAGCAAGTGGGAAGCCGACCATGCTAATTCAGTCTGGAGAAAGTACCACCACCGACGTGACCCGGTGACTAATTTGTGTTACTTCAACACCCCAGCCAAAAACATGGAGGCGGCCCAGGAGGTCATGTTCGACAAATCGTTGGACCGTGACGCCCACCTCAAATATTCGGCTTATCTACTGGAGGTTGCACAGCAGCAGCAAAACAACTCGCAGGTCAAGTCGGGACGGCTAGTTGACGACTCTCGTCTTTGCAACTCGACGGCCAAGAAGCAGATGGCTGCCGCACCTGCAGACCCAGACGATGATCCAGCCGGCTCAAGCAGCCACAACAAAGGTGGCGATAAGGACCCGAGGGGCAAGCAACCAGCTAAAGGTGCGGAATCCCGGATAGGTTCTTCACGCCATCGTGAAGCTGGTAAAAGCTGGGAGCAAAAGGAGGACCCTCATAAGGAGAAGAAGGCATCATCTCGAAGGGAGGATAATAGAGATAAAATGCCACCTTGATGACTCCCAAGTGCAGGAGATCAATTGTAGTACCTTTTGATTAGAAAAGGTTGTCGAACCCACGAGGAGCTGAAGGTATTGGTTAACAAGAATGGTAAATAAAACAATGAAAGATGCAAGTGTTTTTGGGATTTTTGGTAAAAATGCTGAAGGTAAATGGTAGCAAGTAAAAGCTCTCAAAGAGAGAAAGCCCAATCCTCTATGCAGCAAGAGGACAAGCTCAAGTGTGTATTTCTTATAGGAAATAAGGCCTAGGGATCATACTTTCACTAGTGGACACTCTCAACAATAATAATATAATTGAATACATAGATATTTCCTCTTCACTATGCTACCCCGAACTATCCTCCGGTTGGATAACGAACACCAATCCATTGTGTAGGGCTATAAAAGCACACCTTAATGTCGCATTCCACATCCAGGGAACCCCACACTGTCAACTTGAGCGCCCTAAGATAGTACTAGACAAACACCACAATTTCATAGAGACATCCAACACAAATAATAACTAATGATAAGTATTCCTGTAATCTTTAGACTTAGAGCCACACACGGTGCGCACACTGTCAACTTCGCACCATGGGACAAAGGCGACTCTGGAGATTACATTAATAAAACCAGTTGAGTAGCATAATTCATAAGATAATGAAGAGTAACATCTATGGATTCAACTAGATTACAAAGCTCATGATCACATAAAGATCACACCATGGGAGAGAGAGAAAAACCACATAGCTACCGCCATGAGCCCTCAGCCCCGAGGGAGACTACTCCCTCTTCATCATGGAGATGGTGGAGATGTCATTGGGGGAGATGGAGACCACCCCGGCAGTGCCCTGCCGGAGTTTTCCCCGTCCAATCTGCAGCTCCAGGTCTCTGTTTCGTGGTTTCTGTGTTTCGGCGGCGCTCTCTACTGGAAAATGTTGGGGGACTATTTTTATAGTCGGTTTTAGGTCAAAAGGAAGCTTCGGGAAGAAAGATCAACGGAAACGTAGCCACGAGGGCCAAGTTGGTTGGCACCACATGGCCTGTCGTGGTGGTGCACGAACAGATGCCATAGGTAGGCTTGAGAAGGGTCCGATGGACGCTGCAGGCACCGGGGAGGGCTAGCGCGTGAAGACGCACACAGAAACACACACGCACACACACACACGGATTTACCCAGGTTCAGGGCTCTCGTGAGGAGATAACACCCCTACTCCTGCTTGTCTGATCTATATATGGTGGATTACAACTGAGTTACAAGCTGCTCCTTGAGCGGTATGAGATGAACTACAAGCTCTAGGCTCTCTACCGAGTCTCGGACTAGCACTCTAGCTCTCTGTTGGCTCTTGAGGGAAATGTCTAAGTGTCTACGCGTGAAGGAAATGAATTGTCCAAGCATCATCGTAAGAGGAGTCCCTGGTGCTCCTTATATAGGGAAACCCAGGGCACAGGGTTAGGGCTGACGTTGGTGCTGGCGTAGGAACTAGAATCAATAATCTAGTTTACATTTTCTCGATCCAACACCCATGGTGTCTAACACTCATGGAGTCTCAGTGCTGATCATGTTTGCTCATGGAAGAGGTTCTGTCCGTGCTCTGTACTATACAGTTCTTTATGTTCTTTGCAAAACGTCAATGTCACCTAATTTGACATTACTTTATCATCTCATGATAAACCTATTATCATCACACGATAATTCACATCATCACATGATGAATATAATATATTTGGTTAGAGAGTGAGTTTTTCGTTTCCTTTTTATGCCTACATGACGTATGATCAGTCAAAAGGAACTTTCACATAGCATGTGCACCCGGAACTCACTCAATCTTCAAACAAAATTTCTCAAACCATAATATTATATCTTTTAATCCTTGAATTAATCATATATTCCTATATGTTGTAGACTCACAAATCGACAGTGCAATCATGTCACTTTGATATTTTCGATCATGCTTTCGCTGCGCTTCTGCCTTTATGAGATTTCCAATCTAGTTTGGTTTTATGACTTCAACCAAGTCTACCAATCTCTAGATTCTATTATCTCAACTCCATGAAAAATGACTCCTCACTTAACATGTTCTTCTAACCAAGAACTTGGGTCACATATTGTCAAAATACAAACACATGGTTCTTATATGTTTAGACCTATGAACCATTCATAGAGAATACCAACATATCCTTCAACCATCAATTTTGTACTGAGTTATCAACTCAATGTTTCACCTATTTCTCACAAGCAGATGAACCTTTCTTCTCTTGTTCCATTTTGAACTCCTTCAAAATCTTACTTAGGTTAAACATCCTGACATAATGCTTTATCAAACATATCTATCCTCCATAGATACATCCATCTCCATGGATATTTGACGTTTCAAACTAACTTCACAAGTTATACGTTGGTTCCTGACTTATTTGCAACATTTATGAAATCTCCATTTCACTCAAAAAAGATGTTGTAAACTCCCACTCAAATATACACCATACATATTAAATTGTGAAACCACTTTGGCTCCCACTCAGAAATATGGTATCCTTATATTTGACCATGATTAACTAGCTCCCACTCAAACATATGTCACCACATATTTTGATCTTGGAAAATAGTTTCTGCTCTAACTTAACATATGTCGCCACATATCTTAATTAGATCACACTCGTGTATTTTCTCGATATTTTGGACACCTCCAAAATTCTTAATTAACTATTAATATCGAGAACTCTTTATACGAAACGCTAGTACTTTACTAGCTTTAAGTTTTATTTATTCCCTGCAAAACCCCTTTTGAGGAATAAATATGTGAAACATCACTTTCACAAAATCAAGCAACAATTACTTTGTGATTTAAACTTAACATAGGATGACTCTTAGTCACTTTCATATTTAAGGCTTCTATTTCTTCTTTGTAGTTTCGTAGGTATGTCCTGTTTCTCAAACATGACAAGTGAATCATGAATATTATTTTGTGACCTGACAAAATTTTATATTCTTGAATCCTACTTTTCTTTAGACAAGCTAAACCGAAATTCAATGATCACCATCATTAATTCCTTTATGTGTCAAGTTTTAACCAACATAGCACTTTACATATGTGCCACTTGATACATAAACAAGCAAAGTTTCAGCTTTCCCATTTTATTCCATCAATTCTTTTATCAGTGAAACCTTTTCACGATAAACCACTAAAACAGTTAGCACAACCAACAAATTGGTTTGCCCCTTTTAGTCTCATATTGTGGAATCACATTCATAGTCATACTTATGAATATACTACAAACTTTATTTGCAATAGTTTCTAATTATCCCATAATTATTGAAACCACTGTTTCACATAACTCATATGCGAAATGCAAATCATTAAATAGATCCTTATTTCTAAACAGAGTGTTTATCAAATAAATCTAAATGCTATTATTAAACCCCCGAAATAAAACCCTTCTTTGAGACCACACAATATCAAATAGTGTGTGATTACAATATCTTAGGACATATCAAACGCCTTTGAAATATTCTAAACATTGTAATTTGTGATAACACTTCTCACAAGTCCACATACTAACATATAACTCAAAAATTTTTGTCTCTTTTGATCAAATCATAAAGACTCAATTTTCTTGTTAACTTAACTCCAGAATTTTTATTTGATCTCATCAAATATCATAACTCGAATAAATACATATATTTACTCATATCACTTATGATGGAGCGCACAAAATAATGACATCTCACATTTGCTGAAAATACAACCAACACTTGTGTTTATATTCAGCAACTCATGGCACACTTCCAAAGGATGGCATTTTTAGTCATACTCCTTACAATAAGGCGCATTGATAAAACATCAAAATGTTTATTCAATATTTAGCACGACTAAAACAATTGTCATTATTAAGTTTTGGATATTTTAGTATGTCACATATTTTATAAATGTTTAACCAATTTATCATCTAGATTATAATAAGAATAATAAACTTATAATCGAAAACTTGTGATTTCCAAAAGGGTCACTCATGAAAATAGAACAACCATTGTCTTTAACATGAATAACCGTCTCACATAAGCAAGACACACTAATTAAAATCACACTTAATTCGATTACAAAACTTATTCAAATCCTTTAATCAAAACGATAAATGTAGAGACAGATTGTTGCCAGCATCAACTCCTTGATTGCCACCATTCCGCAACGTCTTCCCATATCCTTTATGCAAATCTCAAGCAGCAGGTTCTGTTTTCATAAAACAGAATGAGTATCAAATACTTATCGGAACCGCCACAATTGCAATTTGGACTTAAACACTTATAACTTGTATATCAATATATACTTTCTGCATTGTTAACTTCTCTTGCTATGGGTTCCACTTTGACATGACGCAGTCGAGACACAAACTCATAGAAAGTGATCAAATCCCTTCCTATGACATAGTCTCCGACATAATTCTTGAAGCTGGGGAGAAGCTAGCGTATCACCCCATCTATCGCGAAACCGTCATTCATCTCATGGTTCCTAACAAGCACTAGACGATGATGTATCTCATGCATTATCCTCAGGTGTTGTTCCAAGCAAGTGTTCTCTTCCATCTTGAGTGACACAAAACCGTTCAGACATTCAAACTGTGGCACCCCGATCCATATGATCGAGTCACCCCATATACCAGTCCCAGAAACACTGGATATATGACAACTTGATAAGCAAAGACATAACCAAATACATACTTAGGGCTCCGAGTTCGGACATACATAAGTTACAACACGGGGTGAGGCTCCAGCGCTCGCGCAACACGCGCACACAACAGTATGTACATTATTTATCCAACATCGAGCCTCTAGCGGAAGTCATAGCGGAAGCGTAGATAGTAGCGTGGCGGTAGCGGCCTTATTCCACGGGGTCCTGCCTGGGATACGGGTTCCTAGTTCTCGTACAGCGGGTACTCGGCGTCGGGAGCAACGGAGTCTGGCCACATGAGAAGCCAGGTAAGTACTTGAAGTACTCGCAAGTCATTAGCCCAAAACCAAGCAAGGTCTATCTATATGGCATGGCATAAGTTCGGAAAGTAGCATGGCATGAGTTGGGTTACAAGGGAAGTCCAAGCTTAACGGTTGGACATAACTTACCTACTTACCTTTTGAAGGGGTTTTAATGATTCTAAGTGAGATTTCACTTTCCACTCAACAACTCACAACCACACTAGGCTCCTCAGCCTTTAGCCAACTCTGGCTTACTCTTTCCGTTGTCACTTGTTTGCTATTCTCATCATAAGAATTTTCTCCATGTTCGACTGGACTGACTCTTAGTGTGACCCGACCCAAACTTCGTCCCATAACCTAGGGACAAGGCTAGATTCTAGATTTACACTCTCGAGAGGTTGCAACATTTACCCATACGCTGAAGCCTAGGTTTGTACCGCCGGTACCGAAGTACTAGAACCCATCATGGCGACAGCACAAACCCACACTTCCACCACCGTTTACTCCACCGGACACTCCCTGTGTAGCCACTGACACGTCCCCTGGGACCACGTCTTATGACGAAGTGAATCCGGCACGTCCCCAACGAATGAGCCACGCCTAGCTCCGGAACCTTCGCAAGACTAGCCCCGACCACAAAGGTAACCAACTAGACTTGCCAAAAGGGTGGCGTCAAGGGAGGCTAGATAGAATACTCGGTCATGGTTCGCCCACGTGAACGACGCATGGTGTGTTGGTGTGTTTGGTGAGTGGCACTATTTGACTCAATCTAGTCGAGGGAGGTGGTTATCTTCTTAGTCAAATTCTTATCTCAGTTTCCAACATGATTCAAGCAATACAAGCATGAGCACAATAGCATGTAATAACATAATACTCGTAAGCATAGATGACAAAGTCACAATAACAATAATAATAATACCCGGGTGACTGTGGCGGGCAACCCGGCCGGTGTCACTCGGGGGTTAGTGTTCACAGAATAATAGCATAATATTTCAAACGGATGACGGTGGCGGGCAACCCGGCCGGTGTCACCGTAAAAGCATGAACCGAAAAGCACTCATGAAAATGAGAGAGCATCCATTCCACTCGAGGGTTATCCCGACGTGGTGTCAGCAATCTCGGCAAAAAGAACCAAATGGAAAGTCAGCTCCCAAGCGTCACAGTCCGGGTGGTCTATGCCAACCATGTTTGACGGAGGGACAAGGGAAATAACTCTTTTGGCAAATGCCCCCAACTCCGAGTATCATAAGATGACATTCGTCGGTTCCTCACCTCGGCGAAGTGGAAAGACCCAAACAAAGCCTCGCAAGCGCGAGACGCACAGTTGTAATACTTTTCCCCCATTCCTTCGACTGTGGCGGTTCCTCCGGCCATCGTCTAGGGAACAGGAGTGTGGTATATGTAAGCAATTATAAAGTACTACAACAATTAAAATGCAATATGGCATGTGAGGTGCAATATCAATCCACTTGAGCAATAGATTTAAATTCTAGGGTTCGACCAAGTTTGAGATTGAGTTAATGGCTTGCCTTCAGGTTCGGGAACAACTCCTAATTCGTCGGGAAGGTCGGAATCTATTCAAAGGAACACGAATTAGCGTCACAAACCCTTCCTAGGTCATTGAATAAAATCCAAAGGAAATAAATTCCAAAAATTTATTTTCTGGTCCCAATGGAAAGAGAATTTCAAAACAAAGCCAGCAAAATTGGTTTCACATTTTTCTGAGCATTTTGGAGGGAGATATTGGCTTCCAAAGTTCAACCAAAAATCTGTCTATTTTTAACAGGAAATTAAACAGAAAATTCAAACAGAAAACGGTTCAGAAAAGTTTAAAACTCTGACCGTGGGTCCCACTGGTCAGTACCTAACCGAATCGTTTTCTTTTCTTTCTTTTGAATGCGGGAAACAGAGGGGAGGGGACGGCGAGGCTCCGGCGACTCACCGGCGGCGGCTGGGGCGAGGGAGAGGGGCGGAGAGGGAGCAGAACGGCTCGGGGAAAGGGGTGGAGCAGCTCGTCGGTGCAGTCGTGGTTCACGGTGACCTCGGGCGGCACCAGGGCGTCTTCCCCGGCGGAGGGAGCTGTCGGTCGAGGACGAACTCGTCGATTCCGGCCACCGGCTACCCCGGCGAGATCGGCATCGGCATCACGGTGGTCCGTGGGTGCTCTGGGTGGAGGGAATCGGTCAGGGGGAGGCTACGGTTGGGTGAATCGAGCTGGGGTCAGTGCGGTGAGGGTGAGCTCGATTCCGGCAAGGTGCTGCTCCTCTGGCTCAGGGTTTACGGTGGAGGGCGAGTGAGGGAGTGGGAGAGGCGATGCGGTGAACGAGAGGTGCGGGGGTGGCTTCTTATAGCGCCCCGAGCAGCGGCCGGAGTTAATGGTGCTGCGACGTGTCGCGCTCGCGTGGTGGCGACGGTGGCGGGGCGTTGAGGGAGCGGTGGCACAGGAGGTGCACGACGGGTTCACTCCGGCGACGGACCGGTCCGTGCGGTGGAGGATACGCTGACAGGGGGGTCCCGGCGGCACAGCGTCTGGGCGGCGCGTCGGCTAGCGCGTGGCGCGTCTGGGCGGCCACCGTCCGACGCTTCCCCCGGCGACGCGTGGGTGCTGGGAGGTGGAGAGGGGAGTGGGGGTTGCTGGGGGCATGCGGGTGCGTGCGGGGGACCTCTCGTCCGGTGACCACGAACGGGCGGCGCTCCGCGGCCACGTCCATGCCGATCCTGGCATGGTCCAGACCATGCCAATGTCGGCATCGACATCGATCTCTCACCTCAGAGCTCCAAATGAGATGAGGTTAGCGTCACCGTGCACCAAACTTCTTAATCTACAACTTTGCTGATCAAAATTTTTGCAAATTCGAAACTTGGTTCGACCAAAATTTTCAAAAAACAGTACTGGCGAAAATTAGGGTTTACTGTTTGGAGGTGTAGATGATGTTAGATGGATCTCCCCTTTTTTCTTGAGGTAGGAGGGGTAAAGGAGAGCCTATCCATGCCTTGGTTTCTTCCAGGAAAATTAGTTTGGTTAGATTCTAAAAAGTTTTGAGAAAAGGGCAGTACACAAAAGAATTGTGTAGGGAAATTTTTCCTAAGGGGTGGCACCATATTTTCTTAGAAAAGTGATCCACATCCATTAGGGAAGGTTCCCTAATTTTTGTAGAATTTTCGGGGACATAAAACTAGGGGTTCCTTTGCAAGGTCAACAAACAGGGAATTTTTCAAAAATGAA
Source organism: Puccinellia tenuiflora (assembly GCA_012064385.1). Classification (NCBI taxonomy): domain Eukaryota; kingdom Viridiplantae; phylum Streptophyta; class Magnoliopsida; order Poales; family Poaceae; genus Puccinellia; species Puccinellia tenuiflora. Next base: position 678,691 of record QRDG01001999.1, on the reverse strand, counting down.
AAAGAATTTTCCAATTAAATATTTCTCCAGGGTCCAAGATCAAAATCACAAGTACCAAGTGGGAGGAAATTAGAAGGCACAAGATCCCACTTGATTTAGCAGATGGAAAGGGTTTAAGATCCAATTGATTTAGCACAAAATCCCAAATGCACTTTAAATAAATCAAACAAGGTATTTTGGAAAAAGTTTCAAAGGGCCAAAATCCAGGGTGTTACACAAACCTTACAATTCTAACTTGTGCTGAAAAACTATTTTTCAGCTCATCAACAATCTCCATTGCAATCAAGTTCTTGAATTGTCTACTTAGGTCAGAATTCATGAAGGTGCACATCATCCACTTGACTTTCAAGTAGGTGGTTCAAAACCACTCCATGTACTCTTCATCGCTTGCAGAAATATTTGGCTATTCTTCTAATGGTTCATCTAACACATAGAGCTGAGCATGTGTGTGTAGGACTTCTTTAAGAAGCAGGTATTACTCAACATATTTGACCCATCGAGACGCAGTTTTTCAGCAACGAACAGACTACCGTAGTCAACCATGATCTACAAGGATTTTTGCAAAGACATCTGGACTTTAGTTTATGATAATTTTAGTTCATCTTAATGAACTCCCATTAAACTCAACATCTCTCTGGTTGTTTAGTGACACACGATCCAAATCCACTACACCACAACCGATCATCACGTGAGATGATGTAGCTTCATTGGTGAACATCACCATGTTGATCATATCATCCATATGACTCGTGTTTAGCCTTTCGGCTCTTGTGTTCCGAGGCCATGTCTGTACATGCTAGGCTCGTCAAGGAAACCATAGTATTTCCGCGTATGTAAATCTGGCTTACACCCGTTGTATGTGAACGTTGAATCTGTCACACCCGATCATCACGTGGTGTCTCAAAACGACGAACTTTCGCAACGGTGCATACTAGGGAAGAACACTTCTTGATATTAACGTGAGAGATCACCTTATCATGCTACCGTCGCGATCACATCTAAGCAAAACAATAAGGTGCATAAAAGGATTAACATCACATGCAATTCATAATTGTGATATGATATGGCCTTTCTTCTTGTGCTTTTGATCTCCATCTCCAAAGCACCGGCAAGATCTCCATCATCGTGGCGCCATCACCATGGTTGTCCACCAACTATTGCAATTACAACTAATGCTACTCTTAGCAATAAAGTAAAGCAATTACATGGTGATTCAATGACACGTAGGTCACATAAAATAAATGACAACCATATGGCTCCTGCCGGTTGCCGTACTCATCGACATGCAAGTCATGAAAGATTACAAACATGATCATTGCATACATTATCACAAATCACATATTGGCCATATCACATCACAAGACCCCCTCTGCAAAAACAAGTTAGACGTCCTCTACTTTGTTTATGCAATTTTTACGTGGCTTGGGTCAACGAGATAGAACCATTCTAATCTACGCAAAAACCACAACGGTGACATAGTAGTTGCTTATTTACTCATCCTTTTGAAAGGCCTTCCATTGAAAATTGCATCTTCACTAAAGCAAGGGAAACAGACACCCGCCAGCCACTTATGCAAAACAAGTTGCATGTCAGTCGTGGAACCGGTCTCTCGTGCGTGGACGAGTAAGGTTGGTCCGGGCCGCTTCATCTCACAATACCGCAAAGACGCAAAGTGCACGCGAGAAAGTAGCAACATAAAATATCAACGCCCACAACACTTGTGTTCTAATCGCACCAACATCTACGAATAGATCTAGGCTCTGATACCACTGAAGGGGTCGCAGCAAAGAAAACAAAAATTTTCCTACGCAACAGGCGGAACAAACCCCAAGGATCTAGATCTACTAGACGAAGGTAGCGAAGATGAGATCCAATCTCTTACCCTTGAAGATCAACAAACGCGTTTTGTCGGTGCAGGGGTTGGCTAGTCGATCCCCGCAACTAGACTCATCTAGTCGTGAGGAGATGTATTTCCTCGAAGTCCAATTCGATGAAGTGCCACAAGGGGTAGCACCTCCGCGGTATCCACACGTACGGCTCTATGTAGATCTCCGCCTTCTTGATCCCGCAAGCAAGGTGGAGATGGCTAGATGGATCTCGGCACCACGACGGTTGTGGTGGTGTTGATGGTGTAGTCTCCACGAGCAGGGCTTCGCCAAGCCAAGCAAGAGGAGAGGGAGAGGAGGACATGGTGCAGCAGCCCTACGACTAGGGGTGGTGCAGCATCTATGGTGGAGGTGATGGCGGCAGCCCTCTGGGGAGAGCGGTGGCGCCGGCTTGGTGGAGGAAGGGGCCGGCGGCTAGGGCAAGGGAAGGGGTGCGGCTAGGGCAGCCTTAGCTTGGGTGTGCCGCACCCCCACCCCTCCTTTTATAGGTGGAGGCAAGGGGAGGGGCGTGCTGGCCCTAGGGCTTGGGAGGCTTGGCCCCCAAGTTAGGGTTTGGGGCGCCCCCCACTTTGGCCCCTTTGCCCCTTAGCCGCATGGGCCTAGGAGGCTGGTGCGACCAGCCCATGAGGCTGCTGCACCACCCCTATGGTCCATGTGGGCCCCATACTCATATGGGCCCCACTTCTAGACTCCTCTAGAACCTTCTAGAATATTCCGGTACTCTACCGGAAAATTCCTGAACCTTTCCGATACCTCCGAAAACCACTTTCCTTATATGAATCTTATTCTCCGGACTCTTCCGGAACACCTCGTGATGTATAGGATCCCATCCGAGACTCGGAACCACCATTCGTTCATTGCATCAATTATCTCATCGCTAACCCTAGCTACATCGGAGCGTTAACTGTGTGACCCTACGGGTTCGAGAACATGCAGACATGATCATATCAATAATCAACAGCGGGACCGGGATGCCCATATTGACTCCTACATATTCAACGAAGTTCTTTATCGATTGAACCACGATGCCGGAGATTCTTAATCTCATATACGATTCCCTTTGTCTCACCGATATTTAATTTGCCCGAGATTTGATCGTCGATATCTCCATATCTAGTTCTATCTCGTTACCTGGCAAATTCTCTTTACTCGTCCATAATATAGGATCACCGTGATTACCACTTAATCACATGGTTGCAACCTTTCTGATGCTATATTACCGAGAGGGCCCAGAGATATCTTTTCCGTCACAAGGAAGGACAAATCCCAGTCTTGATTCATGTCACCCAACAAATACCATCGGAGATACCTGAAAGCCACCTTTATAATCACCCAGTTACGAAGTGACGTTTGATGTCCACAAAGCATTCCTCCGGTAAACGGGAGTGACATAATCTCATGGTCTAAGGAAACTATACTTGGCATACTAAAAGCGTTGGCAATGAAACTTGTGTGACACGATCAATTGCAACTCTTTATTATCGGGTCTTGTCCATCACATCATTACTCCTAATGATATGACTCCGTTATCAAGTGACTGTAACAAGTCCATGGTTAGGAAACTCTAACCATCTCTTGACTAACGAACTAGTCCGGTAGAGGCTTACTAGGGACACATGTTTGTTTATATTCCACACATGTATTATGTTTCCGGTTAATACAATTATAGCATGGATAATAAACTATTATCATAAACATGAATATGCTAATAAACCATTTTATTATTTGCCTCTAGGGCATATTCCCAACACCAAGCGTCGTCGTAAGAGGAGTCCCTGGTGCTCCTTATATAGGGAAACCCAGGGCACAGGGTTAGGGCTGACGTTGGTGCTGGCGTAGGCAGCACTGTGGCCACGTCCGGTACTCTGACTGCTTCCGTCACCCCTGCGTGGCATGTCCAATCCATCAACTCCTGTGCACTGCTCCACGGTACTGCATCGGTCAACAGCATGGAGGCCTTACTGTCCATACCGCGACCACCGAGTCAAGGACTAGGCAGCGTGTCATGTCCTGCTAGTGGCAGGACGCCTGCCCCATGATTGTAGGGACAAGACGTGAGCCTTGACTAGGTGCCGAGATAGAGCTTCATTCCTCCCGATCCGGCATAGGCATGCCAGATACCTCATGACCCGGTTTCTCCTTTCCTGCACACAAGAAGAACAAAGAAGATGCCGACATATAATCTGCATGATCTGACATAAGGGTATGTCGATTGGCCTTGACCCGGTTGACTCCGGGTAAGCCTGTATGGTATGTCGGTACACCGTTCACTCGGTCAACTCCGAGTCCACGCTTATTTCGTCACCTTGACCCTACTTGGGGGCTGCCCCCCGACATTAGTCCTCGAAGCTGGCGCGGTCCTGCAGCCTCGGATGGAGGGCCACGACAGGTTTACCCAAAAATCAGCATTCTTAATTGATCACCGACATAATATTTGCCGGCGAAGTTCATATGTCGGAAAGCAATTTGCATCCCAACTTGCTATCATCCTTTATGTCGGATCGCTCCGACTTACGGAAGAACTCCGCGGTTTCTCCGAGTTATCGGTTCCCCTACGTGGCAGAGAATCTCTGCTTAACGCCTCGGTTTTTGTGCACGGATGGACGTGCCACTGGCACGCACGCCACTTGCATCATGCCAGTCACCTCGTCCTCTGTGCCCACGCAAGCACTCAAGTGCAGTCTTGACCGCACCGCTCGTGTCGCCTCGGGTTTCGCCCGATCGGGTGCACCGCAACGAGCCGTTGGCTCCCTGTGGACCATCGTGGGGCAGATCGTGCGGCCATTATGCCGCTGCGGGGATCGCGGCGGAGATCGTGGGGCAGTTAACCCCCGTCCGTTACGGGGATCGTGCGCAACGGATCACGCGCCCATGATCTCCTCCGGTCATTCATAAATAAGGGGAGGGGGCAGCTCTTTCCTCGCCTCCGCATTCACTCTTCCTTCTTCCCTCCTGCGCACCGAGCACTGCGCCGCCGCACGCACGGACCCGCGCATACCAACGAGCCACCGGACGCCAACGCCGCGCTCGCACGCGTCGACACACCGCTGCCCGCCGACACTGTTCGCCGGTAAGCTCTCCTTTTCTTTCTTCTTCTCTCTTGCGCATTCTGCATCTAGATTAACTGCTGCTTGCCCGTTCTTCCTTGTTCATCCTCTTGTTCTGTCTTTTCTTCACCACCGCGACGCATCGCGCGCCGCCGGTGACCTCGTGGTCTTGGTTGCGGTTCGCCGCCGGTGGACTAGCCTCCGTAGCACCTTTTTCTTCCCTTTCTCCATGCGCATTAGCGCTTTTCGCATCTAGACTAGACGCTTGCACGCTCTTCTTTTTCTGTTTCTCGCCTTGCTCTTATTTCTCCTTTTCACCGTAATGATCTTAATCTTAGTGCCCGTGCACCTCCTCTTGCAGATCTCGGCAACCCTTCGCCGATATGTCGGACAATTCCAACCTCGACATGGTCGAAGTGGTAGAAGAAGGATTTGCGGAGGAATCCACCCGGGCCACCTGGGAAGGCTCCTACGTCACCAAAGCCGACATAGAATGGTTGATCCGGACTCGGCGGATCCCGGCCGAAGTGGAGTGTCGGCTACTGGGTCCAGAGACGTCGCCGGACCTCAAAGAGGGAGAGTATGTCGTCTTCATCGCGCATTTCGAGCGAGGATTCGGTTTACCCGCCAGCGCTTTCTTCCGCAACTTTCTCAACAAATTCGGTCTTCAACCTCATCAACTCCCGGCGAATGCCATCACCACACTTTCTGCCTTCGTCTCTTTCATCGAGGGTTACCTCGGCCTCTGGCCCACCATCAACGCGTGGTCCAAATACTTCCATTTCCGGAAACAGGTCGTCCCGAATCCCGCTGACCCGGACGCACCCAAAGAAATGACACAGTGCGGGGCCGCCACCGTCACACCTCGGCGCGGCTCCATCTTTCCCCGGATCCTCGGTCTGGAGTCATGCTGGAAATGGCAGCGCTCCTTCTTCTACGTGAAGAACACGACCGAGGTTGACATGATCAACCTGCCGACATTCACCATCGGCCCCCCAACCGCACAGCTCAACTGTACGTATAACCCAAAAGGATAATGTGGAGGAGGTCAACCTCATCCACCAGGTCGTCGAGCAGCTCAAGGGCGAAGGGATGACGGCCGATGACCTGCTCGCAACATTTATCAGCCGCCGGGTCCTGCCCCTCCAGCGCCGAGTCCACAAGATTTGCCACATGAGTGGCCCACTGGATCCGACCCGGGTAAGCACCGTTGAGCTGGACAATGACCAGATCCGGCGGCGCATCAAGGCCATAGCCCGGACGAAGATGCCGGAGGCCAATGGGGCAAGGAACCCCACAGCCGGAGCAATATTCCACCAAAAGTAAGCGCCTCAGCCGACGTAACTTTTTTCACCGACATAAACTCCTATGTCGGTGCAACTCTGTACTCTGTATTAATCGTTTCCCATTTCCATTACGCAGAGATTCGGCCGGCAGTTGAAGGAGGACGGAGAGAACCCCTCTGCCAACTGGGGTATGGACCAGGTCGAAGCCGACTCGGAAGACCCGGACGACGAGGATAACGTGCCAATTCCCGACGTCGGCTCAATTCCTGCCACGGGTAAGACTCGTGCTTCCTCCCTCCGAGACTGGTCTGAGGATGAAGATGACGATTGTCGGATTTTAGAGGTGTATGACCCTCGTCCCGTTGCATACTCATACCCGGTGTCCCCGCCCCCAGCTAACTCGGATGACCAGGTGATTGAGGTGGCGCCCCTCGCCGTGGGATCCAAGGGTGCGGCTCAGAAGCGCCCAGCGCCGCATCCGTAGATGCCGGAACTTCCGACACTTCGGATCCTCCGCGGAAGAAGCCGAGGAAGAACATGATTGTGAAGCGCCAATGCCCTGTCTCCAAGGGGTAAGATCCCTTCTTGCCGACACTCTCCTCTTACACTTATTTGTACTTACTTTTCTCCTCTTGACAAAGTACTTTGCTGTTTTGAATCACAGCATGGCTCCTCTGGAGGTTCCACTGACCGGGTCAACTGACCGGGTCCCTCCAAGGACACCGACGCCGCCTCGTCCCGACGACACCCGGGTGCCAAGCCCGCCGAGGATGAATCCCGCTGCAGATACATTGGCTCTGGGATTCGGGGCCGAGAATGTAGACTCGGTCGAGACCGCAACCTCGGCGCCCGACCAAACTTCGGCGCCCGCCCAAATGACGAATCTCGGAGCCAGCTCTTCGGCTCCCGAGGCAGAGCAGACCGAGGTCCAGAAGGACTCGGTACAGCCGAGTCAGCAACAGCAGCAAACTCAGCAGCAACAGCAAGAGCAGCAGACTCAGCCGCAACAACAACAGCAGCAGCAGAAGAAACAACCGCCACCACAGCAGCAGCAAAAACAGAAGCAACATCCACCAGCGCAGCAGCAGCAAAAGAGAAACAACAGCCATCGGCACAACTGCAGCAAAAACACAAGCAACAGCCATCGCCGTCAAAATCAACGCCGACGGCAAAGCCACAACCGCCACCGGCACAGCCGCAGCCACAGCAGTAGACACCGCAAACTCTGGTTCCTACAACCGAGAAGATAGCCGAGAAAGCTCTGGCGAAAGCTGTGCCGGCCAACCCGGATAGACAGTTGGTTGTGCCACCGAGCCGAGGTGCACCCGCAGCTACATCATCCAGTATCCAGCCAGCCAGCTGGGGGTTTGCCCCACTGCGGACCCTTAGCGGGAAAAGCCTGGGCTCCCTTGAGCATTACAACATGGACTGGAATGCTGCCGATCTGAGCGAAGTGAGCTCGCAGTCACCAGCGGGCCTGATCTCAGAGCATCCGGCGGGACCAAGTTCAGTTGCCCAAAAGATGCACGCCGCGAAGGCCGCCCTTCTCGCAGCCGACCAAGCAGCCGCGGTAAGTTATGCCGAGTAAAGATAACTCGGTTTATTTCTTTAATGCAGATATCATCTATCCCCAGTCCCTGAGATTCAGGTCGAGTGATCGAGACTCGGCTTAGTAAGACTGACTTGGTCGAGTAAGGATAACTCGGCCTAAATCTTCACCAACAAGACTAACATTTCTTCTTTCCAGGTTTGCATGACCAAGCGCACACAGTTGCACCGCAAGCTGCTGCTGGAGCACAAGACGCTCTCCGACAAGTACAAGCTGCTGCGAGCCTAGCTGGACCAAGTAGCTGACTCGGCATCCAAGGCCGAAGGACTGGAGAAGCGGATCTCGGAAATCGAGAGTAAGTCATACTTTGTCTTTCAACTTGCACTTGCATCAGTTTTTGCATTCTGACATCTGCTATCATTGCACAGCCGCACAGAAGAAGCACGAGCTTGCGCACTAGGCCGAGCTGAAGAAAGAGCATGAGGAGGTGTCCCGGCTGAAGGCCGAACTGGTGATATCTCGGGGTCGAGCCGCCGAGATGGAAAAAGGTTACTCGGTGGGTAGGGGAGTTCGCCTCCATTAACGGCCAACTAGACTGTAAGTTTCTTCTTCTCCTGTCATCATCTGACATTCTATTTTTACCTCCCTGCGACTTACACTGGTGTTAGCTCTTTTCGATTTAGAAAACTTCCCCCACTCCAAGGATGCCGCGGTTAACAGCACCAACAAGTTCCGGCAGAGCAAGATCCTGAAGGGCCCCATCTCGTCCGAATGGGACATGGATGACCACTTGGTGGCCATGAAGGCGCGGATGACGCCGCTGAAGGCTGTCAAAGTGGAACTCCTCTCTGCTGCGATCCGGACTTACAGCGTCCTCTGGCCCGGGTGCGAGCATCCCAAAACTGTTAAAGAGCTGGCCAAGTGCCTGATGGGTAGCGAAGAGCGACTCGATGACTGGCGATCGTTCGCCGCCCGAGTCGGCGCAGACGAGGCACTAACTTATGTACTGTCTTGGTACGAAAGACTCGACCTCAAGATGCTCAAGACCGTGCGTGACGGATCAAAGTGGCTCTCTGACCCGGAAGACATCCAGTGTCGCCATGAGCTGGCTCATTCCGTTATCCAGTATGCTCCGGTGCATAGCTTTGTCCCGGGTGAGCGGGTTCCTCAAGCAGAGGAAATCGAGCAAGCCCGCGAGGGTGAAGAAGAGGACGAAGAACGAGTCGACGAGGAAATCCAAGCCGACACTCCTCCCGGCACAGCCACAGGCACCGCTCCGGCCCCTGCGACCGAGGACACCACCGAGGTCACGACCGAAGAACCGGCCAAGACCGATACTGCTCCTTCTGCTCCGAGTAGCTAGTATCCTGCTGCCTAGACTTAGAAACAACTGAAATCATCAAATCCCCGGAATGCCGGGTGCAAATGTAATATAACCTTTGGCTTTTATGTTTGGCACTTGGTTCTCTTACTTTGCACATTTTTAGCATGGTTATTTAGTATGCCGGATCATCCGGAGCCGAGTCCCCGAGTTTATTTTCTTGTTTACCATACTTTGCAACCTTTGCTCTTGTCTACCTTTTTCGGTGTTTTGACAGTCGAGTCACAAGATTACCGAGATACGGCATACAATACTAAAAAACTTTGAGTCAAAGCTCGGAATCATCCGACATATAAGTTAAGGAAGAAACAGCCTATACCGAATCGCACTTGGGCCGAGTCCCCGAGTTTGTTTTCTTGTGTACTACCCCTTGCAATCTCTGCCCTTGCCTACCATTTATGGTTTCTTTGGCAGTCGGGTCACAAAATCACAAAAACATAGCATACAATACTCAAAACTTTGAGATATGGTCTAGAGCCATCCGAGTAAAACAAAAGGACAACAAAAGGAAACCGAATCGCTCCTGGACCGAGTCCCCGAGTCTGTTTTCTTGTTTACTACCCCTTGCAATCTCTGCCCTTGCCTACCATTTATGGTTTCTTTGGCAGTCGGGTCACAAAATCACAAAAACATAGCATACAATACTTGCAAACATGGAAGCACGATTTTTGGAGCCATCCGACATACAGGAAACAGAGATAAGCATGCATACAACACAAAATTCACAGCAAGGCAGTCCCCGAGTTTCATTTCGGGGTGCCGACATTTCATTTCAGGGTTTCGAGATACATACAGTGAGTCCTTAAGAGTAAAAAGGGCGAAGCAGAGCTACATTCCAAGGTCGTTTGGTCTCCTCTCCAGATCTGTCCATCCTGTTCTTCACCTGTGCCTGAGCATCAATAAGATAGTATGCATCGTTGTTCAAAACCTTGCTCACAATAAATGGCCCTTCCCAAGGAGGTGATAGCTTGTGCATTCCGGCGGTGCGCTGGACAAGCCTAAGCACCAAGTCTCCTTCTTGAAACTTGCGAGGATTTACTTTCCGGCGATGATAGCGTCGGAGATTTTGCTGATAAATCGATGACTTGGACAATGCCAATTCTCGTGCTTCCTCGAGCAGATCGACATCATTTTCCCGGGCTTCCTTTGCCTCCAATTCAGTGTATAATGCGACTCTTGGCGAGTCATGCTCTATGTCGGTTGGCAGAACTGCCTCTGCTCCGTAGACCAGGAAGAATGGCTTATAGCCGGTGGAGCGATTCGGTGTACTCCTTAGACTCCACAGTACTGCCGGGATCTCATCCAGCCAACACCCCGGAGCACGTAGTAGTGGCTCAATTAGCCGGGGTTTGATGTCGGATAAGACTAGGGCATTTGATCTTTCCACTTGTCCGTTGGACTGCGGATGCGCGACTGATGCCAGGTCTAGCCGGATTCTCTTTTCCTGGCAAAACCGAGCAAAGGCTCCCTCGGCGATGTTGGTGCCATTATCTGTGATAATGCTACGCGGGTGCCCATACCGTAGGATAATATCCTTTAGGAATGACATAGCTGTGCGGCCATCGCACTTTCTTATTGGCTTCACCTCAATCCATTTGGTGAACTTGTCCACCATCACCAGAATGTGAGTCATGTTACCTCGGGCTGGCTTTAACGGTCCCACCATATCTAGACACCAAACCTCAAATGGCTAGGTGATGGGGATAGTTTTGAGTGCAGAGGCCGGCATATGAATTTTGTGTGCAAACCTCTGACACCCCTCACATTTCCGGACAATGTCCTCTGCTTGCTGCAAAGCACTAGGCCAGTAGAACCCATATCGGAATGCCTTAGCTACTATGGCTCGGGAAGAGGCGTGATGACCGCACTCCCCCTGATGGATATCTCGGAGAATCCTTTCCCCCTCTTCTGGTTCGACACAACGTTGAAGCACAGTGGTCACACTTCTCTTGTACAACTCATGATTGATGATGGTGAAGGATTTGGACCGCCTCTGGATTTGTCTGGCCGAGACCTCATCACTCGGTAGACTGCCATCCAACATGAATGTCATGATGGGTTGTGCCCATGCCGGTACCGGGCGAGTACCGAGTACAGGCTCGTCGATCTCCATTGCATCAACTGACATCACCACGCCCAAGGAGTCCCCGAGTTCCGCCAAGCGGCTTTCCAATTTTCCAGCATAGTCGCCGAGTCTTGCTGAATGTACTCGCATCCATGGAAGTCCCAGGGTCCTGCGTATTAGTCCCCGAGTCCTGCAACTTGCTCCCGACATCCACGTCCATCGGGACAACGTCGGGTTCCGGATTACCCGGGATGAATATCGATTCAGACTCGGGTGAAGGCTTGATTGATGGCTTGTGAAGATGCTCCAGCGATACCCCGGGTGGAATGGCCTGCCGATATGACCCGATCTTGGACAGCATGTCAGCACTTTCATTATCTGTCCGCCGAACGTGAGTGAACTCGCAACCATCAAAGTATCCCGAAATTTTTTGGACATGGAACCGGTATGCCGCCATGTTGGCATCTAGGGCATCCCAGTTGCCTGATGTTTGCTGAATCACCAGATCCGAGTCACCATAACAGATGATCCGGCGGATTCCGATTTCCTTGGCCACCTTGAGTCCATGAATCAGTGCTTCGTACTCAGCGACATTGTTGGATGCCGCGAAGTGGACTTGCAGCACATATTTCAGCTGATCTCGCTTTGGCGAGGTGAGAACTACGCCAGCTCCCAGGCCCTCCTTTACTTTGGACCCGTCAAAATGCATTCTCCAGTAGTTGGAGTCCGGCAGGGATGGCTCATATTGCATCTCGGCCCAATCCACAAAGAACTCGGCGACTGCTTGAGATTTGATGGTTTCTCTTCTCGCATATTGCGGCGCGTAAGCTGCGAGCTCAATAGCCCACTTGGCGACTCGGCCAATCGCATCCTTGTTGCCGAGGATTTCCGACACAGGGGCCGCACTTACAACAGTTATGGGATGCTCCTGGAAGTAATCTTTTAATTTCTTGGCCGCCATGTAGACACCATAGGTCATTTTTTGGTAGTGAGCAAGGTTGGAAAAAGCGTAATTAGGCGCACGCCTAAGCGCGCTGAAGCGGTCGGCGACAGCCCATCGCGTCGCTTTGGGCCTAATCGTTACTCTAGGCGAGCCCGCCGCTTAGGCGGAGAAAAGCGTACGCCGAGTCACGAGGAAGCGAGGAAAAGCGGTGGGGAGGCGACGGAAGGCGGAGCTCGGCGGTCGGTAGAACGAGAAGATTTTTTGAGAGATGAAATCAGGGATTGGAAGGTGGCGAGAAGATCGGAAATATGGCGAGAAGATTGCGGAAATTCGCCTGCCAATATATAGGAGGACTAGGCTAGGTTTTGCAGCAAGCAGAAGGGCTGGCGGCTCGATCTGTACAGCCGTCTTTCGTCCTCCGGCCGCCGGAACAAAAATCTTCACCCGGGCGAGCACGACCTGAGGTCCGGTCCCCTCCATCACCTCTTCATCGCTTCCTGGAGCCCCTCCGTGTGAGGTGAGATGCCTTTCGTCCCACCCCATTCTCGTCTCTTCTCTTTGCATGTGTGCTGTCGTTAGATCCTAGAGTACAGATTGGAGATGGAGTTTTTAAATGTGGAAATGTTGCTTTTCATATGAATTTCTAGTTCGGTGCTGAAGGCTTAATCAATTGCTTTTTCAGCTCAATTAATTGCTCGTGTTTCCGCTTGGCTATTGCGTATACTGTGTTCATCTGAATGTATGTTATGGCCTGTAGTACGTTGATTCAAAATTGATGTGCTTCCTCTATAAGAAGTTTACAAAATTGATTGGGCTGAAAAGAAGAAAATGGATAAGGCAGATCTAGAATCATTAAGATTTGATCTTTATATGCAGTTTTACACATTAAGCTAGCATGCAGAGTTGGACAGATTGCTCCAAAACCTAGTGTTTACGGGACTGCAGACTTATTAGTGTCATGTTCAGTCATCGCAGTATGAATTAACTCGACAAGCAGTGAGCAGCAGTATAAGTGTGAAATATATTTACTAGTACAATGTGTATATGGTTTTCTTTAGTATTACTAGGTGTTTTCCAAAGACACACGGTCAGAACTTTCAGTACACTGCAAATATCTAAACTGCTCGTGCGATTGAAGTATACCTATTCTAAATCGAATTTAGTTTGATTCTTTACAAAATTCTTTTATGTGTCGTTTATGGTCAGTTGCCTACTTTTATCCTTTGGTAGGACTCTGGAGTTCGATAGCTTTGATCCTTTCTTTTGCGTATTATTCCTGAACTATTGTTTGTTGTTTGTTTGAGTATTTGTAAGATGTCCGAGATGAATGCCGCAGCAACATCGCAGGAAGAGAATGTCCTTAAGAGGAAGTGAGATGATGTAGGATGGGAGTATGGCAGTCTGGTTGATCCTTCCAATCTGGATCGAGTGAAGTGTATGTTCTGTAACCATGTGAGCACTGGAGGCGTTTATCGTCTGAAACAGCATGTGGCTCATGTTAGTAATGTTGTGGCGAAATGCAAGAAAAGTTCACAGGAAGCTAAAGACAGGTGCAAGAAAGCTCTTGAGGGGGCATCTAAGAAGAAGAGGGAAAAGGCTGTCCGTGAGGAAGAGCTTAGAGGAAGTGTTAATATTTCTCGTCTTGGGGACGAAGAAGTTAATTGTGTTGGAAGCTCAGAGCCACATAAGTTAGGTCCCATTGACAAGTGGACACGTCCTATTGATCCTAAATTAACTCAAGCTGAAGCCTTGCATCAGCAGAAGATAAACAAGGAACTTTGGAAAAGAGAACACATGAAGTGCAACAGTATGTTGCTAGATGGGTGTACAATCATGGTAATTATTTCTATCCACACTTCTATTAATATTCACTCAGTTGCCATATTAACTATTCAGTTACTAATCTTGTTCATATTGTATTTGCAGCTATACCATTCAATGCTTGTGATAACGATGACTTCAAGTTAATGTGTGAAGCCATTGGGAGGTTTGGCCCTGGATTTGAGCCCCCTTCTAAACTTGACCTTCGGGAAACTTTTCTGAGTGAGGAGCATGCAAGAGTGAAGAGTTTGCTGCAGGAACGTGATGCTGAAAAGATGAAAAATGGCTGCTCCATTATGACTGATGCTTGGTCTGATAGGAAGAGGAGAAGCATAATGAATTTGTGCACAAATTGTGCCGATGGATCAAGTTTTATCAAGTCAAAGGAGATGTCATCTGTATCACACACAAGTGAAGTAATTTTTGAGCTAGTGGATGAAGCAATTGAGGAAACGGGCCCCGAACATGTGGTACAAGTAGTGACCGACAATGCCTCGAACAATATGGGAGCAAAAAAACGGTTGTTGGAGAAGAGGCCAAACATGTTTTGGAGCTCTTGTGCGACACACACCATTAATTTGATGCTGCAAGGAATTGGCAACCTTCCAAGGTTTGTGAAGGTACTTGACAAAGCAAAAGCATTCACCATCTTTGTCTATGGGCACATGCGCACCCTGGACTGCTTGAGGCACTTCTCTTCATGAAAAGAGATCATAAGGCCAGGGGTCACTAGATTTGCTTCTGCTTTTCTAACTTTGGAAAGCCTTCTAGATAAGAAGGATCAACAAAGGAAGATGGTTGTTCATGGTAAATGGGAAAGTTTGAGAGAAGTTAAATAAAAAAGGGAAAGACAGCAACAGCCATGATTATGAGCATGGCTTTTTGGAAAGATGTGAAGCTTTGCTTGAATGTCTTTGAGCCTTTGGTAAAAGTCCTTCGGTTGGTTGATGGTGATGTCAAGCCATCTATGGGTTTTGTTTATGGAGAAATAGTTAAGGCAAAGAAACAAATCAAGGAAGTATATGGTAATTTGGAATCCCGTTACAAAGATGTGATTGATGTTGTTGAGAAGAAGATGAAAGATCGACTTGATTCTCCATTGCATTTGGCTGCATACTTGCTGAATCCATATTATAGTTATGTTAATGATACTAGCATATTTGATGATGGCACAATAACAGAAGGGTTTATTAGCTGCGTAGAGACTTTTTATCATGGTGATGATTCCAAGCAAGATCAAGTAGTCAATGTGGAATTGAGGAAATTCCAGAATAGAGAAGGACCCTTGGCAAAAAAGCTTGCGAGGACTTGCCAGATCTTTGATTATAATCCATGTATATATTTCAATTCTCTAGGGTTCAGTCTGAGCAATATATATTTTAAATTACGTAGCTTGCCATTTTCTTACTTTGCTTAATTGCTTTTCTCTACTCTTATTTCTAGCATCTTGGCGGAGGCTGTATGGAACTGAAGTGCCAACTCTACAAAGGATGGCTATGAGAATCCTCTCATTGACCTCAAGTGCTTCAGCTTGTGAAAGGAATTGGAGTACGTTCGAAAATGTTAGTCTGCTAACTCTCTAATATCATATTCCAATTAGTCAATCACGTTAAATTAATTCTAAGATTTTGTTGTTGTAGATTCATACAAAGAAAAGAAATAGGCTGACTACACAACGCCTAAATGATCTATCTTTCGTACAATTTAATTCGAGAATGATGTCGAAGAAACAGATGATCAGGGAAAAGAAGATTGCAGATGTCCTCTTTTCTACAGAAACTACTGAAGCTCAAGGTTTTCTTTTCAAGGGGGGAGATGATTGTGCTATGGTCATCTTTAGGGATGAGGATGAGGAAGAGATGGATAATACAACAGGGATACCAATGGAAGTCGATGAACTTGGGCCACGTAGAAGTGCAAGACTAAGAGAACTTTATGAAGCTGAGGAATTTGAATCTGAAGAAGAAGAGTTTGATGATGAGGAAGAGCTGCCGTCGGAGAACGATGCCGATGATTATTGAGTATTGAGGAGGTCCCAGTGCATGAGTTTACTTTTCCAAGTACTTCGGTTATGTCTTATCTTTTTTATGTGTCAAATTATCATGTGTGAACCTGTATCGAATTGGTCGTTTCATTCTTAAGGTATATGGCGCCCAGCTGCTACTATACATCCCATATCTTCCTCACGATCTAGCAAATTAATGTCAGCTCCATGTGTGATTACTACTATGTGCACGAGGCTTACTTTGCTCACTTAGTATTGTATAACATGAGAGTACAAATAAATTGTTTCTCAATGTGAAATTTTGTTTTTCTTGACAACGTCTGTAGAACTTGTAGTACACAGTGCCACCCATTAAAAAATGTACATGTTGTGCGGGGGTTATAGCAAATATTAACAAATATTCATAATACTGATTTTAGAAACATTTGACTATTTCACAAGTTGTTTAATTTTTTTCTTCACATTGCTTTTTGTGTGCCATTTTTTTACCATAAACCCCCTACGGACCAGAAACTGAACAAAACGCCTAGGCCCGCCTAGGCAGCGCCTAAGCAGGCTAGGCGCTAGGCAGAGGGTCATCGCCCGCCTACCGCCTAGCGCTTTTTCCAACCTTGGTAGTGAGGGTAATTTTGTTTCGATGCGGAGAGCACCTCACTCAAATAATACACCGGCCTCTGCTAGGTAGATCCTTCTTCTCCTCGCTCAACCACCACTACGACACTAACGACTCGGTTAGTGGCCGCAATGTAGAGCAACATGGGCTCTCTCGGTAGTGGCAAAGCCAGTATCGGCACAGTAGCTAGGATCTTTTTCAGCTCATGGAACGTCGCATCCGCTTGCGGGGTCCAGCTAAACTTATCTGATTTTTTCATTAGTTGGTATAAGGGCAAGGCCTTTTCTCCCAACCGACCTAGGAAACGATTCAGAGAAGCCAGACATCCGGTGAATTTCTGGACATCCCGGAGGCATCTCGGCAATTTCATATTTTCTATCACCCGGATCTTAGTCGGGTTTGCCTTGATACCTCGGCTTGACACGAGGAAACCGAGTAATTTTCCTGCCGGCACACCGAATGTACATTTATCCGGATTAAGCTTAAGCCGGAATTTCCACAGGTTTGCAAATGTCTCTTTGAGATCATCCAGCAAGGTATGTTTTTCTTTAGTTTTAATGACTATGTCGTCGACATACACCTGCACATTTCTGCCTATTTGGTCATGCAGACATTTTTGCATACAATGCTGATAAGTAGCGCCAGCATTTCTCAAGCCAAAACGCATGACACAATAGCAATAAGCCCCGTACGGGGTGATAAAGGCGGTCTTTATTTGATCAGAAGGATTCAGCGTTATCTGGTGAAAACCAGAGTACGCATCTACAAACGATAATAGTTCACACCCGGCCGTGGAGTCGATCACTTGATCGATCCGAGGCAGCGGGAATGGATCTTTAGGACATGCCTTGTTCAGTTGGTGTAATCAACACACATGCGCCAAACAGTGGCAGCATTCGGGTCATCTTTTTTCTTTTCTACCAGGACCGGGTTAGCCAACCAGTCTGGGTACTTCACTTCTACGACGGCATTTGATGCGAGTAACTTGGCTAACTCGTCACCCACAGCCTTCCTTCTTCCTTCGGCAAGACGCCGTGTCGGTTGCTTCACTAGCCTAGCATCTGGCCTGACATGCAATGAGTGCTCAGCCAACTACCTCGGAACACCCGGCAGGTCCTGACTGGACCATGCAAAGATATCCCGATTCTCACGGAGGAAGTGGATGAGCTCGCTTTCCTATTTGCTGTCCAACCCAGCAGCGATGATGATGGTGTGGTCTGGGTTAGACTCGTCAACGCCAACCTTCTTGGACTCCTTCGCTACCTGGAAGGTTGCAGTCTGCTGCGGGTCAGCCGGACTCGGAATACCGAGTTGAGCAGATTGGGCCAGAGCCACCACCTCGTGGATTCTCCTCTTCTCTGCGGCGATCACAAGTGACTCGGCCAGAAGTGATCCGGCAGAAGCACACTCCATGGAGCGCCTGTAATCACCTGAGATGGTGATGACACCATTCGGACCCGGCATCTTCATCTTTAAGTAGGCCACATGAGTGGACGCCATGAACTTGGCGAGTGCTGGCCTACCGAGTAAGGCGTGATACGGAATTTCGAGGTCCATGACCTCGAACGACAGACTCTCGGTCCTGCAGTTGCCCTCATCCCCGAAGGAGACATCGACCCAGACTGTTCCCATGGAAAGTGGTCCTGCTTGGCTGCATCATGTTCTCGGTTATTCTGAGTTTGACCATGGTGTCCTGGTACATGATGTTGATGCTGCTCCCGTTATCAACGAGGACCTGGCTGAAACTGACATTGATGCTGATTCCAATGAATGTCGGATTCACCACCAGAGCATAACCCCCTGGGTTGGGCATGACCTTGGATGGTCCCTGATGCTCCAGCCAACCTCATCCTCGGACCAGTACATAAACTTGGGCACGGCCAGCATGACCGCGTTCACCTCCATCGCGCGCCAGTGTTGGCTATGCTTGTCCGTTGGCTCGGTCGCAAAGACCATGTAGCTCTGATGGGGCTTCCAGTACTCATTCTGCCGACTCGGACCGGTACTATTGTTGGGGTTGTAGTTGTTGTTGTTGGCTACTTGGTTGACATCCTCCTGCCTCGGCTGAGTGTTTGCACCCGTGAGAGGCGCAGGTCGGGAGGCCGAACCAGCAGTTACCGGCTTGCGCTGGTGCCAACTGCATTCCCGGGTCGTGTGCTGAGCCGGTCTGCTGGGATGTCTGGTGTGGTAGCTGCAGGGTCCATCCAGCATTTTCTCGTAGGTGTACCTCTCCTGGTCATCCCACTGCTTCTTGTTGCTGTTCCACGGCTTCCTTTCGCCGTTCCACGGCCTCTTTCCTTCCGAGTTTTGGCCCCATGAGGGACCATCATTCTTTGGCGCTGGCTGCTGCCGGCACCCACTTGATCTTGGTCGACAGCTGCGACCTGGTCTGACCCGTACCGGTAATCCGGCCGGTCGTCTCTTCTCTTGTTTCGGTTATCCGGGCGATCGTTACTCCGCCCCGATCTGTCCCGGTCTTGAGCAGGATACCTCCTGCCCACATCGACCTGGGTCAGTAAAGGCTGTGTCGGATCACCCAGTGCATAGCTGTCCGCTATTGCCATTGTTTCGGCCAAGGTGGCCGGCATCTCCCTCTGGAGTCTCTGCCAAAGCATGGAGCCATGTCGGCACCCTTGTGCAAACCATGCAATGGCCTGCGACTCAATCACCCCTTCACAGGAGTTGCGGATTGTGCTCCACCGGGTAAGATACTCCCGGTCGGTTTCGTCTTCTCTTTGCCGGCACATCGACAGTTGCTGAGGACGATTCGGCCTCTTGTACGTGCTGGAGAAGTTGCTGACGAAAGCATCGGAGAAGTCGAGCCAGCAATCAATGTTGTTCTCCTCCAGGTTGTTCAGCCAGATCCGGGCTGGCCCCTCTAGCATTTGCGGTACGTACCGCACAGCCCATTGGCGGCTGCCACCAGCGATGTGCACCGCTGTGACATAGTCTGTCAGCCATTCCTCTGGCTTGGTGCTGCAGTCATAGGTCTTGGCACCCCGGGGGAGCAGGAAGTTCGGCACCGGTGGCTGCTTCATGATCCGGGGTCCAAAACATGCAGGACCCGGTGGGCCTTGCTCCTCCAGCAGCTCGGACAGATAGATTCTGTCAAGCTTGTTGCGGACGTCATGAGCCGGTAGCTGGCGAGCTCCCAGCCTAGCACCGAGTGCACCCTCGGTCACCAGATCCCTGAATCTTGTGTACCCGGCACGCTCCATGGCCGAGTAACCATCATCGTATCGGTCAGCGGCCTGCTCGGCGTACCCGGCACGCTCCATGGCCGAGTAACCATCGTCGTATCGGTCAGCGGCCTGCTCGGCATACCCGGCACCCTGTCGTTGACGAGGTGGATTGGGTACCGGATACCGAGGTGGCTGACCCGGATTTGCCGGGTTAACCCGGCTGGTTCCTTGCCTGCCCTGAACGGGTCCTGGGGCTCCCTGACCGGCATTGCCCTGTCCAGCTATCTGTTTTCCGGCATATACCGGATCATACGCCTGCAGCTGTTTGTTCTTACCAGAGTTCACACTCCGGTCACGGCTTCCGCCGACATACGGCGAAGAGGCCTGTCCCTTGGACATTCCTCCGGCACCACCAGTTGAGTGGATGTACCGAGATCCACCTACATCCGGGTTTGCATTCCGGAATGCCTCATTCTGACGGTTGGCTACAGCTACCAACTCATTCACCCGGTCCTGCTGCCTACGACGAGCATCACCGGACAAATTAGGTAACTCAGCTATGGCAGCCTCAGCAGCTCTAAGGTTCTTGCCAGGGGTACTGTACTTCGGCCGGTCCGCCGACACATGACTAGCAGTTCTACTAGATCTGGCTCTACCATCTCTAGCTATCTCGGCATTGAGGTCTCTACCTCGAGCACGTACCTCATTTATGCGACTAACCGGGTTTGCTACCGACGTAAAACCATGAGCCATGTTGTACTCACGGAGAGAGATGTCAAACTCCTGTCTGACTCGGGCCACCTCCTTGGCCTCCTGGAGTATCTCCTTGCGCTGCTGTTCCAACTCCGCCTGAGTCAAAGCAGCATGCGATCGGAGCCACTGGGGTTGCCAGCTTCTCGATCACGTCCTGAAGAGGACTCGGTGTTACCGGCACACCAGATGTGCCGGCCTGCAGCATGCGGTTCTCCGGCCTCTCCAGCGGCGGGCGTGCCGTCCTGGCAGACCTGGTGCTGACCTTAGCCTCCCCGGCTGTGGCAACGCCGGCACCAGGAACCGGAGCGGTCATCATGACCTCCACGCAGCTAGCGGGGCGAGCGATATGCCGGCCGCGAGCTGCGCAGACAGCAGGGGGATCCGCAGCAACCTGCACCCTTTCGGGAAACCGACAGGGAACCTCTGTGGTGACGTAGACGGTGAGCAAGCCGAACTCAATGAGGCACCCGTTCCGGGGTAGCGGCCTGCTGCCGAAACAACCGATGTTGTCGCTGACGACGTTGAGTGAGCCGAACCTGCGGACAAGGCCACAGAGAACGCGCTCACCCGACGCGATGAAGGAGCCTGTCCGGATGAACACACCAGCCAGCACCGCTGCTGACCCCACGGTGGGCGCCAACTGTCGTGGTGGTGCACAGACAGATGCCATAGGTAGGCTTGAGAAGGGGCCGATGGACGCTGGAGGCACCGGGGAGGGCTAGCGCGTGAAGACGCACACAGAGACACACACACACGGATTTACCCAGGTTCGGGGCTCTCGTGAGGAGATAACACCCCTACTCCTGCTTGTCTGATCTATATATGGTGGATTACAACTGAGTTACAAGCTGCTCCTTGAGCTGTATGAGATGAACTACAAGCTCTAGGCTCTCTACCGAGTCTCGGAGTACCACTCTGGCTCTCTGTTGGCTCTTGAGGGAAATGTCTAAGTGTCTACGCGTGAAGCAAATGAATCGTCCAAGCATCGTCGTAAGAGGATTCCCTGGTGCACCTTATATAGGGAAACCCAGGGCACAGGGTTAGGGCTGACGTTGGTGCTGGCGTAGGCAGCACTGTGGCCACGTCTGGGCCTCTGACTGCTTCCGTCACCCCTGCGTGGCATGTCCAATCCATCAACTCCTGTGCACTGCTCCACGGTACTGCATCGGTCAGCAGCATGGAGGTCTGACTGCCCATACCGCGACCACCGAGTCAAGGAGTAGGCAGCGTGTCATGATCTGCCAGTGGCAGGACGCCTGCCCCATGATTGTAGGGACAAGACGTGATCCTTGACCAGGTGCCGAGATAGAGCTTCATTCCTCCCGATCCGGCATAGGCATGCCAGATACCTCATGATCCGGTTTCTCCTTTCCTGCACACAAGAAGAACAAAGAAGATTCCGACATATAATCTGCATGATCCGACATAAGGGTATGTCGGTTGGCCTTGACCCGGTTGACTCCGGGTAAGCCTGTATGATATGTCGGTACACCGTTGACTAGGTCAACTCCGAGTCCACGCTTATTGCGTCACCTTGACCCTACTCGGGGGCTGCCCCCGACATGGCCAAAGAATCTGGCTGCGTGGGCCCCCCTCTTTTGGCCTTCGGGTTTCCACTTTTTTGCTTCCTTTGCTCCCACGATTTCTTCCTTCCAAAAAATGATCCCCGTAAATTTTCAGGTAATTTGGACGTCGTTTGGGTCCCTGAAACTCAAAAATATAGAAAATAGGGTTTTTTGCCAGAGCAGGGTTAATTCCAGAAAAATAAGAAAACTGTGTAATCTTCCCAAAATCATTATGAAACAATGATATAACCCTTATATGATGCAAATATGATTGAAATATGAGTAATATAATGCAAAGTTCATGTATGCATTTTACATGCATCACACCTCCACCGCCGCCTCCACCGCGCAAAGAGGGAGATAACCCCTCCAAGTACATACCCCCTCCACGAATGCAAAGGACTCCAAGCCCTCCGCGTAACGCGAGTCGGGTGAGCCAAAGCCGTCATAGGGAAGAATCATGGCGAGGAAAATCAGTTGATAAGCCACCATCCGCTAATGATGTTCGAAGCCTAATCGAGGAGAGGAAGTCGGCCAGAGATGCCCAGTACCTTGGCCCCAAGTGTTTTGGCAGAACAATCAGAGAGCAAATCCTACCTCCAACTTTGTCAAACGTAACAAAGATGGTGGAGAAGTACAGCGGTACAGCTAATCCTAAGACCTGGCTCTCAGATTACGTCAGTGACTGCGACATATACCAAGTCAGCGCCGACTCCGCATTGCGATTCTTGCCCCTGATGTTAACCGCGACGGCACGCATGTGGATTGAAGGTTTGCCGGAGAGGACAGTTCATACCTGGAGTGACATGAAGCGCGTCTTTATTCAATACTTCCAGGGCACGTATAAGCGCCCCAAGTCGATTTTCGACTTACAGCGGTGTGTGCAGCAAAAGAATGAGTCCAGCCGTGAATTCGTTTCACGATGGAGCGAAATAAAAAACGCTTGTGAGGGCGTCTTAGAAACTCAGGCGATCCATGCCTTCAAGCAGTCTCTGAGGAAGGGGACGACTTTCCGCATCATGATCTACAGCGATGAGTCAGAAACCTTCGGCGGCTTACTGGCTTGTGCAAACAAATATGTTGGTGCTGACGATGACAACAGGGAAGATGGTGAAACCCACCGGCGTGAGTCCGGGAAGACGAAGGTTGAAGACCAAGCCGGCCCTTCACACGAAGTTGCTCCCACCTTTGGCAAAACCGGCCCAAGTAACAGGAAGTGGCAGGACAAAAAGCCGGCAAGCAACCGACCAGCCTGATCACCAACGGTGAAGTACGACGACATCAAGCACAACCCCTATGTCCATCATCTGAGGCCGGATGGGACGAGCTCCCACATGTTCCAGAAATTTCACATTAATCTGGACATCGCCAAGGATCCCAAACCCGGCAAGTCAAGGAACAAGCGGAAATCTAGGAAGGACGATAAAGAGAAGGGAAGACGCTGCTTCACAATCTGACGATGCGGCCTTCAAAGAAGAAAAAGGCAGCAAGTTCCCTAAGCATACTGAAAATCTCATCATCAATCTGGCAACAGATTCGTCTCGCAAGGAAAAGGCGGCTTGGCGAGAACTTAATGCTACAATACCTGCAATTCCTCAATATTTGGATTGGTCTGACACCCCAATCACATGGGATCGCGACGATCACCCGGACAAAGTCCCTACAACGCGCACCTACGCTTTGGTCATCAGCCCTATAGTCGAAAAATACAAGCTGACAAAGGTGCTCACGGACGGAGGAAACAACATTAACATACTATATGCCACAACATTGAAAAGGATGCATCTCTTCGAGTCACAACTCAGCCACATCAATTTGAAGTTTCATGGGATTGTGCCGGGACGACAAGCCTCCGCAATGGGAAGGATCACCCTAAAGGTCACCTTTGGCGGCATGGATAATTTGCGAACAGAGGACATTTCTTTTGAGGTGGTTCCTTTCAGAAGTGCATACCATGCAATCCTTGGATGTCCGGCTTTCGCCAAATTCATTGCTCGGCCCTGCTACATCTATAGCAAGCTTAAAATGCCGGGACCCGATGGAATCATCACAATCAAGGGAGACTTCAAGAAGGCAAAGGAGTGCGAGGCTGCCAAAGCCGTCCATGCTGAAGAAGAAATCTTCAGAGAAGAATTGGAGGATCTCAAGAAGACAATGAGTCCTAATGAAATGCCGGCAACTCAAAAGCCATCCTCTAAAGTCAAATCGAGCTTCAAGCCAAAGGATGACACCAAGAAAATCAAGCTCTCAAAGGATGATCCGATAAAGGAGGCCATCATTGGTGCCGGCCTCGACGACAAATAGGAAGGCGAGCTCATCAAGTTTCTCCATGAGAATTGGGATATATTTGCTTGGTCTCTATCTAACATGCCAGGTGTCTCGAGGAAACTTTCCGAGCACTCCTTAACAGTTAAAAAGGACAATAAGCCGGTCAAACAAGGTCTCCGACGGCTCGGAACTGAGAAGCGCAAGGCTCAATGCTACCAAGTTCATCCGTGAAGTTGTCCACACTGATTGGTTGGCAAATCCCGTGCTTGTCCCAAATAAAAACACCTCCGAGCTACGTATGTGCATTGATTTCACTGTCTTAAATAAGGCCTGTCCTAAAGATCCGTTCGCCTTACCGCATATCGATCAGGTCATTGATTCAACTGCCGGCTCTGAGATGCTATGTTTTCTGGACGCTTATTCGGGTTACCATCAGATAAAGATGAAGGAATCTGACCAAGTCAAGACATCCTTCACCACGCCATATGGTAATTACTGCTATGTCACAATGCCTTTTGGCTTGAAGAATGCCAGTGCTACTTACCAAAGGTCTATGCAGCGGTGTTTAGACAAGCAAATTGGCCGCAATGTTCACGTTTATGTTGGCTACATCGCGGTCATGTCGAAGAAGCGTGGCAATCTTATCGCCGATCTGTCAGAAACCTTTGCAAATATAAGGGAGTACCAGATGAAGCTTAATCCGGCAAAATATGTCTTCGTAGTTCGCGCAGGCAAGCTTCTGGGCTTCGTTGTTTCTCAAAGAGGAATTGAAGTTAACCTGGAAAAGATAAAGGTGATTCAGAACATCGAGAGGCCGACTTCTCTAAAGGACATACAGCGGCTTACGGGTTCCGCCGTGGCTGTTGGTCGCTTCATTACCGGCTTGGTGACAAAGCATTGCCCTTGTACAAACTGCTCAAAAAGTCGGACAATTTTGTTGGGACAGAGGAAGCAGAGGTAGCTTTGGCACAGCTGAAGTATACGTTAACGTATGCTCCAATCTTGGAAGCTCCAAAAGAAATAGAGTCGCTTCTGCTCTACATGTCGGCCACAAATTTCGTGATAAGTATCGTCATTATAGTTGAACGCCTAGAGGAAGGGAAGCAATGGTCGGATCAACGCCCTGTCTATTTCATTAGTGAGGTGTTCTCAGATTCGAAGCAGCGCTACCCTCACTACCAGTAGTTAGCCTATGGTGTATTCTTTGCGGCCAGAAAGCAGCGGCATTACTTTCATGATCACACAATCATGGTTGTCACCAAGGCTCCATTAAAGGATATCATCAACAATGCCGATGCAATGGACCGAGTCGCCAAATGGGGCATCGAGCTAGCTGATTTCGACATCCAGTACAAGCCCAGAACCGCCATCAAATCTCAAGTTCTAGCCGACTTTGTCGCAGACTGGACAGAGGCGATGGAGAGCACACCTTTGTCGGATTCTCAGTACTGGATAATGCACTTTGATGGCTCAAAGATGAACGAAGGCTCGGGGGCTGGAGTAGTGCTAAAGTCGACTGAGGGTGACAAGCTCAGTTATGTCCTCCGAATTCATTTCAACGCCACCAACAACGTCGCAGAGTAAGACATTAGCTTGATGAAATTCATATCTGTTTCTCAAGAGAATATATTTGACCACTTCCATCTCCCTCTATCACTGATTGCTGCTCAAGAATGTGAGGAACTAATTGAGGCTGTACAATTGCACTTGGAGTCTAATATTGATGCTGAGGATCAATGGGAATTTGACTGGAAAGGGGGATACTCATGTAAAAAAGTCTACTCAAAGTTATCCCCTGCAATAAAGGCTCCTGCACCTTTTAATTGGATTTGGGAATCAAGAGCCCTGCCTAAGCAAAGATTCTTTTTATGGCTGCTTCTGCTGGACAGATTAAATACAAGAGACCTACTAACTAGGAAGAACTTCTATATTGAATCAAAGGAATGTGTCCTATGCCAGGAATGTCCAAATGAAACCATGGAGCACCTTTTCTTCTCATGTGACTTTAGCCAGAGCTTTTGGTGGAAACTCAGCATGGAGTGGAATAATGATCTCAACATTATAAATCTACTGATTGATGGAAGCAGAAGAACTAGTATCATCTGTTTCAAGGAGGTTCTTATAACAGGGTGCTGGAGTTTACGGAATCACAGAAATAAAATTATCTTTGATAACCAAGAGCTTGATATTTTAGAAAGTTTTAGATTTTTCAAGGAATCCTTTGCTCTTGTTATGCATAGATCTAAGCCAAGCCTTAAGGAGGGCATGAAGCAATGGATTGACACATTGTAATTTCTTTTATCTTTTGAACTCTAACCATTTGTAAATATGCCGACCCCTGATTTATAAATAAAAATGACACGGATAGGGGCCTACCCCACAGTTTTTTATGTCAAAAAAAAACAACGTAGCAGAGTATGCGGCTCTCCTCCATGGACTTCATATGGCTAAGGAGTTGGGAGTGAAACGCATGCTCTACTGTGGCGACTCGGATCTTGTTGTACAACAACTTGACGGTTGCTGGGACACGAAAAGTCCCACAATGGCGGAATACATGAGAACAGTCGACAAATTTGGTAGATGCTTTGCTGGCTTAGAGGTCCGACATATCTCCCGGGATGACACTGAAGCTGCTGACACCTTGGCCATGATAGGCTCCAGGCAGAAGGCAGTGCCTCCAGACATATTTCTCCATCATCTACATAAGCCGTCCATTAAAGGCGGCGACAAAGACTAACCCTTGTCGGCAGAATCAGTTCATGTATGCCTGGTAACCCCAGATTGGACCACGCCATACATTGATTTCCTGATTAATAAGAAACTGTCGAAGGATGATGAAGTATTGAGCTATCAAATTGAGCGCCGAGCAAAGGCGTACATGATTATTGATGGACATCTTTACAAACGGAGCACATCCGGCATCTTTCAAAGATAAGTCTCTCCAGAAGAAGGGCGGCAAATCCTTGAGGAAATCCACTCCGGTGAATGTGGGCATCACGTGGCGGCAAAGGCGTTGGTCACAAAGGCGTTTTGGCACGGTTTCCTCTGGCTGACGGCTAAGGAGGCGCTACGCAAAGCAGGCTCACTTGCCAGCTCAGGATCTCAAGACAATCCCTATAACTTGGCCGTACGCGGTCTGGGGGCACGACATGATGGGACCTTTCAAGATGGCAAGATGAGGCTTAACTCATCTGCTGGTGGCGGTCGACAAATTCACAAAGTGGGTGGAGGCAAAGCCCAACAAGAAACTCGACGGAGCTACAGCTACAAAGTTCATCGTCGAGATAACAACAGGATTCGGCATACCGCATAGCATTATCACAGACAATGGCACAAATTTTGCCGTTGGTGAGTTATCGAAGTTTTGCAACCGATCAAAAATCCGACTCGACGTTGCATTGGTGGCACACCCGCAATCCAATGGACAGGTAGAGCGCACTAACGGTATTATTCTGTAGGGTATTAAGCCGAGGGTTGAAACCCCATTGCATCGAGTAGCCGGCGCTTGGGTTGATGAATTGCCGGCAGTCTTATGGAGTATTCGTACTACCACAAATAGATCGACCGGCTTCAGTCCTTTCTTCCTTGTTTACGGTGCAGAAGCAGTACTGCCAACCGACATGATCCACGATTCGCCTCGAGTCGCAGCCTACGTCGAAGAAGACGCAGAAGAAGCACGTCAAGACGGCTTAGACATCCTCGAAGAAGAAAGAGAGCTGGCTCTCCAACGATCCGCCATCTATCAGCATGATCTACATCGATATCAGAGCCGTAGAGGGCGGAATCGATCTTTTCGAGAAGGCGACTTAGTGCTTCAGCTTGTGCAAAGCCGGCACCACAAGTTATTCCCTCCATGGGAAGGACCTTTCGATATCAGCAAAGCTCTGAAAAACGGGTCTTATATCTCCTCGAGTTAAGGGATTCCAAGAAAGATCCCAGGAAGAAAGGTCGCAAGAGGAAAAGGCAAGTATATGACGGCTTAGATGAGACGAAACGTCCGTGGAATATCGCTCAGCTACATCCCTTTTACACTTAGAAAATTCTATTGTCACCATGTCAATGTGGTCACGAAATAAAAATTGGTTTCTCTCTGTACCATCCTTTATTTCCCAATGATCTTATTGTTATCATCTGTTTACCCGAAATTGCCTGTGTTGCTTGTTGGTAAACTGTCTTTCATGTTGGATCCCCCTTAAGGTGATGATAAAAACAACGTTTTGCCAAATTAAATGTTTGTCTGATAGCTTTTTGCGCCGGGTTGCTTCAAAACATTTCGGCACCGAAAGGCGGCACTTGCTCTGGGTCTAAACAGATTGGTCACTACGTACCCTGTTACTCAGCAAGTTAGCTTCGCAATAGGTTTGACAGTGCATAAAGGCTAAGGTGTCAAGGCCAGAATATACTGAGGCATAAAAATCGCAAGTTTGCAAATAAAAAAGCTGATTACATACAGCAAAAGACTTAGTTGTTTATACAGACATGCATAATGTTTGGACAGCTTTACATCAAATTGTTACATTGTTTCAGGGATGGCCGGCTTAATGAACAAGTACGACTCATGCAAATTTGTTCGCCACTTCACCGTCATCATCAGATTGGATGGGAGTCGGCGGGCATGGCACCTCCTTGAAGATTGTGGTGAGGAAAACTATCTTGGCGATCTTGCTGGCATTTCCGGAGACGGAGTGCAGAATTTTCTTCTGGTCTTTATCGTCCAGCGGAGTGCCGTCTCTTTTTCAAGAGGAAAGCCAGACGCGACACGCCAAGCCTCCGCTTCTGAATAGTGTGCCATCATCAAGCCTAGGGCTGTCTTTGCGCCTCCTCGTGCACTGGAGCGAAGCCGTTCATCAAATGACGATGTTGGTTCATCCAGTTCAGCCGGCAAGCTCGCAAGTTCCGTGTTCGCAATCATTTTTAGCACTTGGCCGGCATAGCCCTGGGTGTCCTTGGCGAGACACACTCAGGAGGACCCCAAGACATGGACAAAGAGGAGGGAGATATGCTATCTTATCTTATATATATATATTTACTAATTGGAGGCATCGTACGAGCCTCCACGTTAATCCTCGGAAACTAAGCATATTGTCCATCCGATCTCCTCATAAGTTATCTACAGCCATCGGATCAGATGAAGTAACCCATGGAGTCCACGCCCGTTGTCCCACCTCTTCACACATACGCATATTTAAGAAACTCTTTCAGGCGTCGACAAAAAAAAAAAAAAGAAGTAGCCCGAAGAGTCCATCACGCCGCCGCCCAATCTTGCCGCAGCACCGCACCGATCAATCCGAACTTCGATCTCTTGCACTTCACCCCCAGTGCTGATTCCCTGCCGGCCGGCTAGGCCCCGTGAGAGCAATCTCACAGGTAGAGTTGACGATCGTATATAGCGCTATACACATGAGCAAGGACGGCGGAATTAGATCGATCTGGTCCATGTATAGTTAAGTTATTCGTATCTTCTTTTGATTGGCAGCTAGCCGCTACTCAGCAGCAGTCGGTCGTACTCCATGGCCGCCAGCATGAATATGCATGCGTACGCGCATCAGATGTTTACGATGCAAGTGTATTCATGTAGGCATGCATATATTGATGGGAAATGGGATGGGATCAATGGTGAACTGATGGCTGATAGAATAGGTTTTGGTCTAAGCAGTACATTTATCCTCTCTATATATAAATAGGTTATGCTATTAATCGTGCATGCCACTGCCTTCACCATGCATTATAGTAGAACTGAACCAAAAAGTCAAAATCTCCTTGACCATTAGGACACCGGGTGGGACATTAGGTACATACGGGGGTAGGACATCACGTTCATACGAATCACATATTGATTATGCAGGTTTTCTTTTGAATTCTTTCAAGACTACTGATTCTGATTCATTGCGACAATAAATATGCTTTTTAGGAGAAGAAAAGGTGTGGTTTGATTAATTGATTTAGTAGATAAAATTAGGGCACTTATAAAAATAAAATTTATAAATTTATATTGGTGACATTTCTACAATTTATCTCTTTATAACCAAAATTGCGGAGTTTTGCACCTTGACTGGTGTACCGATGCAGATTTCATTTGTTCATTGTGTTTTTTATGTATTTTTCTTAGAATTTGATCTTATATTTTTCTCCATAATTTTAGTTGTTCTGACTTATATAGCTGATATCTAGAACGATGTAAAAAATTGTTTGTGTTGTAAAAATCTTGCAGTTGCTGCAGAAATAATACCAGTTTGAAAATTACACGCAGCAAGTCTGTCCTCTTGAAACAAGATTATTCATGTGGATTACTATGTACTGCATCTTTATTCCTATATTAATAAATATTTCCATAATTATAAGTTAATTCATAAATGGAATAGAATTGAATTATTTGCAAATATTTACAATGTATAACATGTTCACTTTTTCTTCCAAAATTTGTGTTATCTAGAATTTAAGAGCATCGAATCCTCATCTATAGAATAAAATATCTAGGTAAAATAGTTTTATATACAAATGTGTACACAATGATGCACTTTCAAACAAAATATAATTGAAAATCTAGAGAAAAAGTATGTCCCCGAATCGGAATAAAATAAAATACCCTTTTGATTATATTTAGATTAGAATTTAAACCTCAAATAGTTCCACACGACAGACGCAAAGGCTCCATGCACTTGAAATATCCAATGAATTTTCGATAAAGCCCGTGCGGACGCACGGGTTGTCGACTAGTGTCTCAAATTGGCAAGACACCGGGCTGCAGGCCACCATGTCCCAGGACCCGGCGTTTGCTCATCCAGGAGCTGGTCTTGTTTCCAGGAGCTGGCACTAAGCCGACATTGTCCGAGGAGCCGGCCATTGCCCAGGAGCCGGCCACCATCCAGAGGCCGACCATCATCGAGGAGCCGATGTTTTCCAAGGAGTTACCGTAGGAGCCGACTTCATTCATGGAGCCGGCATTTCATGTGCTAGCGGCAGCCACAAGCCGGCTTATCTTTGAGTCGGCATTGCCGAGTTCACAGGCTGCATACTGCCACAGGAAGGTTCCATTATCGTCCCAGTGGAGAAGTCGGCATGCTACCTGACACATTGATGCCAAGAGGTCGAGCTTTACCGGCTTTTATCAAGCCGGCGTCCCGTCATCAAGCAAGCGTGCCGCCAAGCCGGCATGTCATCATATCTCAGAGAGAAGGCGTTCCGTCATGGAGTCGGGTCGTGGTATAATCAGGCTTGTTAGCCAATTTAGATAGCTCAAGGACCCGGGAAGGCTTGGCAACCCGGCAAATACACCACCGAGGAAAGGCGACATGCCGGGAAAGACCTTAAATCGTACTATGACGCCATAAAGGATACCTCAGATGGAGGAGTGCTTAACACGAAAGTTGTGCGTGTTGTCGAAACCCACAACCATGCTTTTGGAGTCATCGCAATCCGGGTTAAGGTGCAACTTACGGGGCCACGGTGCTGATCCGGCAGGAGTCAACCCGGCAGGACTCAACCCGGCAGGAGCTAACCCGGCTTGGTCAGAACCCGGGTCATAGGTTCAAGAAGGAAATGGTGACTCAGCGGTAACCCGACAGGACCCAACCCGGCTTAAGGTTCAAAGCTCACTCAGAAGGAATTGGTGACCTGGAGAGAACCTGGGGTGGTGACCCAGCAGGAGTTAACCCGGTTTAGTCAGAACCCGGCTTAACCTGTCACCTGCCAGATTTTGACCAACAGACAAAGATGGATCCGGACAGCAGTCAAGACGGCTTCGGATGGAAAAGTGATCATCGCGAGAGTTGTTCATCTCATCGAGACGTATAAGTTTGGTCTTTGGGCCATATCCATCCGAGTTGATTTGTGGCCTCGGCGACCACGACAGGAGGCAGCACCAAAGGAGCTGCGAATCTGGACAGAGTTCGACTTGGACTAGGACTAGGGTTTTAGGACGTGATTTAATATACTTTTCTTGTAAGGAAAGCCTAGATGAGTCCTTTTCTTGTACGGGAAGACCAGCCGCCTCATATATATGTGAGAGGTGATGGACGATTGAATACGAACAACACCAATCGAAATATTAATCTATCAATCTTTTCGTCTACCTTTACCCTTGTACCTATGCTTCTCGTTCCTTCGTAGTTAGCTAGCTATGCCCGCGATCTGCGAAGCCACGAGGCTCTAGGGGCGGTTAGGCCGACCTAGAGTAGCCAATCATCGCCGCGAGCCCTGACGAGGTCCCTCCCGGGTGAGTGGGGCGTCTGGTCTGAAACGTCAGCCGGATGTCCTGCATATCGCGCTTCCGGACGAATCTCGTTCGACGAGCGCTGCGGTGCATCACCCTCGGCGTCAAGGTACCCGTATCTTTAGGTGTGGTTGATCAAACACCTTGGCGACTCCCAATTTGTGAGTGTGGGGCCCCGTTTAAAGCGCAACACACTTTTTGGTGACTCCGCTGGGGAAAGACACGTCAAACAATCTACAGCCCGTTCTTTCAATTAGGAGTGCATCAAGAGGCAGCAATCTACAGAGGTAACATGTATCATCAATCAAATTATGTAGATGCAAACTGCCCTTATGTCGGTGTGGATGGACATCCTATATCGGCTAGTTCTAGTTATCTTCCATATAGCTATAAGCAGAGGCCGGTAGAGGATCGCCGATTCTACACACGAGAGACAGAACCGAGTTCTCATGCATCGGCTGCCCCGGACAATAGGCCGATGAACAATACGGAGTACTCGGTTGATCAACATGGTACACTTCATAGGCTGGAGGATGTCTCGCGATTTTATTCATCGGATGAGGGAATCGGCTATGGTTCTACGAGCTATGTGGCCGGTTACTCTCAACTGAGTTACTCTCAGCCAAGTTACACATCGCCTCATGGAATTAGTGACTCGGCGTTATATGATTTTTATGAATCGGCTAAACTTCTTGCTTGTAGCCTGTTATATAAATATTCTGCAGGAGTACAGGTGCCGAATCAGGTTATTACAGCCAATAATACCTCCCACTCACCACTACAAAGTTTCGACGCACCACAGCCGAAATATGTCAATGGACTCGGGGGGCAATCCTATGATAAAACCGGATTAACTCCTTCACGCACTACAGAAGGTGAAACGCTGCAAGCCAAACAACGAGGAGATGTTGATTCGACCAGTGCGGCCAGCTCGATTAAGTCGGTTACAGCCGGGGCAAACAACTCGGATAAATCCGGGAAGCCGGATACTAGATATGTAGTAGCTAACATCGGTGACTTCACTACGCCAACTTGGGAACAATTATCCGACGAACAGCGTCAAGGCTTTGAAGTTTTCAAAAGGAGGCGCAGAAAAGAATTCGAAGCACTCAAGAAAAAGCGTGAGGAGGAAGACTTGCAGACGTTTTATGCAAAGCTCGAAGAAGATATTGCCAGGTCCAATTCCCCATGCAACAATCATGTCAAATCGTCTGCGTCACCAAAGCAAGAAGACGAATCTCTGCGAGCCGGCCAGGAGGAGGTTGACTCGGCTAGTCAGGACAAGTCGGCACAGGCCGAGTTGGACAGTACAGGTGCCGAGTCTAATCAACAACAGAAGATCGACCCGGCAGTCACTGCCGGCTTAGTGGAAGAACCCGGATATGCCGAGTCCATTAAGCTGGCAGAGCAGGAATTCGTCAAGCCGGAGCACGGTGAACGGCGCGAGTCGGCCGTGTTCGACTTTTCTGGATGTGAGGGAGCATACCTGCTACCCTGCCAGTTCCGTACCAAAGATGATGAAGCCGGACAATGTTCGGTTATTGAAGAGCATACAGGAGACGACACGGGATCCAGAAGAGGAAGTCGAAGCGTTGGAGAGCTATCCAGAGACGGGGCAAAGCATTGTTCCTTTTGTGCCACTACCGAGTTCTCCCAGCATCTTCGAAGAGGTACGCCTAGCCGACAGTTTACTTGTTTTTCGATCAGGTCAGAATTATATTATCGATACATCTACTAGTTTGATTCTAGTTAATTTTAAAAGACCGATCGAGATGAGTAATTTGTTTGTTAGGAATAATCTCGTCACTAATTATGCCGGTCCACATATCATACCAAACATGGAGGCTAATAGTGACAATTTATCGCAACCAAAGTTGTTCTCGTCATGCTGGCTAAAATTTATATTCATATGGACAACTTTGCTTGTTACGTGCCTGGCTAACATTTGGTCTCAGATGAGACGTATATTCTGTAGTTATTTTGATTGCAGAAACATAAAGCCAGGTTCCCAGCTCCTCCAAATAACCGATTCGACAGCATCGGAAAAGGAGGACAAGATACGATGCAAAGCCGAGTCAGGTGATATTGAGCCGGCACCACTCGGTTGCTTAAATCCAAAGCCGGTATCAGATTACCGGCTACAAGACGAGCAATGTACCTTTAGTCCGGGTGTAGATGGTCGCATTTTCGTGCATCACCGGCTAATCTAATTATCATAGATGATCATTATACCGAGTTGTCAGGAGAAGGACGAATCAAGGATTCGTGTGAACAGAGTATTCAAAGCAATGTGCAGCATCAAACTGCATAATCGGCCATTCAAGGACGATTAGAAGTTGGTGTAACACAAGCTGATGACCAGTTAGCACAAACTGGATTTGACGACAATCAAGTGTTGAATCGGTTACCTCAAGCCGACTCGTCTAAAGACGGACAGGTACACGATGAAGTTGATGAGATCGAGTCGTCAGGCAAAGAGATTTTTCAAGTCGACAATCAAGTCGGCAATTTTGAAGACGGACGTTCCATCAATGCTGCAGCAAAGACGCCCAACACTGGGGGGCAACCACAAAATTTAGAGACTGATGCCAGCAAAGCCAAAGAGGACAAAGGCAACGATAAGTGCACGAGAAGAAAATCTAAAGTTACCTTCGCTCAATTGTTGGAGAAATACCAGAGGATAAGCGAAGCGGAAAGTGCTCATCGGCCAGCTGACGCAAAGGCATCGAAGTCACCCCCAGGGCGCAAGTCGGAAAACCGGGATTGGCGAAAGGAAAAGCTCAACGTGCCGACTCCACGTACTCCTTTCGGGCCGCCAATGCCGAAGTCATCCATACCTTCCCAATCCGGCTTCTATTCATATCCATCAAGGGACAGGCATGACTCGCGGGCACACCATCCGTCTTATACTAAATTACCTCGCCAACTTTACGCAGCTCTGGGAGGAACAAGCCAGCAAACACATGATAAAGACCGACTCAATGCCGAGTCGGCCGGAGCTCGTGGAGGAAGAAGGATGTCGCAACAGTGGAACATGGGGTTCCCCTGATGCGGTCAAAGTGGGTCCATCACAGATGGGCCCACTAAGGAGGCACTCAAGGCCAAGGCACAAGACTGGCAGATGGGCCCCCCTCATCTGCCCCGCGGCGTCCCGACATGCGCGGCATCGACAACCAAGGCAAAGGACCCGGGGACCCGGCCTCCGTGGCCCCCTCGACCCGGAAGCAGGCATGGAGGTCCCGGGACCCCGACGCCCGGCAGGAGGCCAGGCTCACCCCCGGGAACCAACATCCAGTGCGCAAAGAAGATAAGCTTGCCAGCCCTGGCTGGAGGCTCCTTGAAGACTTGGGAGCCTAGAAGATGGAGGCGCCAAAGGGGGGCAGAGGCGGAAAAGCTATCAGCCTTTGTCCGCCCTCCCTGGAAAAGGTGGGCGACCTCACCTACCCCCTCTGAGAGGAATACTTGGACGAGAGGAGGCCACGTCGCCTCCTAAGGAGAACCCTGAGGGGTTTTCCCGCCAAAACCCCTCCGGCCCCAAGGGTGCACCTGTGGTATCTCCTTAGCCTATAAAAGGAGGACCGAGGCACCCAAGGGAAAGAGGAAGGACCAGAGAGGGAACAAGATCACAAGACAGGAACACCATCGAGTTGGAGGCTAGGCTAGGTAGTGCACAAGTCCAAGATTAGCTTAGGCGAGAGGTGATCTCCTCCGGGCCAGGATCTGCTCGTCTTCAACCTCTAGCCAACACCTCCCGGGTTCTCACCCGCGACCACCATTGTAAGGCTACACCATGCTAAACCTCTCAATCCAGACATGCAGGATTAGGGTTGTTAGCCTCCGGGCAGCACGAATCTGGGTAAACTCCCTGTGTCTCTACGATGCTTGCTAGTACGTAGATCTCGAGCGTAGACGAAGCCCCCGGGCGGAAGACATTACTCAGCCTCCTTCGCGCCCCATACCGAACATAAAAAGGGCGTATCCTTTACTCCCGGTGTCCGTGATCCAAGACACGACATCTGGCGCGCCAGGTAGGGGGCGCAAGTGCTGATTTCTTCTTCATCGGCTTCGTGTTCTTCGTTGAGATCTTCCTCAAGTTCTTCATCGGCTTCGAGATCTTCGAGGAAATCTGCCTCAAGTTCTTCGTGGACCATGGCGCCAAAGAAGAGGCCCGACGCCCAGACGTCCAAGGAGGCCTCCCCTACGCGCTCTCAGGCTACCGGCGAGTGTCGCGTTGCTGCGGCAAACCAGGCTTCTCCTCCTCCACCCCCAGAGAAGGACGCTCTGGGCAGGGCAGGCGGCCCAACCCAGGGCGGCGAAGATGGTGGCGCGGAGAAGAGCATGGGTGGCAACACCGGCAAGGACCTCTCTGTCCGTGAAAAGAGCAAGGGTGCCCGCGCTGGCAAGGGTGAGCAGGGCACCAAGAGCAAGTCTTGCACTCTCCTCTCGGATGATGCGCAGGCCCGCCACGACGCCCTCATCACCGCCAAGGCTCTGATCCAGTTTCAACCCAGCACGGACAACCCCAATGTCTACCAGGAGTGGCGGACCCGTGTGGAGGAACTCCTCCACTTCGCCGACGGCGGTCCCAGGTGTGAGCCCGGTCACGCCCCCACCGTCGACAGCCCCGGAGCCAAGGGAGCAGAGGCGCTGTGGGAGCCCCAGACTAGCTGTCCGAAGTACCCTTGTGCCTACAACATCAGCGATCCCATGATCAGTGTGTCGCTGAGCACAATCAAACTGGTATCAATAGAACATCCATATATATCGAATAAATATACTTACTTGAGTGAAGTTATAAACTTCAGCACATACTTGCAGCGGAATCATCAGATAGCGGGGAGCCCAAGTCTCTTGCCATAACCCTACAGGCAACTGACTGGGAGAACGTCCTAGTCCGCATAGCCGTCATCGCAATCTTCTTCCTTGTAATTCTTCTCATAGTCTGGCCAAGACAATAGCCAGGGACGAAACCAATATGAGT
Source organism: Puccinellia tenuiflora (assembly GCA_012064385.1). Classification (NCBI taxonomy): domain Eukaryota; kingdom Viridiplantae; phylum Streptophyta; class Magnoliopsida; order Poales; family Poaceae; genus Puccinellia; species Puccinellia tenuiflora. The sequence goes on along the minus strand of QRDG01001999.1, from coordinate 641,134 downwards.
ACATTGGAATGTACTCGCAAACCATCCGGTATTTAATTATTGGAAGGGTAGTCTTTGATTTATAAAAATAAACATTTCCTTTTAAAGAAAAGATATCTCCATATCTTTGTTGAAAAAGGTAAGGCATTTGAAAAGTGGTTTTTCAATAAAGACGGTTTTTCTTCAAAAACTCCTCTGATGGGATCACAACCCGTCGTTAAACCTTTCCCTTCCATACTCTTCATACCGATCCCTTGGTATGACATCAACAACATCTCCGTTTTTAAAACACAAAACTTGCACATAGGTCTAAGTAGGGCCTTCCAACTGTCCATAACCGAGGACTCGGCTATTCGAATAGTTTTACACTCTGCAGAGGTTGCACACTTTGCCCACACCATCCGGTAAACTCACCGTGTCAGCCACGTCCCGCCATACAAGTTGTATGCGAAGTTGAGTAACCGATCATAACCTTTCGCTATGTCCATGCTAGTACAAAGTTCCTCTCAGTGGGTTTATCATCCCCGGCACACCGTGTGGATCCAACATATCTCTTTACCAACACGTCCTTTCATCAAACTCGGACTCCACACTGCCACGACGGGAAACCCACCGTAATCACCCGGTATGATACGCATACAGTTTTATTAATCGGTTCCGGGGTCCTTGGACCCTTAGGAGGAGTTTGAGGCCCCTCATACTGACATGGACAAACTACGAGTTAAGCCCCGTGCCCATATGTGGGGTAATGTGGTCGCACAGGTTTCGGCTGGTCGACGTAAGTACTAAGACACAATGTGTATTTTTCTCAAAACCTTCATACTCCATCTTTACTCCAGTTCCAAAGCTAATCATTTAGCAACATCTTGGGTAAAACACAAGCTCACCCAAAGATTTTCATAAAGAGGATTTTTGAATAAAATATTGGTTTTTCCCAACCTAGAATTTTTCATTTCTCTAACTGAACACTACTATATAAGGGGGCCTAATCATGGCATATAACTTAGGTAACATTTTAAAAGGGTTTTAGTGGCACACACCACTTGAAAACATTTCATGCATCTTAACATATGTAAAACATGCTTAATCAAAATAGTAGGACAAAGGGTATGATCAAATGGATGGCTTGCCTTGGTCAGCAACTTGTCCCTGGTCTTGATACTCTTGATCAATAAAAGATAATAATAATAGTCCTTTCCCTTCGGGATAAGATCCTCTTCGATGTCGTAATCGTCTAAACGCCGTAAAAGAAAAGTACACACAATCAAACAACCATTCACCAAATCATCACAAAACTATGATCTTAGCAACTATAGCAAGCTACTGACCTAAGGAAGTCAACTCAATTGGATTTTGGTAAATTATAATTTGCCCTTATTTTATTATGATTTTACTAGGGCAGAAGTGAGCTAGGTCACGAATTAAGTCACGATTTAATTTTCTTTTTCTCAGAAAATAATCCCTTTTAGGGACAACTAATATTGGTAGTTTAGGAGCTAGCAGAATTGGATTTGACCCAATTGAGTTATTAGATTTACAGAAATAATTTATTTAGTACAGAAGGGGGTTAACTCAAGATTTAAAGACAACTCCTTCTTTGTTTATTAGAAAATTGTGATAATTTAAGGGTAACTAGGGTTTCACAAAATTAAGCTAACCAAGTTGGATTTAAATCATTTGGACGCTTAGAGCATCAGAAACAAACAAGTTTAGCTTCGAAACTTCCTATACTAATTTGTTTACCATTTGATTAATATTAACTCCATTTATGTGGGACCAGTGCTGTTGGATGGACAATTTAGCAAGCCATCAGGGAGTGAAGGTTTCATAATTTTTGAATCGACCAAACTCTAGATATTGATTTCTAATTAAAGATAAGCATTTCTGAGTACTGTTTTCTAAGTTAATGGTATTTCACCACCTAGGCTAAGCACAAAAATATGGGACCAGTTACATTTAAAGGGTATTGGGATTGGTTAATCACCAGAAGTGGTTTGGTACAATTTGAACTTGTATTTTTAGAGATATTTCTGTTTGATCATTTAATGGGCAGAATACTAAATTCTTTTCCAAATAATTTCTAAAAAATTTAAATAATATGAGACCAGTGTCATTGGATAGATATTTAAATTTGTGAGCTAAAGGCGTTGGATTCATTGCATTTGGATAAATAGATTTGAAGATATGAATTTTCTAAGTCTTAAAGAATTTTCTAGCAGAAAATTCACTCAAACATCCCCTTTTTAGTTTAACAACTATCTGAATTGATATTTTCCTACTAACTTAACCGCAACACCAAATGCGATCAAACCAGTGGCAGTGGGAAGATTAGTTGAGGTACTTTTGATACAATTTTAGTTTGGAATATTTAGATAAGCCAAACTCTAGGAAACATTCCCCAAAGGTGCTATCAATTTTAAATAACTTAATAGGAGAGTTTATAGGGTTACAGAATAGCAATTTGCTATTTTTGTCTTACTCAAACCAAAGATCCAATTGGATCATGGCTTGCACTGAGGCAAAGTACTCACTGTATACTTTTCAAAACAATTTGGCTTCAAATTTTTAGTATGAGGGGTCACTGGGAAACTTCATTGAACTAGGGCTAATCTTGTTATTTCATGTGGCAGAAATATTGCTTAGCCAATTTCTCTAGATTATATATTTTGCATAAATTTTAGTTTTGGGATCATACCACTTGGTCATGCCAGTACACTAAGCATACTAAAATATCCTACAAAGTTTAATTTCTAATTAAGTCTAGGTTAAATGTTATTAATTGTTTAATACAGAACTTTTTATCAGTTTTCAGTAAATCCTGAAAACAGATTGAACATAGCAACTTTGCCTAAATATGTTAGCATGATAATTTGTTCTACCTGGAACAATAAATCTTCCCTATGAATCTATGGATTTTACTATTTCTAACCATATAAAGTTTCTAAATTTTGGTGGAGCAGATTGACCAGAATTTGCATGCAAAGTGGGCTAGTCCACACAGATCTCAGACTTGCCAGTTTTCATCAGATTTCTAAAATCTGGACAGGAACGCACTATGGCCGTTGATCTGGAGATCGACAGCGCACAGCCTTCGTCTCCCACACGACAGAAGCAGAGAAGGAAGGGAGGATGCAGCGGCCGAAGCTCACCATGGGGCGGCTGGGAGGCGACGACGGTTGCGCAGGGCGGCGGAGGAGGTTGTGGGCGTCCCGGGGATGGTGTAGACGACGTTGGGGATGGTCTAGTTCACCGGGGCGGTGAGCTGGTCACGGACGGCACGGCTCGGCTCCTCGACGTCCATCTGACGAAACCTGGGCAGGCCAAGGAGCACGGAGGTGAGGTGGGTTCCATAGAGGGCAGCAGGGAGAGAGAGAGAGAGAGAGAGAGAGAGAGCGGAGGGAGAGCCGTGGCTACGGCCGCCTTGAGCAGCAGCCGAGCACGGTCGTGCTCGAGCTCCTCGGCCAGGAGGCTAGCAGCAGTGCTGTGGCTCCAGTGGAGGGTCCAGGAGGTGGTGGTGAGCGAGGGAGAGGTGGAGGGAGTGGTGCGAGGGGAGAGGGTGGCTAGGGGCAGCTTTTATAGGCTCGGGGGTGGTGTACGGTGGTCGAGGTTCACGGTGAACGCCGAGCACGGACGCGAGCGAGGGAGGGCACGGGAGTCACGATCGCGGCGCCAGCGGGTGGGGGTGTGGCACGCGTCGTGGTGGTCGGGGCCGGCTTGGTTGGGTGCTGGTCGGGCCGGGGTGGCCGGGTTTAATGGTGCACGCCAGGTGCTCGACAGTTGTTGTTCGGCAGTGCACCAGCGATTGAGGGCAAGGTGAGGGGCCAGGAGCAACGGGGTCGAGTTGGTGAGTTTCCAGGTGCCAAGTGTAAGCTCCAGGACATGGGGTTCCACTGGTTTGCTTGCTGGGTGACCAAGTGGACATGGTGGTGGACATGTTATGCCATGGCTGCATAGGGTTAGGGCTTTGGGCATCACTTCCAGCTAGATTTCGAGTAAGAGAGGGCTGGACCGCGAGGGGAGAGCTTAGGCTAGCTTCTGGACAAGAGGTCTAAAGGTTAGAGACGAATTTGAAAAGTTCTGGGCAGTTTGAGAAGTTGACTGAAAATTCAGAAAACTGACGACACGAAGGTCACAAAACCACCATGGTTAGGTGATCAACTGACCAAGATTATTACAAATAAAGATACAGAGGTGAAGCACCACATATGGGGATCACAAAGATCAACTAAGCACTTGCTAATAAGGAAGTATGAGTGGTTTTGCAAGGAGGCGAAAAAGGTATAAAATAACAAGTTCAGAAAATTCAGAGTTTGGTACTTAGAGAAATTTCCAAGTCCAGAAAACCGTTATTTTGGTGACATCAAAACCATCAAGTACGAGAGATCTAATAATCAAAATAATTAAGAAGGAAGGTTAAAGGTTGATGTACTAACTATGGATATCACAAGTAACACAAAATATTCGAGGTACAAAAGTATTTGGATGGTTTTGCAAGAGGATAAAATAACAGTTTTCAGGAAACTGTTATTATGGTGGTAACAAAACCATCATGAGATAAGGATGTTAAAAGCATGAAGGCTCAATCAAAACTTTTGGATGAGAGACAAGATGTCAAAGATGTCTGAGGAGGTGGTGCATTGTCATAAATGCCAAGTTTAAGTGTCCAAACGAAACTGCCAAAAAGGCTATAAATATTAGAGCTATGGTCACTGCTTTGACTAGACCTCAAAGTGAACATGGAAAGATAAGCAAATGAAATCAAAGGATTCAAAGCTCTGCTTTCATAGCAAGATAAGATGGAGTAGAAGAGATCTATGATGGTGTATTTTCAAGATAGGTCCGAGAAGGTTTTGATCAAGATTCTCAAATATTTTGGAATAGAAAAGATGTTAAATATGCTCATTTAGGTCTCACATGACCATGAGCATGCGAGGGATCTTTTATTTAAAAATTAGGTATCACTTTTGTTCACAAAATAATTTTATAGACAACTCTAGTCTTGTTGAAAATAATTAATAACAATATTTAACACAAGCAAGTCAATTCAAACAAACCATTCAACAAGCCACAACAAACAAGCTAAATATCATATCATTCAAACAAGACACTCAAAGAGTTGGTGAGATCAAACACAAGTAATTATAAAACAACAAAAATTCATAACCTTTAATATAGTTAAGTGGTTTAGTGATCACACATCCTCATGACAATATGAGGTTAGGAGGTTCTCAACTCATGACTTATAATTTTCAAAAGGTTCTGAATATATGTGGTAATATATTCCCCACTTGCATTAGTTTCAAAAAGGGGTGCTCAAGATAGGAGTTTTAAAACAAAGGTGTTGATACTTGCAAGACAATAAGGTTGAGAATAGGCAGGAGATGTTAAATAGACCCCCATAGTTTTGGGAACACTTAAATTTTGAATTGCTTTTACTTTCCCAAATAATAGGTACTTTTGGGTTGTTGCTAAAACAAAAGTATCTTTGAAATGGAATTTGGCCAAAATAAGATTGGAAAGTTATATGGAATATTTTTCTTGTCATGACATGATCACCAAGATTAAATATATATTTTTATTTAGGTTGGGTCCTTAGGTTAATGTTTATTGGTCTAACAAATTAAACAAGCTCAACTGAGCAATAGGAAGGAAAACACAATTATTATTGAAGCATTTCAAAAAGTTTTTGTTGGTTCATAATTTTGGGTTATCTATAGCTGTGCATTAAATTAGTTTTCAAAATTTGGGATGTCACAGGCGCGAGAACCCCGGGACCCTCCCCGGGGAGATCGCCCTAGTGAAGCCGTGCCTCCTCAAGCAAACCCTCTCGCGGCGGGTCGGGCGAACCGCAACGGCGGCCCGGCCATCTCCGTTGGTTCATCCTCCACGCGCAACCTGGATCTGCGCAACGACCTCAACAACCGTCTCCATGAGGACGCACGCACCCGCATCGAACATCGTCGAGAGCGCCATCGACGGGAAGATCGGGACGACGACATCGTCGAGGGCTGCCTCGCCCTCTCCCCTGAGTTTCGCCAGGCCACCTGGCCCAAGAAGTTCAAGATCGACGTCCTCCGCTACGATGGCACCACCAACCCTCGAGACTTCCTGCAGTTGTACTCGCTGGCTGCGGTGTTTGTCGCGGCCGACGAGGTCATGATGGCCAAGTGGTTCCCATTGGCCCTGAGGGAGACGCTCAGTCATGGCTCCTCAACCTCCCCAAGTGCTCCATCCGATCCTGGCGGGCACTAAAGGAGGCATTCCAGGGGGCTTTCTAGGGCGGCTACCAGCGCCCAGGAGTTCCCAGCGACCTGCACGACTTCAAGCAGGTGAAACTCTTCGTAAGTTCATCCAACGCTTCACCCAGAAGATGAACACCATCCCAAGCATCAAGCAGGAACTGGTGATTCAGTCCTTTCACGCCAACGTTCGACATACATGGATGCGCGAGAAGTTGAGCACTCATCGTATCGAGACTACCCGCGAGCTATGGGAGCTCGCAGACTACAGCGCCCGCGCAGAAGAGGGGGTCAGAGTCCACGGGGAGGAGGAACCCGAGGACAAGGTCACCTCCACCAAGAGAAAGAAGCGGGACCCCGGTCCCGACAAGCGCATCTTCATCACCGAGCCCCCACGCAAACCGACGATTCCTACCCATCATTGATAGCGCAAGGAACATCAGCGAGTGAACCAACAACTGCCTCCGGCTGGAATCGAGCTTAGTTCAACGAAGGCTAGCCTGGAAAAGAATGGGATCTTCCGGGTCACATCACACGTAACAATACACCCGGGACCAAGTGGACCTCCCCAGAAGTATCGGATTGCAAAATGGTTGGCCTCCGGACGACAATAATAAAGAGCCAGGAAGGGTCTCCGGACCGACACTGCAAGTGTTTCGGCAAGGCGGACGTGCTTTCAAGCGGCACCGGAAACAAGAGGGTCTCCGGACCGGCATCATAAGAATGTCAGCAAGATAGACGTGCCTTCACGCGGCGTCGGGAACATGAGGGTGTCAGGACCGGTGCCACGGGCCCCAGCCATAAAGTCCAGCGCCAGTTGAGATGGCTGGACAGGCGGCTATTTCAGCACGGCTCCCTGATCCTACGGGTAACCGCAGGTAGGGCAGAGTTATCTCTTCAAAGCGGCATAGAAGACCCGCCGTGGCGGCAGCGCGACGAAACAATTGCTGAAATAGCCTAAAGAAGGTCGACACTGAGTTGTGTAAGAATCGTCGCCAGCAGGATAAAAGATAAGTTATTTCAATTCCCGTGAGCCTCAATCCTTCCATGGAAGCGTTTTATCCTTAGCAACCCGTAAGTAGGGGGCTGGTATGTGCCGGTGGCAGACACTAGTAGAGAACAGGGCATCAGTACTGGTTGTATAGGGCCTTTAGTACCGGTTGTGCAACTGGTACTAAAATTTCGGTACTAAAGGGTCACCCCTTTAGTTCCGGTTTTATATACAACCGGTACTAATGGCCCTCCACGTGGGCACAGCAGCGCGCGCGCAGGTGGAGGACCTTTAGTACCGGTTGGTAATACCAACCGGTATTAAAGGTTCCTGCATTTTTTGCCCCTCTTATTTTTTCAGGGAGGTTTAGGTTTTCGGTTTTATTTCTTTTCGCTTATTTTTCGGGGTTTAGGGTTTCTGTTTTTTTCCTTTTCGCTCATTTTTCAGGGTTTCGGAGGAGAGCACGTATAAAGTACCCACTACACATATAAAGTACTCACTACACATATAAAGTACTCTCGTTAATTACATATAAAGTCATAATTACAATGGAGATCAATGGTAGCTAGTACATGCACGGAGGGAGTCAATTTTTCGACATAGTAGAATTCACCGAATTCATCTATGACATGCGTCAGCATGAATCCCGCCAATTCCTCCGCAATAGCTTTTACGCGGTTTTGTGGTAGGAGCTGGTTCCGCTTCCTTGACATCTTTAAAAGAAGGAGATCTGGTGAGTTATGATCGAAACTAAACACAATTGATGGTTGCAAAATAAAAGTAGTATATGATGTTTACATACCTCTCGATTTCTTACATTATTGACTCTCTCATTGACCCTCATGTGAATATACTCGCAAACGTAGTATCCACATAGTTGAGTCCCCTGTGGTTGTCGCGGACACCACTATACAAGAATATAATTTAATCAAATAATAATCAAGAGAATGATAATGGTATTAGAAAGATACACAGACCTAGATACGTAGTAGTACTTACTTTGTTAGCCTTGAACTCCAGCTTATCTTTCCATTCACCGCGTTCTTCCGCGATGAACTTTCTCCAAACCCTGCCCGGAAAAGAAAATGAATTGAGGAGTTATTTTATATACTTTTGATATCCGGAAATGAACGAAAGTGGACGATATAGTGCGATTGAAATTACCTCTTGAGCATTAGACGCACGCTTTTGTAATCATCTTGATCTCTCCTTAATGAGTCCCAGACTTCAACTTCTCCTTCGTCGAGTCTAATGATAAACAGAATGAAGTGGAACCTGCGCACATTTATATACGCAGGTATTCAGAACTCATCAATTACACTTATTATCGGGAAAGAAAAATAGAATGTGTACAAGACAGCAACACTAACCAAGTTGTAAGGAAAAAGTATTTCCTTTTTGGTACTTTGTCGCTTAAAAAATGTTAGCAAACGGTCCTCTATGTAATGGACATACAAAGGGCTTTCTACGGTGACTTCATGAACTTTATCCGGTTCAATGAACCCAATGTCCCAGATTCCTCCCATTCGGCATTCACGAAACTGCATTCTGCATAATAGCGTACAAAAGAATGTTGTGAGGATAATTACAAGCAATGAAATGAGCTTAACTATAAATAATTAAATTACACGAATAAATTACTTACAGACAATAGCAGCTGATGATAGATTTGTCGAGAGCAAGTTGATTGTACATCTGAAAAAGTTCGGAAAACTCAACCTGCACACAATATTCTCGGAAGTAGTGTTGGTCCTTAACTCCTGCCATGAGATATTATCTCCCTTGTTTTTCGGCAGCCATGTACCAGTTATTCAATTTATATAACTGTGTTGTTAGAGCACTCGGATTTTCGACCAGAGGCAGCCCGAGTTCAAATTTAGGTTGAATTGTTATCTGCGATATTTGGTAACCTGTGTCGCCAATGACAACTTCTCCATGCTCGATTTCCCGAGCTTTAGAAGGCACAATGAGCGGGGCGATCGATTGTGCTTCTTGTTCTCCGAGCTGGGCAACTCTTTTTCCGCACGCTTTATCTTTCTCCATCTGTGAGGAAAGTACCTTGTCAATACTCGCTCATAGTCTGAAAGGGGCGGCGGTGGAGGGTCATATAGGTTGTCATCGGTGCGATCTTTTACCTCCATTGGTATAGTCTTCAGAAGTTTCTTTATATGTGGTCAACTCTTGCCTCCAGTCTTTCCTTTTTTTATTTTCAAAAAAGGCTTTAGCCTTGCCTTGTGTGCTCAGTTTTAATTCCTCCATAGTCATCTCGCCAGCTAACTTCTCAGGAGCCTTGACTTCCTTGGGTTTTCTTGCACGTTTCTCGACAGGGGACGACGTGAATAGCTTCCGCTTTGTCATATTACTGCTAGTGGGCGCAGCAGTCGGTTGACGGGATGGCGCGGGCGATGGGCTCGCGGTGGGCTCCCAATCGTCGGGGGAGGAGGGTGGACTTTGCTGTGGTGAATTTCTAACCGGAGGAGTTGGTGGCCTTGGCGCCGAGTCTGGAAACTTCATGTATTTCTTCTTCCATAGAACGATACCAAACTCGACTTCTCCCAATGTCTTCTCGCCTTCAGCTCCAGAAATGTCAAGATGCATTGAGTTGAATCCCGACAAAACTTTCATGACCCCGACACGAGCAAATCCAGCTGGAATCTCACCAAAATGGAAGGTTGCTCCAAGTTGATGTGGTAAAGCATAGCCATTCGCCACCGGATTACTAAGGTTATTCATTGGCGCATGTAATTCACAATTTGTCTTCTCCGTGATATCATCCACGGGGTAATGCGCCGCAGACGGTTCATCAACTGCAGGATCTTGTAGCTGCGTGGAACCCACGCTGCTTTTCCGCAGAGATGGGCAGACTTCGACTGCATGATCTTCTACTCGCGGCTGAGATTCCCTTTGCTGGGTAATTAAAGCCAGTTGCACCTTCACATCATGCATCTGGCGTTCTAATGCAGTAAACCTCTCTGCCTCCCTCTTCTTACTTCTGCAATGTTTTCTATAAGTTGCAGCGTCCTCCGAAACCCGTCAAGAAAACCAACCCCGCCTCCTCTGCCTCGACATTGTCCCCAGTGTTCTTTATTCCCGAGGGCGAGTAAAAGCTCGTCGTCCTCTCTATCGGGAACATATTTTCCCTGTCGGACTAGTTCTATTGCGTCAACTAGTTTTTTGGCGACTCTTGTAATTCTTTTCTTCCATTTTCCCTGTGCAACAATCAGCCCTGTGTCTGGGTCCAAGACTGCCCCATGCGCGAACAACCAGAACTTGGACCTGTCGGGCCAGCCATCTGTCTGTGGAGTGATCCCTTTTTTACGCAGCTTGTTTTCATAGGCTTCCCACTTAGGCAAGGCAGTCTTGTAGCCACCTGAGCCCAAACGATGGTGATATTTCTTCTTCTGAGCATTCAACTTATTTTGGGTCGATCGGGCCACAGCGACGGCCGATTTCTTATACGCCGCAAATTCAGGCCAGTCATCTTTTAGCTTCTCTAGAGGTCCGGTGAAATTTGGAGGTTCTTTCGCATATTTTCTCCACAATCCGTTCTTCCAGTTGTTGAATTGCTGGGCCATCTTGCTAAGAGTCCATTCCTTGACTTTATCCTGCCTGTTCCGTGGGAGATCTGCCGGTAGGGTGAAAGAAGCCAATATCGAGGTCCAAAGGGTATCTTTAACTCTTTCCTCGAGATATTTTGCGCCAATGTTGGCTTTCTTCGGCTTATTCCATTCTGCAACGGTGATCGGGACCATGTCCCTAACAAGAACACCGCATTGAGCTACATATTTAGTGTAGATTCCTTCGGGTTTCTCCGGTTTGCCTTTTATACTAACTTCGTCAATCGCCAACTTTGCACCATTCGGCAGCTTTACCCCTTGGTTCGGGCCTCGTTTAGGGATTGACGACTTAGATGCAGTGGGCTAAAAGAAAAATGTTTCGTTAATAAGTGCAATATAAATCAATTAATGCATCTAGCTAGTGATCAACAAGACTAATATATACCTCGCCGGAGTTTTCTAATGGCACTTCTTCGTCGTTGTCGTCTCTGAAATTTTCTAACTCAGCTCCCTCACCAGAGTCGTTCAAACATTTCGCGCTGAAATCTTCGTCGTCTTCTTCGCCGGAATCTTCTCCATCAGAATTGGGTCCTGTAGCCCTTTCATATATAATTGCTTGCATCCGGTCTTCATTCTCCTCATCTCGGATGAAGGGGGCATCGTCTCGGGTGATGGGGGCGTCGTCCTCCATAGCTCAATGTCGCTGCAAATTTTTAATTCATAACAAACAACTTTAAATTTCATTGTAACTAAAAATAACATTGCTTTGATAAATTTTCAAACTTTGCTAAATTTCATAGCAGGGCGTTAGCAATATTTCTAACTTAGGAATATTTCTAACTTAGCGATATTTCTAACTTCGCAATATTTCTAACTTAGGAATATTTCTAACTTAGCAATATTTCTAACTTCGCAATATTTCTAACTTAGGAATATTTCTAACTTAGGAATATTTCTAACTTAGCAATATTTCTAACTTAGGAATATTTCTAACTTAGCAATATTTCTAACTTAGCAATATTTCTAACTTAGGAATATTTCTAACTTAGCAATATTTCTAACTTCGCAATATTTCTAACTTAGCAATATTTCTAACTTAGCAATATTTCTAAACAAAATTGCTAAGTTTCAAAATTGCTAACTTTCGAAATTGCTAACTTTCAAAATTGCTACACTAAAAATTGATAACCTATAATAACCTAAAAATGATAACCTATAATAAGCTAAACAATAATAAGCTAAAATAATCTAAACAAAATTGCTACACTAATAATAACCTAAATTAATCTAAACAAAATTGCTAAGTTTCAAAATTGCTAACTTTCAAAATTGCTACACTAAAAATTGATAACCTATAATAAGCCAAACAATAACAAGCTAAACAATAATAACCTAAACAATAATAACCTAAAAATGAAAAAAAAACCTCAATGCTTCTAGGCCGAGGCAGTGGCTGAGGTGGCCGGAGGCCGGCAATGGCGGAGGAGGGCACAGCAGAGGGCGGCGTGGAGGGCGCGGCGGAGGGCGGTGGAGGCGCATCGGCGGAGCTGGAGGGCACAGCGGAGGGCGGCGTGGAGGGAGCGGTGGAGGGCGGTGGAGACCGGTGGAGGAGGTGCAGCGTCGCGGAGGGCCGCACGTGGCGGTGTGGCCGGTGGAGGAGGCGCAGCGCGGCGGAGGGCATGGAGGGCATCCGCGGCGGAGGGAGGCGGCGCCGTCGACGGCGTGGAGTGGCACGGTGGAGGGCGTCCACGCGCAGCGGAAGGAGGCGATTGCACGGCGGACGGGCTTGTTAAACTGTTTGAAACAAGCCTTTAGCACCGGTTGTTCTAAACAACCGGTACAAAAGGGTCTTTTGTACCGGTTGTTTAGAACAACCGGTGCTAAAGGCTTGTTTTTGGGCTGCGGCAAAACTTTGCGCGCGAAAACCCCTATAGTACCGGTTGTCCATAACAACCGGTACTAATGGGCTTTTGTTTTTTTCTCTCTTATTTTTTCTTTCCTATGGTTTCTGTTTATTTTTTCTTTCTTATGTTTTCTGTTTATTTTTTCTCTCTTATTTTTTCTATCTATTTGTTTGAGATTGGAGGTGAATTTATTTAATTAAAAAATTTGGAATTCGAACTCCATTAATTCATTAATTAAATTTATAAACTCAATATCTTTTCATCTGTTTATCAGAAAAATGCAATTAAAATATCAATTTGTTGATAAAAATGTAATCTATCTATTTATATAATTTATATATATATTCATTGAAGTCCGAAGGAGGCGGGCCGTCCCTCTCGTACCTAGCGAGACACAATATTTTGCATACATATGCATGAATATCACACACATCTCCGGAAGTTGATAGTTTAGGTCGCAAGTTTTCAAAAGCAAGTAGTAACCTAAACTACGATCACAGACAAGAGAACTGCAATGGCGATCACAGACTCTGCAACTAACTTCGACCGGTTCCTAAGCCGCGCGGTGCTGAGCCGCCGGCGCTGCGCATCCAAAGAGAAGGAACCCTCACAGGGTCATAGCTCATGTCAGAAGGAACCCTCTGAAGAAAGGACCACCTACTGTCATACTGCCTATCCAATAGATACATGTAGCGACGGACGTGCTCATCCTCCTCCCTGATACGGCGACGTACCACCTCATGTCATACTGCCTATCCAATAGATACATATAGTATCAGCATCCTGCATTTAGGCATAACATCTCGCTCGGAGTCAATATACCATCAACCTGAGCATGCTTGACGGTTGATGAGAGCCTTTGCGGGGGTATGTGACCACCCCAGTGAATGGTCCGTTTCCCTCTGGCCTAGTACCCGTGGATAGTGGCGAAGGACTCCCGGAAGGTATAGTCCGACTTAGGGGGTACATCTATCGTGCAGAGGTAGAGTTCCTTGCACCTAAGTGGCCTCCTCTGAAAACCAGACGGCGTGTTAGTCCAAAGGAAGATTTGGGAAATAACCCCAGGAGTTGAGTCTAGGGTTGCATACATCCGAATTTACATTCTGAATTACATTCTTGAATTTACATTCGGTTGTGCAACTACTAGACCCTGTGCTACTAAGGCCAGCTTGGAGTTAGCAATCCTTGTTGTGCGCCCTTGCCTTGTTCACGTCCAATGGGGGACCTCTCAATTCCCGGGGACGCCTGGGAGGAGAGGGAGAACCCGGAAGGATTTTTTCAGGCGTCTCCTGGCTGTCTGTTGCGTCCGAGCGCCAGGCAGTGGAGCAGGGAGACCACCTCGGCCGCCACCTCGCTCATGGTATTGTCGTCCGCTTGCGACAGGGGACAAGTTCGGTCAGGATCTAGACCAGGCCCAAGAGGAGCGAGGGGCCGAGAAAAACGTAACACTGACCTGTTCGATGGCATCGAACTCCTCCCAGAGCTGGGATGCCTCCGGGATCCCTGTGGTCTTCCCCTTCAAGGCCGCCAAAAGCTGAGCCCTGCAGAGCGCACGCACCCGAGCCTCCTCCTGGGCTGCATAACCAGAGATCGTCGCCAAGCGTGAAACGCCCATAGCGAGGGCCAGGCGCGACATCACCTCATCTTCTTCTCCAGCGGCACGGACCTCAGTTCCCCTGGGAGCCTCCGCCGCACCCCGGTGCATGGACGCCGCCGTCGACGTCCCTGAGAAGGACATCCCTACCTCCCCCGAGATGGCCTTGTGGTTCGTGAAGGGGCGGGGAGGGAAAGAAGCAAGAGGAATCAAGACTAAGGGTGGCCAAGGAGCTGGGGGCTAGAGAGCCTTTTATAGGCCCTCTGTTCCCCACTGGCCCCTCTGACAGTTCAGCTAATGCCGCAATCAAGAGCGAGTTTTGCAGAAAACCGTTGTCGATCGCATCTATTTAGCTTGAAGGCCAAGTGACAGCAAGAGTACAAGTTTTCGTCATCCAAAAGTCTACAATGGGGCCTACTTTTTACAAAGATAGGTTGGCTCCTATGCAAGCAAGGAGCATCGCCGCACCACGGAAGGCGCTACTTCCAGAAGTACGTTGACGAGGCCGCCAAGAAGGAGGTCAAGAACATCTTCGGGGGGCGCTACCGCGGTGTCGCCCCCGCGTCTTCAGGGAAGCGGGCTCCTCTCGGCCTTGATGCTGACGGAGTCCTCTTCATCTTCATCCTCGTCCTCCTCTTCGTAGCAGCTGCTGCGACTGCTGCTGTCGCTCTCCATGCAGCAATCCACGCGTCCTCCATCGGCACAGAAGATCTTCATGGAGAGCGTCTCATTCCCGTAGTACTCGAATGATAGGAACTGCCCCCGGGTAAGGTGACAGAAGTGCACGAACGCTTTCCATCCCTTCCCCAGGAGCATGGAGCCATCGACGGTGTACTCCCCTTCGACCCAGGTGGGGCCATTGGAATACCCCTCGACCTGCAGCCAGTAACCGGTGGGCCGGTCGTCGTCAGTGTCCACCGCCGCCACGAAGGAGCCCGGAAGATGAAGCGACTTCATAGTCTTCTGTCCAGATCCACGACGAACTCAAACGGAGGGAAGCCGGTGTGGGTCATCCTCCACGAGGGAGGGCTCGACGAACCTCCCGCTCCGCGACCTCCGCAACCTCGGCTTCCACGACCGCGACCGCCGCCGTGACCGCGCCTCGCTCGACCTCAGGGGGCAACTCTTCCACGACCTCGGGGCCCCCACCGAGGACGAGCGCAAGTGACCAGCTCCTCTCTTAGCCCTCGCCATCGATGCGCTCACCTCTGAGGGAGAGTGGGGTTGAGAAAGGGGTGAAGACGAATGAAGATCCTGAGGGGTATCCCTGCCTTTAAGGAGGCTCGGATACACCTTCAGCGGCCGTCGCCTCGCTTTCTCCGTTCCCGAGAATCGAGGAGGCTGGCGCAATTACTCCACCGGATGGATAACTCCAAGACCCGTGGGACGCGCACCTCCATAGTGCGCGGCTCTGACGGATGTGACAAGATGTTCAAGACCTGATGCCGAGGACCCACTTTGACTCTGTTTTGGTCATAGCCCCGGTGGCAGAAGGGCGTGGCCGCCAGGACTATGCCCGGGGGCTACTGTCGCAAAAGTGGAACATGGGGTTCCCCTAATGCGGTCAAAGTGGGTCCATCGCACATGGGCCCACCAAGGAGGCACTCAAGGCCAAGGCACAAGACTGGCAGATGGGCCCCCCTCATCTGCCCCGTGGCGTCCCGACACGCGCGGCATCGACAACCAAGGCAAAGGACACGGGGACCCTCCGGGGCCCCCTCGACCCGGAAGCGGGCTCACCCCCGATAACCAACCTCCAGTGCGCAAAGAAGATAAGCTTGCCAGCCCTGGCTGGAGGCTCTTTGAAGACTTGGGCGCCAAGAAGATGGAGGCGCCAAAGGGGGGGGGAGGCGAAAAAGCTATCATCCTCTGTCCGCCCTCCCTGGAAAAGATGGGCGACCTCACCTACCCCCTCTGAGAGGAATACTTGGACGAGAGGAGGCCACGTCGCCTCCTAAGGAGAACCCGTAGGGGTTTTCCCGCCAAAACCCCTCTGGCCCCAAGGGTGCACCTGTGGTATCCGCTTAGCCTATAAAAGGAGGACCGAGTCACCCAAGGGAAGGAGGAAGGACCAGAGAGGGAACAAGATCACAAGACCGGAACACCGTCGACTTGGAGGCTAGGCTAGGTAGTGCACAAGTCCAAGATTAGATTAGGCGAGAGGTGATCTCCTCCGGGCTAGGATCTGCTCGTCTTCAACCTCTAGCCAACACCTCCCGGGTTCTCACCCGCGACCACCATTGTAAAGCTACACCTCTCAATCCAGACATGCAGGAGTAGGGTTGTTAGCCTCCGGGCGGCCCGAACCTGGGTAAACTCCTTGTGTCTCTGCGATGCTTGCTAGTACGTAGATCTCGAGTGTAGACGAAGCCCCTCGGCAGAAGACGTTACTCAGCCTCCTTCGCGCCCCATACCGAACCTAAAAAGGGGGTATCCTTTACTCCCAGTGGCCGTGATCCAAGACACGACAAAGGAGGTGGTGAACCAAGTTTACCGAGTGAAAAAGGATGGTCGCAAGTGCGTTGTTTCAGATTTGACTCCAAGTATCAAAAAGCCAGCCAAGTTGACGTTGGCTATTGAGGGCAATGAAGTGAGGCGAGTTACTTTCAAGGACCCAATTATCGAGTCCGGACAAGCCAAGCCGGAGGTGCCAAGCCCAAGGAGAAATGGTCAGTGCATAATGCAAAGTCACAGCCAGGATGCTTACTCGGCTTACCGCATTGGCAGGGAAGACAGCTGAAGCAGCTTAGGGCCAATGAGCTGAAGAAGAGGAACATCGCGTGGGTTCCCAAGCAAAGTCCACAAGCAGAGAGTGGCGTGCCAGCTCCTGTTGCAAAGCCGGCAGGAGTGGAGAAGGGCAAGCATGGAGCCGGCAGGCGAAGTCGGCAATTTTCATCTCATCAAAGGAGACCTCAGACGGCGCGTCATCCATGTTCTTCAGCCAAACCATCAAAGCCAGCATCCAGAAATTTATCCCCAGCCGAAATATCTGAGTTATTTCGGTTATTCACGCTTTGGTGGACGGGTTCACCTAGTCCTTCGAGATGAGGACGCATGGCCGATATTTGCATATCGCCCCAAGAATACATTGTGTTGGCAAAGTCAACATCTGGCTCATGGTCCCTATCCTAGAAGCCGATGCTTAGTTTCGCCAATACCAGCAAGGCCGGCTTAATTATTGAGTTGGCTACTAACAAGGATCTAGTGCAAGGTATCTGTTTTTCTTATCTGCAGGATCCGAGTTAAGAATCAGGCAAGCTGCACCACGGGATGCATAGATGAAGGACCTTGTGTTATCAAGATGACGAATATCTGAAGATGCTCTACCCATGCGGCAGCTAGTCTAAGCATATGGCCGATAAAAAGATTATCGTCCTTAGCATACACAGCCGATGGAGTGTTCACATCGTGCTAATACCAAAACCCTAGGAAAATTATTTTCTGGCACGGAAGCTCTGCCAGAAAACAGGGGGGCATGTGTTTGCACCCATTTTTGGCACTTGGCCGGCATAGCCTAGGTGTCCTTGGCGAGACACACTTAGGAGGACCCCAAGACATGGACAAAGTGGAGGGAGACATGCTATGTCTCAAATAGTCAAGACACCAGGCTGCAGGCCACCATGTCCCAGGACCCGGCGTTTGGTCATCTAGGAGTTGGTCTTGTTTCCAGGAGCAAGCCGACATTGTCCAAGGAGCCGGCCACCATCCAGAGGCCAACCATCATCGAGGAGCCGATATTTTCCAAGGAGTCACTGTAGGAGCCGACTTCATTCAAGGAGCCGGCATTTCATGTCCTAGCGGCAGCCACAAGCCGGCTTATCTTTGAGTCGGCATAGCCGAGTTCACAGGCTGCATACTGCCACAGGAAGGTTCCATTATCGTCCCAGTGGAGAAGTCGGCATGCTACCTGACACATTGATGCCAAAAGGTCGAGCTTTGCCGGCTTGTATCAAGCCGGCGTCCCGTCATCAAGCCAGCATGCCGCCAAGCTGGCATGTCATCATATCTCAGAGAGAAGGCGTTCCGTCATGGAGCCGAGTCGTGGTATAATCAGGCTTGTTAGCCAATTTATATAGCTCAAGGACCCGGGAAGGCTTGGCAACCCGGCAAATACGCCACCGAGGAAAGGCGACATGCCGGGAAAGACCCTAACTCGTACTATGACGCCATAAATGATACCTCAGATGGAGGAGTACTTAACACGAAAGTTTTGCGTGTTGTCAAAACCCACAACCATGATTTTGGAGTCATCGCAATCCGGGTTAAGGTGCAACTTATGGGGCCACGGTGGTGATCCGGCAGGAGTCAACCCGGCAGGAGCTAACCCGGCTTGGTCAGAACCCGGGTCATAGGTTCAAGAAGGAAATGGCGACTCGGTGGTAACCCGGCAGGAGCCAACCCGGCTTAAGGTTCAAAGCTCACTCAGAAGGAAGTGGTGACCCGGAGAGAACCTGGGGTGGTGACTCAGCAGGAGTTAACACGGTTTAGTCAGACAAACCAACAGACAAAGATGGACCCGGACAGCAGTCAAGACAGCTTCGGATGGAAAAGTGATCATCGCGAGAGTTGTTCGTCTCATCAAGATGTACAAGTTTGGTCTTTGGGCCATATCCATCCGAGTTGATTTGTGACCTCGGCGACCACGACAGGAGGCAGGACAGAAGGAGCTGCGAATCTGGACAGAGTTCGACTTGGACTAGGACTAGGGTTTTAGGACGTGATTCAATATACTTTTCTTGTAAGGAAAGCCTAGATGAGTCCTTTTCTTGTACGGGAAGACCAGCCGCCTCATATATATGTGAGAGGTGATGGCCGATTGAATACGAACAACACCAATCGAAATATCAATCTATCTATCTTTTCGTCTACCTTTACCCTTGTACCTATGCTTCTCGTTCCTCCGTAGTTAGCTAGCTATGCCGGCGATCTGCGAAGCCACGAGGCTCTAGGGGCGGTTAGGCCGACCTAGAGCAGCCAATCGTCGCCGCGAGCCCTGACGGGGTCCCTCCCGGGCGAGTGGGGCGTTTGGTCTGAAAAGCGTCCGCCGGATGTTCTGCGTATCGCGCTTCCGGACGGATCTCCTTCGATGTGAGCTGCGGTGCATCACCCTCGGAGTCAATATACCCGTATCTTTGGTGTGGTTGATCAAACACCTTGTCGACTCCCGATTTGCGAGTGTAGGGCCCCGTTTAAAGCGCAACAATCCGTCAGTGGCTCAGGGTTGTCGGGAAAGAATTTCTCAACAAACTTCTTTCCCGAAGAAAGAATCTTCGGGAGGAGTTCCCCTACCTCCAGAATCCGGTCAAGCCGGTTTTCCGCTGACAGTTCATGGCCATAACCCGCCGGAGCTAAAAAAGCGAAGTTCAGTTATAAATGGCTAAGACAAAAAGCAATGAGTATGGTTCTTAAAAGAAACTTACTCAGAAACTGGTCGTCAATAGCCACGGACTCATCGAGGCTTTTATCAAGCCTATCCTAGACTTCACGAAGAGCATCTTTGTGCTTCTGCTTCTCCGTCTCCTGGGTTTGTTCGGCTTTGGCACCGTTCTTCTTGGCCGTCTCTAGCTCCGCCGTCATTGATTGGTTAAGCTTTTTCAGCTCAATGTTTTCATCGCGGAGCCGGTAGAGGCTGCCTGCGCTCTCGGCAAACTCCTTGGCTGTTATGCTGGCATCTGCAAGACAAAATGTCAGAAGTATAAAAATAAGCCTGTTATACAAAGTTAAGGTTTCGGCATTCATACCTTGGTGCTGGACGCGATCCGCCTAAAATCCGGCGATGATGGCGTCCTTGTTTGCTAGCTCCGTTTTTAGCCAGCGCATCTCCTGATTTCACACACCCAAAAAGTTGATGGTTTCAGCACCAATTTTGCAATGGATCTGCGTAAGGAGGTGCTAAAAGCCTAAAGCTATATTGATGAGCAAGACTGGCCACATGATGACATTTTATTGCTAGGGGGCTAAGCATAGGGATACGCATTAACTTGGACCACTATGTCGGCTAATTTGTAAAAGTTAAACCCAGCCTAGTGCTCGAGGGCTACTGGGGAAGTTATTTACCTGGTAATGCTCGTGGAGAAGAGTCATGCCGGCCTCAGAGCTTTCAGCAAAGTAATTCTGCTGATCTTCGAGGATTTCAATGACATCAAAGGTGTCATAAGCCTTGGTCTAGTCCGGCTCATCATCCCGAAGGGTTGTCCCTTTCTTCCGGGGAAGCCGAAGAACACGCATGAACTGGCTCATGAACTCCGGCTTGACGCGCCCCTCGTCATCGAAGGCCTCCGCCTTAATCGGAGGAAAGATCAGGGCATCACTAGCCGGAGCTTCAGCCCCTGGGGGAGAAGAAGGTTCTGCCACCTTCCCCGTCATCTCCGTCCATTGGGTGGGAGGTGTAATCCCGGATCTCCCAAGAGTCGGACCTGCTGCCATGGTACGGGTGGAGCTCTCCTCCACTGGAGTCGGCTTCGAAGCCGAAGGAGTTGGGGGAGGAATAGCGGGAGGCCTTCTTCCGTGTGGCACACACCTTTAATTTCAAAGGTGCGCCTTTCTGTATCCTGTAAAGACAAAGGAGTAAGAATAGAAAGATCCGGCAATATTGTAGAACAAAGAAGATATGTTTTAGCCAACTTACTTCTTGTTGGGAATGTTGAGCCCAGCAAGAGCGTCGTCATCCTCGGATGACTTGACGCCAATCGTAGTAGATTGGCTTTTCCTCTTCCGGCTCTCTGCAATAGCCGATGAAAAGGAGATGGGTCCGCTTGGTCGCCTTGATGGACGATGACGTGCTATTGGGACGAGCGGTGGAGACTCCGGGAATCTGGCATATTACATGTAAGTCCATTAAAGGCAAACCCGAATTCCGAATAGAATTGAACTTTGGTTCAACAAGGTACCTTTGGGGGAGGGTTGGTTGCCGTATACATCGGCAGCGATTCTTTGTATTGCCGGTCTTCGTTAGGCCGGGCCTTGATGAGCTTGTTGAAGCGAGCCTCAAAGAGGTCTTGCTCCAAGTCCTTCTCACTGATCCGCATGGGATCAGAGTCGCCCGTGTACTCGCACAAAAGGCGAGCACGATGTTGGAGGGGCTGGATCCGTCTCTTCATCCAGCAGATTATTGTGTCCTCCCAAGTTAGGGGAGGAGTGCCAGAGGTCAGCTCTGTGATCCTAGCCTTGATGGCGGCCAGCTCCGCTGGCATTCTTGCTGCCGGCATCTTCTTCCACGAGGGCAGGGGAGTGCCGGCCCTGTCTACAAAAGGAGGGTGCCCCTGCAGCCGGTTTGGAGGTGCCACATCCTTGCAGTAGAAGAAGGTGGACGCCCACCCTTTAGCCGATCCAAAATTGGCACCTGAGGGTACCAGTCTATATCTCGGCGGGAGTTGAAGCTGATGGAGCCGGCAACCAGCAGCTCCTTTTGGACTATTTGCCTCTTGACTCTGAAGCAGTACTGGAAGAAGTCTAGCCTAGGAGCTAATCCTAAGTATCCTTCAAACAGAGCTACGAAGCCGGATATGTAGAGGAGGCTATTGGGGGTGATGTTATGAAGCTGGAGACCATAATGGTCCAATATCTCGATCAAGAAAGCAGAGGGCGGCAAAGAGAACCCCCTGGCAATGTGAGAATAGAGGAGTTCCTGTTCGTCCTTGATGGGAGTCGGGGACGGGTCTCCAAAAGCGGATCGCCAAGACGGTGTCGACTCCGAAGATGGAGGAATGGCCCCATCTGCCGCTAGTCCCATCAGCTCGCCATGGACCGCACCTGAGCAAGCCCAGTTGTGAATAGGGTTGTTGGTGGCACCTTCGTTATCGCCGGCTTCCTCCTCCTCTTCTTTAGTGGCCCGATGGGGGAACCCGGAACACTGGAAGCCATGGAGCTCGGAGGTGCGGTGGATGAACTTGCGCTTGGAAGAGATGAGATCTGGAGAGGAGGAGCTAGGGTTGCAAATGGGGCAGTGGCCGCGATGAAGACGAGGTGGCCAGCTTTTATAACAGATGCGCTGAGATTTGTGCAACGGCTCCGGACTGAGATTTCCACCATGCGTCACGGAATCAGAACATTGTGAGGACTTCCTTCCCTCTGACGCCTCGGTTCCAGCGTGAGAAAAATAGAAACTAGCCCCGCATTCAAATATGCCACTCCCCTCACTCTGCCGGGTCTGACATATCCATCAAATCGCTCGACGCGTGTCAATATGCACTCATGTGCTTTTCGGCATAAAGAGCCGACGCACTGAAATCGACAAAGCTGTTCATCATGACTACAAGTTTTTGGGAAAGATCCAAGCCCGACAACGGATGAAGACTCTCTCGGACAACACTTTGATGGAAGATTGAAGCCAACTACCGAAGTACTTGAAGCTTTCCGGGGGCTACTGTTGGGGTTATGCCGAACAGGTACCCTCACGAAGGAGACTAAAGCCAGCGTACCAGGGTGGCCCACAGTGGTGGTAAGCCAAAATCCGACTTACCGGGCGGCCCAGTATGATGAAGCGCAGGAGGCCCATCCGGCTAAGGGAAGGTTCCAGAAGCCGGCCTGCATTGAGGATGACTTAGCACTCAAGGCAAGGCCCAAGCCGGGTTAGAGTAGAACTCTGTGACTTAGTCGGTTAGGTTTCCTCCTGTAAGCCCTAGGTCTGGGCGCCTTTATAAGCCGGCCTACGGGACGCCTTAGGTCAAGACATAACTTTCATTGTAATTGGCACATATTGCCTTATAGTGAATTATACCAGCACGTTGGATTTCGCCACCGTTGCGAGATCCGAAGCTGGGTAAACTCGTGCTCATCCCGTCACCGGAATATCCCGCATCTCCGATACCCACCTCTATACCTAGCTCGATGGCACCCCTATCGCGGCTAGATTCGACAATACCACGACAGCAGACATAGCCGTATGGCTTTCCCACCAAGAACCAGTGGCTCCATTCAGAATGTAGGTAGCAATGTTCACTTGTTCAGCAGTAGGAACATGCAGTGCGGCGAACTTGCGCTCAAGAGTACGCAACCAATCATCAGCATCCAGGGGCTCTTTAGCAAAAGCGAAAGGGGGAGGCTGGGACCGCAGGAACTGAGTGAGAGTGTTGCAGTCATTGTTCCATCGTGCACCCTGCTGCACCAACTGTTCGAGCAGATGCTCGTTGCGCAGGAGGTTCTCTTCAATGGCAATCAGAACCTCCGCCATAGAGGGTGGCGGTGGTGGCTCCTCATTGTCTTGGGTGCTATGACGGGTAGGAGCCATTCTGGAGATTTGAACAAGGACACGGTTAGTATCTATCTCTGAATGTTTAGGATTGAGCATTAGCGTCCTCCCTAGTACAGAGAATTGAGATGGCACTAACACAAGTAAACAGAACAAGACAACCATGTGTAACATCACGTCAGCGCGGCGGAAGCAACAAAAGCAAAATACTCGAGACCTACACTGGACGGTAACAACCCAACCCCGAGAACCTTAAAATTTAGAATCAACAGACGAGAAGTAAAACTGTTAAATCAAATAGAGGTAAGATAACTCAGATATGGAGCGATACCAGGTAAGGAGTAATAAGAAGCCTAAGATGGTTTTCACAACTCATTTTTAGGTTCTAAATAATTTTCACAAATACTAGACTCAACATCGACAAATAGAAGGGTTTCCTGCAGGTAGTACCGCTCTGATACCAATTTGTAGTGCCCCGATCCCAGAACTATACAGTGACGTTGTGTGCAACCGGTCATGCCACATAATTGAAGGTTGCTGGGTTTACCACTCCCAGGCCAACACCTTTGGCAGGCGTGCTCGGAATGGATCATCGGCACGCAACACTTCAATCATGCCATAAGCTCAGACACAACTGTCAATGCACAATAAAGAAATCAAGACGACAGAATGGTCTGGCACATCACAGACTCTACGACTAATGCATGTAAAATGCATACATGAACTTTGTATTATAACTAGCATAGTGGCCCGCGCCATGCGCGGGCAACACTTTAGTTGTTGTGGATACATATTTTTATGAGTAATTGAATTATTCTTAGGCATACACACTATTAATGTTTCCTCTTACATATCAATTTAGTAACTGAATATATAATTTAGAAATAAGCAAACTGTAAATCATATAGTATAAACAATTTTACCTAACTTTGTCATGGTCCAAATTTAATAATATGGTTTCATTTTAGGCATGTTGCATGTTTAAATATAAGATATATGAGGGTAATTCATTTGTGAAAATGTATGTATCTCTAAATCACAAATAGAAAAATCTGGATCTCTTTTAATTGTTAAAAGGTGTGCATTAATTATCTTAATTAATATTGGAGTGTACTTAATTATATTGTTCTATGAACATTTCCACCAAACTATCCACATATCGATATAGTAGCTTGCATTTGTAGCATGTTTCTCTGATTTTTTTTAATAGAGAAAAGAATATGGGAGGAAGCCCATAAAATATAAGTAGGATTACTATATATCCACATCTATGATAAATGGAACTCAGGTGGTTGGGTTGTGTATATCTTCTTTAACAAACTCAACTTGATTTACTTACTGTTGCTTGAAAGTTTTAATTAATACACCGGCGATGACATATATTTTTTAGCAAAAGATTTTATTAGTTGATCCCTAGCAGTTATGTTTGTTCCTTTCTTAGTAAGTTTTGTATTTATTTATATTACAAACTGTTATGGTCCATGACAGGTAAATATCCATATGGTGCATTCTCTCACTTTTTAAAGCTGCAGTTAAGAAAAGGATATTTGCGTATTGGAAAA
Organism: Puccinellia tenuiflora; assembly: GCA_012064385.1. Classification (NCBI taxonomy): domain Eukaryota; kingdom Viridiplantae; phylum Streptophyta; class Magnoliopsida; order Poales; family Poaceae; genus Puccinellia; species Puccinellia tenuiflora. The sequence continues at coordinate 616,118 of QRDG01001999.1, read as the reverse complement.
TGCCAGCATGAATGGTACCCACCAGTTTGTATGCTTTTATTTAAAATAATCTATGTAAAGATAAAAAAAAATCATTTAAGCTTAGCTCATTTCCTTGTCTCTTTGATGGTTCCCTAAAAACATGTTTATGATTTGATCGGTCCACATATTTTGTATCGAAAGGTTTACTTAATAGATTGTTGATTTAAAAAATAGTTTTCCACTTGGTGTTGTTCCAGCTTTGTACAATGTACTAAAACGTCTTATATTCTGGTATAGAGGTAGTATATTTGGACGTTGACAACTTAAGTGATTAACCATTTACATATATTTTTTCATTAAGTTAAAAATACTTTTAATTAATTTATCTACGACAACTATCTTCCGAAATGTAGGCAGACTTCTCACATTGTACACATATTTGACCATCGATTTGCGACCAAACAAACCCGTGCAACAACTTTCTTATGTGGCCATGAAGAGTTGAAGAGCTTGCAATTTTGAGATAGTCATGATGGTTTGTCCGCTTCTCAGTTCCATTCCTTGCACAAATTAATAAGCGCGTAATGGAACTTTAGTGGAGAAACAAAGTTCCAATATTGAAATATCTAATAATAGAATGTAACGTACAGCTTGTGGTTCACCAAGCTGGATTTTATTCAAGCTGGCACCAGTTTTCGCAAGCCTTAGATGTGACATTGGCAGTGTTGGACTCTTCTACCCATATACATACCTGAAAAAACTGAGAAGCAGCGGAAATCCACTTTGGCTCCCGGGCTCATCTGCACCCGGGTGCCTTTTCGATTTTTTTGAATTTTGAAAACGCTTCAAAAATATCTGAAAAAAATTGTGCGGAAACATATTCATGTATTCAATACTCGTGTAAATTTTCGACAGAAAATACCAATTTTTGCGCTCTGTGCAAAAAAGATAAATATCTGACAGACAAAATAGGTGAACAGTCCACTATTCAAAAAGACAGATTTGTCTTTTTTACACAGGGCGCAAAAAATGATAGTTTCTGTCGAAATTTTACACGAGTGTTGAATACTTCAATATGTTCATGTCCAATTTTTTTCAGAAATTTTCGAAGCATTTTCGTATTTTAAAAAAATCGGAAACAAAACCGGGAGCATATGAGCCCGGGAGCCAAAACGCCATTCCCGAGAAGCAGTAAGTATATATGTGATTATCTATAAACCCTTCATCGTCACATTAGCTTTCGTTACATGAATATTTATCTATGTATTGGTCAAACCACTTGACCTAAAATGACATGCGTACATCGATTTATCTATACATTGACATTTTTCTTCCGTATCAGATGTCATCTCAATTATCAAGTACGTAGAGTTATAACTATTCTTAAAGAAAAAGAAAATAAGAAAAAAGTGAATAGAAAAATGGATGTGATTGCATTATCGTTCCTCTAACAATTAATAATGCATGGATGATATCCTAATTATTTTCTAGAACTATATAAACAACAATAAAAATACCCTGAAGCTTTAAAACATCAACATGATTTAGTTTTTGCATTATGAAAAATCAAGATAATATAGAGTATCAATGATTTGTAGTATCACAATATAAATTGATTTGAAAATATATCATTCAATATAGATGTCCTAAGAATCATAATCTTGTTCAATCTCATTATTATCAAATGAAATATGTGTGTCTAATTTTTTTAATGATTTCTTTTATGAATTCTCTATGAAATGGTGATCTTGCTTCCCGTAATTTATAATAGAAAACTTAAACGTAGTATAAGTCTGTTAATTATAATTACTATTTTCATTGAATTAAAAAGCAAGTTCTCTATGTATTTCTATTATTGCAAAAGGTGTGAAACCTTAAAAATATGGTATATATATGTCGTACCTATAGAAAATATCTTTGTGTACTATTTTATTCAACATATCGTCCTCCTTCTGTCTTTATAGTTGACCATTGTTTGCAGTTTGTCCTTCCACGTGACTCTTGATGATTCTGCATATATATCTACTTACTCCAGCAAAAGGACTTCAATCTCGTGCATGTTCGGCCCGTTTTGGTTGAGTACTTGATTTGTAGGTTCCATTTGGGTCTGCAGGCCAGCAGTGCAAAAATATACTCGTTAATCAAATTGTTTTTGTACATGGACAATCCACATTCATCAGCATTATTTATTAATGTTTACTCTACTCTCCAGTGTATCATCATAAATAAATTTGAAGTAATAGTCCAAAAATCTTATGCTTGTTCATCAACTTCCCACACACTGAGCACAATAGCAAAAGGGTTAAAGGATTTAGCATGGGCTTAAAATATCTCATTACTTTAATTCCTCTAGCTCCATCAACCGCTATTTTGTATTGAAAAGGAAATTTCTTTGTATATAGTTTGTCAACAGATTTTTTGGTCAAGACCCCAAATTTTGAAGATCTTAGGCACGCAAGATGGATTCGTCTTTAATATTTGGCTCAAAGGTTCTGACCAGTTTGTTTCCAATAAATAGTAGATCATAGTCGCCCATGTAAAAAGAGTTTATCAGCCAAAAATGAATATGGGAAAGTAAGCACATGATATGTACGGGATTGTTATACCATTTTAACCTAATCAAATTGTAATGGTACTAATAATTTCATTGTTGGATAGTTGATTATGCCCCGAAGTCTTCAAACTTTTTCCTTATTTTGCATGACTATTTTCTTCTAGCCAAAGCATCGAGAAATGTAGGAGCCATATAGGTTGAGGCTTATAAAATTGAGATGCTAATTAGTAAATTCAAAAGGTAACTACAGTATCGTTGAATTGTTGATTAGAATCAAGTGAGCAATCATTAATCATTGAGTAAAAATTAGACTGATCTTAGAAAACTGAATCAGAAAAAAATACTTTTATGTAGATGGTATGTTACGGATGTTTTACTGGAGACCCAACGGAGGAGATCCGGTGCTAGTGGTCGCTTCAGTGAGCCGATGCCGAAGGCACTGAAGCAAAATAATGGATTGTACATGTAAACCATATTCACAAGCTGGTCTACAAACATAGCCTTCACGCCGTGATCTAGTAGCTGACCTAAATAATTTATATCAATCCAAGAACTATTTCATTAAAGCTGCTGCTTGTTACAGCGAATCAGATATTTGCTTAAACATGTAATTCGGGCGTATCAAACTGTTTCTATGATTATTAAGATATAAACAAAGGTGTGTCCGTACAAGTAGGTACACATACGGGAGACCTGGGTGGTTTGAGTGAATCGATGTAGCACCATGCCCCCGCTTCAAGTTGCTGGGACACTGCCTCTAGTCAGAGATTTTCTTGAACCTGCGATTTGACTGTATATATCATATTGTTTCTAAAATTAGAGAACTATAAACAAAGTCAAAAACAAAATAGTAGACACTTACCATTAAGTGTCTCTAGGTTGTCCGGCTGCATCAGGCAAGTTCCTCCAATGATCGACGCCTCTGTTGCACGCCTACAAGAAGCAACCTCTCAATCGATTGATCCATCTTTTGCGCAGCTACATGTCTCATGCTGTTAGGGAAATTGACCTGCAAGTCTGCAACGCTAGTGTACCTGGCTGCCTGCACACCTGCACGCACAGGAGAGCACGTGGGCAAATACGGCGTCAGCGGCCGCGTGTACGTGAGGAGGGCGTAGGAATACTGCGGCGGCTACAGCATGCAGTTTTTTCGGCGGCGGCGGCAGGGGCGGCCAGTATACGTGAGGAGATGCCTTTTTCGAGAGATACGTGAGGAGATGCTAGGGCATTGCAATACGAGGGTTTTTCTTTTCGGATTTGCTAATTCTCAGTCGACTGAGAATTAACTTAATTCTCAGTCAACTTGCTAACCGTGCGATTAAAGCGTTGAGATTCGTTTTCTTTTTTGTGTATCCTTGTCACTATGGTCGCGCTATACGCGCGGGACGTAGGTAGTTCGTTGGTCTGGGCTTTTGTCCACCGAATCATGCACTGATTGTTTGATGGGCTTTTCTTTCTTTTCTTATTTGTCTACAAAGTCTGGGCCTATGCATGCATGTGTATTTTTTTTATCTTCTGTTGTTCTTGTTTTTTAGTGGAAGCAAGGAACCTTATATTTTTACTTGTATTGATTTGTATTTTAATTGTCTTATTTCCTTTTTCTTCTCATTTTATTTTTCCATTCCCCTTACTAAGCTCATGTGAGTTTTGGTAGGAATTCCTTGTGTTGTTTTTCTTTGTTAGAGGAATTGCCTATGTGTCTGGGCTTTTTTGGTTTCAAGTCGGGTTGAATTAGGTTTTTCTGTTGATCGCAAGTCTGTTTGTTAATTGGGAATTTTTTCCAGTTGCAAGTGACGTTGCAACTGAGATCCTTTTTTCTAGTTGCAAGTGGCGTTGTAACTGGGATGTTCCTATAGCTAGTTTCCTAGTAGTGTGTGTGCTCACCCTTGCTTTCTCACTTTTGCCTGATGTGCCTATGTTCAGACAGTAATCTCGAAGAGTTCATAGAGTTCGACCCGGAGAGTGAGTTCTAGGTGAAGTGTGTCCGCGGTTGACTGCCTGTGGTCAGATGGAGCTTTCTACGTAGGAAAATAAATAAGATAGGAATAAAACCACGATAAACTTCCGATGTCATTAAGTACTCTTTTATTGTAATAGACATGCATATTCGTTAAGGTATTTTATGCACTGTGATGATGATGTTCACTGCTTTTGAGGCCTCAATCATGTGTAAACAGATCCTAGCATGCATGAGTTGAGCACTTTGATTTGGTAAGAAAATTGGGTGTGACAGTTGGCGGATGTGCACGGAGGTTAGCGTGGTGCGCAAAATCATGCGTGCGCAAGCGGAAAAATGGCACGGGGTTGCAGTGAGGCTGAAGACGTGTTGAACTCGGCTAGGGCGCACCTAACGGCAGCGGACCGCGATGCATGGCAGCAACGGATCTAGGTCACCACGGAGAGGGTACTTACGGGCGCGGAGGGATGGCGGCATCATGCGAAATCAAAAGAGGAAGGGCCTTGGGAGCACACCGAGAGGTCATCGAGTCAAAGCAGTCGCCAAAGCACTGGAGTCGATGACGGCGGCGGTCCTGACTTGGTTTGGGAGAAATCGAGTGAAGCTCAATTCGGATGGAAAAAGGAGTGGAGTGGAAGCTGTGGTGGCTAAAGTGAAGTTGCGGAGGGGGTCAGTCCTGTTTTATAGGTGGCTGAGGTGGTTCGTACGAGGATTTTTTCGCGACGGTGATTTTTCTTGTCTAAAAGGGGTGGTGCATAGAGTTGCGCATAGAGGCGATTGGAGCTGTCTCCTGGTTGTCGGGGAGGTCGATTAAGGCAGTCAGGTCGGGATGGCGATGTGGCGCATGGCTAACGGCAAGTTCGAGGTGGCTTCCGTGCTGTGGGAGGGGGATGAATCGGGAGAGGTTGAGCTCGAGAGGGAAGTACAGAGAGGGTTGGCACCGGTTTCTGGGTACTGCGTGGTGTCGTGATGTCGTGTCTTGGATCACCGACCCCGGGAGTAAAGGATACCCCCTTTTTAGGTTTGGTTTGGGGCGCAGAGAAGGCCGAAGATCTTCTTCCACCCGGGGGCTTCGCTCAGCGCTCGAGATCTACGTACTAGCAAGCATCACATAGGCACAAGGAGTTGACCCAGGTTCGGGCCGCCCGGAGGCTAACAACCCTACTCCTGCATGTCTGGATCGAGAGGTATATCATGGTGTAGATTTACAAGGGTGGTCGCGGGTGAGAACCCGGGAGGGTTGGCCAGAGGTTGAAGACGAGCAGATCCTGACCCTGAGGAGATCACCTCTCGCCTAAGCTAATCTGGGACTTGTGCGCTACCTAGCCTAGCCTCCTTCTCTTCTGGACTTGTTCCTCTTTTTCCCCTTTGGGTGCCTCGGTCCTCCTTTTACAGGCTAAGGGGATACCACAGGTGCACCCTTGGGGCCGGAGGGGTTTTGGCGGGAAAACCCCTCCGGGTTCTCTTTAGGAGGCGATGTGGCCTCCTCTTGTCCAAGTATTCTTCTCAGAGGGGGCAGGTGAGGCCGCCCACCTTTTCCAGAGAGGGCGGACAGAGGCTGACAGCTTTTCTGCCTCTGCCCCCCTTTGGCGCCTCCATCTTCTTGGCGCCCAAGTCTTCTAGGAGCCTCCAGCCAGAGCTGGCAAGCTTATCCTCTTCGCGTACTGGAGGTTGGTTCCCGGGAATGAGCCTGGCCTCCTGCCGGGCGTCGGGTCCCCGGGACCTCCGTGCCTGCTTCCGGGTCGAGGGGGGCCCCGGAGGGTCCCCGAGTCCTTGGCCTTGGTTGTCGATGTCGCACGCGTCGGGACACCATGGGAGAGATTGGGGGGGCCATCTGCCAGTCTTGAGCCTTGGCCTTGAGTGTCTTCTTGGTGGGCCCATGTGCAGTGGACCCACTTTGACCGCATCAGGGGGACCCCATGTTCCACTGTTGCGACAGTAGCCCCCGGGCATAGTCCCTGCGGCCACGCCCTTCTGCCGCCGGGGCTATGCCAAAAAGAGTAAAGTGGGTCCCCGGCATCAGGTCTTGAACGTCTTGTCACATCCGTCAGAGCTACGCACTATGGAGGCGTGCGTCCCACGGGTCTTCTGAACGTTGTGATCCGCGCGGGCCGCCAACGCTCGCTTTGAATCCACAGGGAGGAGACGATCGAACGGAACGCCTCCTAAATCCCCGCACCGGCCGGAGCGGTGGGACCACGACACGACGCGTGGGAAGCCTTATAAGCCACGGTTCCATGGAACTGTAGCCGTTACTCCTTCCCAGACACAGAGATCCCGAAGTGCCGCCGGAGAACACTTCATCTTCATCTTTGTAGCACACCGCAAATCTTCTTGGCTGCCGCGACACCAAAAGCAGAACGCCTCCGATCCGATGGCGCCCAAGGCCAAGAAGAAGCCGGTGGTGAAGAAGCAGACTGGCGGGAAGAAGAGGGCGGCGGTGGGCCCCTCCCGGTCCGAACCTCCTCCACCGAGAGTGACACAAGCTTTGTACGATCCGAGTGCATTCGTTAGCGAGGAGAGGGTTGAAGCTGTCCGCCAGAAGCTGAGCAGGGAGTTCATTGGGGGCGACCAGCTGGAGATCCGCCCAGGGGCGAATCCCCTGCAAGACGGCGATGTGGTGACGTTCCACGATCTCTCGGTGATGGGGCTGCTTCCCCCCTTTTCTGATTTCTTCTTGGCGGTCCTGGAGGCATTCGGGTTGCACATGCTTCATTTGCACCCGTACGCGGTGCTGATCTTGGCCACTTTCGCACACGCTTGTGAGGCGTTCGTCGGTGTAATGCCCTCCGTGGCATTATTCCGACACTTCTTCATGCCCCGAAGGGGGAGATCAAGATGGATACCGGGCGGGGTGTCCTTCTGCCTTTAGCAGGAGAACGCAGGCCAATATCCGAGGACCAAGATCCATCCCAGTTGGAAGGACTGGAGGCAGAACTGGTACCTTGTTCAAGTGGGCAGCATCAGCCCGCACCTCCTGGTGCCGACCGCCCCAGCCGAGAGCCTGGCCAACTCGAGAGATGTCAGCTCCCAAGACGAGGCCCTTCTACCGATTGTCGAGAAGTTCGCGGAGCTTCGGAGCGGTCAGGTGACAGGCGCCATGATCGCCGGAGACTTCGTGCGGAGGGGGATTGCTCCTCTACAGCGCAGGTCCCAACCGTTGTGGGAGATCCGCCAGGGGATGCGGTCTCACATATCTCCTGAGATGCTGAAAGGGAAGATGCACTTCCTGCTGCCGGGGGAGCGGTACGATCTTCCGGCGGGAGACTTCTCGTTGCTTGACCGCGTCGCGAGAGGTGACACGTTGCCTCACATGCCAGGGTGCAACGCCTACGGGCTTCAGTGGCACCCCCCTCTGACACAGGTTGTCAGAGAGGCGGTCGCCCTGTGCGCCAGCCCAGGATATCTGGACGCACGTTACGACAATGCAACATAGCAGAAATATCATTACACAATCAGGCTCAAAGGGCTACAAATGGTTTACATTGCCTTCAAGGCATGAAAATTATCATGGCCAAGTATGGCACGGGACAGAGTTTAACTGGCAGCGGAAGACAAAGATGCGGCAACGGATTGGTGCGGCTCCATTCCACAGGCATCTGGCCGGGCTACTGATCCTAGCACGCTCTTGCTCCAATTCCTTGCTATGGTAGTAGATGAATCCTCTCAACGTCTGGCCACATGAAAAGCCAGTCTGAGTACAATGATGTACTCGCAAGAAAATAACCACAAGACATGAACAGTCCAGCAATCAGGCAACAAGTAAGCAGCAATAATAATAATCTAAACATAGCAAGTATCTACTTACGACGGTCCAAAAGGATGACAACATGGCATCACACACTACTAGGAAACTAGCTATAGGTGGAAGGTGTTTTTGTGGCGCACCAAAGATGCCATGCGCCAGTGATAATATTCTGTGGCGCACCTTTGGGGATGCGCCACAGAAAGATGAGAATTTCTGTGGCGCATGCCTGCACCGTGTGCCACTAAATTGGCACTTTCTGTGGCGCACTTGTGCCCATGCGCCACAGAAAACAGGTGGGCCCCACCACCAACGGCTGGATGGCATCCTACCACACCTTTTCTGTGGCGCATGGAACTGGATGCGCCACAAAAAGTTGCATTTCTATGGCGCATCTAGACACATGCGCCACAGAATTATGTGTGGGCCCCGGCACCAATGATTGGGGGGAGGTATTTCTGTGGCGCATGGGGAAGGATGCGCCACAGAAATATGCATTTCTGTGGCGCATGTTGTTCCATGCGCCCCAAAATGTCTTTCCAGAATTACAAAAAGGGCAGCCCCCACTCACCACCCCCATTGTCTTCTTATTCCCCTCTCCTCGCACCTAGAGCAGCTCGTGTTCCTCCTCCCTCCAATCCCATTTTTCTCATACTTTGCTCCATTCTTTGTATTTAAACCTACTTTATTTGATAGGTAATTGGTGAGGGAGTCGGGGGAGGCTCCATATATACTCTACTCCTCTCCCAAATACATCTCTTTTTCTCTCCAACACCGCACACTCTCTCTCATCGATCGCGGTCACGTCTCGGTGACAAATCTACTAGGTGAGTATAGTTGGATGGACATGCATATGCATGTTTTGTGTGGCCGGAACAAAACATGCATATGAAGGGGCGGTTTACACGATGGCGAGACATTTGCCGGCACATATGAAATGGCTTGGCATAAGGAAAGATCTTCAGGCACCCGATAGTGATGACGACGATGATGATGATGATCAGACGGAAGGGACTCAAGGTCGCCGCAAAAGGGTAAAGAAGAACGTGGTGGTGCTTCCCGCTGCCTGCTTCACTATGAGTCCAGAGGAGCTCGAGAAGTTTTTTAGGTGCCTCCTAGGAGTCAAATTTCCTCACGGTTACGCGGGGAAGATAAGCAGATATCTGGATGCAATGAAGAAGAGGCTCAGTGGGATGAAGTCTCACGACTGTCACGTGCTGATGACGCAGATACTCCCCGTTGCGATCCGAGGGAAAATGGACGAGCATGTCCGTGATACGCTGCTTGTCCTTTGCAACTTTATCGACGTCATCAACAGGAAGTCGATTGGCGTGAGGCAGCTCCACAGGCTACAGGAACAAATCGTGGTGATATTATGCGAGCTCGAGATTTACTTCCCGCCCGCATTCTTTGATATCTGCGTGCATCTCCTTCTCCATGTCGTTGAGGACATCAGGCAGCTCGGGCCGACATTCCTACACTACATGATGTCGTTCGAAAGGCAGAACGGTGTCATGAAACGATACGTCCGCAACAGGTCCCGTCCAGACACAAGCATGGCCAAGGGCTTCCTGACCTACGAGTGCATCTCCTTCTGCCAGAATTATCTGAGCACCGAGAACCAGGATGTTGGTCTGCCAATCAGGACGCACCTCAGCAGGCTCGAGGGATTTGGTCACTGCGAGGGCTACCGCTCACTCCATGTCGACATTCATGGTCGACAAGACGACTTCAACAGGGCTCACCGGGTCACGCTACAACACTTACAATTGATCGAACCTTGGGTAGAAGAGCACAAAAGCTTAATCGAACAAAATTACATCGACCTGGGCCGACCGAGGAAGAAGGGAGACGTAACCAGAGAGCACAACTCCAGCTTCACTCGTTGGTTCAAGAAAAGGCAACTGGTTCAAGCAAAGTGCATACCACCAGCTACGGAAGATGAAAAACTCATATTCTCCTTATCACAGGGCCCCGGGCACAACATAAAGACCTATCAGACGTACGACATCAGCGGTTACAGATTCTGCACCGAGGAAAAGGACAGGAATAGCGAATATCAAAACTCAGGAGTAACTATTCTATCCTACGGCGATGACGAGGCTACTGTGAAGGAAAGATTCTTCGGAAGGATCGAGGAGATATGGGATCTCAACTACTGTGGACAGTTGGTGCCAATGTTCCGTGTGAGATGGGCCAAGGACGTCGTCAAAGAAGACCGGTATTTCACCACCATGGTAATACCTGATGCCAAATCGAAGAACGCCTCCACGAAAAATGAGCCATGGGTACTCGCTAGCCAAGTCGAGTAATGCTTCTTCATTACCGACCCATCAAAGCCTAGCCGTGTTGTTGTGAGGAGGGGCAAGAGGAGCATCATCGGAATGGAAGGAGATGCCAACGAGGAAGACTTGGACAAGAACGGCGATCCGAAGATCGAGGAGGAATTCGACACGTACTTCGACATGCCTACTACTAGCAAAGAAAGATGGAAGACCTCCCTACCTACTAAAGGTTGTCCGTTCACGCGAAGAAATCTCAAGGTGCCCGGCCTAAAGTATTCAACCGCGAAGAAGGGAAAGAAGAGAAGCTAGCTCGGAACCGAGACGAAGAAGACTTTTTTGGTGTATTTAATTTGTGTGTGTGTGTGGGACAATGCAAGCATATTTATGTATTCAATGAATATGTATGAGAGACATTGTGTGTGAGACAATGCAAGAGCATATATATGTATTAAATGAATTGAATATGTATGAGACATTGTGTGTATTTTGTAACCAAAAATAATTTAAAGAAAAAAATTAAAGAAATAAAAAAGTGAGACAGCAACCAGGATTTGAACTGTAGGCCAGGGAATTCTGTGGCGCACCAACTAGAAGATGCGCCACAGAATCTTGAATTTCTGTGGCGCACCACCTAGCAAATGTGCCACAGAATCTTACATTTCTGTGGCGCACCAACTAGAAGATGCGCCACAGAATTCTCGGGCCTCCACTTACATGTGGGCCCTCCCCCGCGCTGCCCTTTCTTCCCCAAAATTTTCCTAAGGATTCCCGCGCGCGCTAGCTCGACGAACCACCCTCGCCGCCGGCAACCCGACGCCACCGCCGCCACCGAAGCCGCCCCTGTCTCCCCGAGCCTCCCCTCGGCCGCATCTCCCTCCCCTCCACCGGAGGACCCTGCAGCCTCCCCACGCGCTCCTCCCCTGCGGCAACCGGAGCCTGCCTCCCCGCTCCTCCCCTGCAACCCGACGCCACCGCCGCCATCGGAGCCGCCCCTATCTCCCCAAGCCTCCCCTCGGCCGCCTCTCCCTCCCCTCCACCGGAGGACCCTGCAGCCTCCCCGCGCGCTCCTCCCCTGTGGCCACCGGAGCCTGCCTCCCCGCTCCTCCCCTGCAACCCGACGCCACCGCCACCACCGGAGCCGCCCCTGCCTCCCCGCTCCTCCCCTGCGGCCGCCTCTCCCTCTCCTCTTCCCCTCCACCCTGCCTCCCCGAGGTGCATGCTGCTCCATTCCATCCCCTCTCCCTCCCCTCCACACCTGCACACAAGGTGTTTGGTCACATGCCAAACCCAATTTTTTTACAGAATTTGTATGATTTGTTGTTGATTGCTTGCTGCAAGTAGTTGCTAATGCTTCTAGTTGGTAGTAGTGGTGTTAGGAAAATTTTGGACACCAACAACATTTAAAATTTTGCTAAGTTAAATATGGTCACTGTTTAAACATGCCTAAAAATGCCTTCAATTAAGGTTCTAGATGTATTCAAATAAATATTTTTGAGCTTTATTATGAAGTAATAACATAGTACAAGAGATCCATGAAGGTACATTTTAAATAGGATCAAGATTTGATAATTTTGTAAGCCTCCAAAGTTGGTACTTTTTAACTATTTTGAAGATGCATTTTTAGTTGCTGCTAGGTGCTTTTGCTGCTAGCTGCTTTTGTGAAATGTGTGTACTAGATGCTAAATCATGGTTTGCTAAATCATTAATTTTTCTAGCGCTTTTTCTTTTTCGAACCGAGATTACCCATTCCGTTATATGAGGGTATACTAGTTACTGTCACCATGAATAATTTTTCTTCTTCGAATGCCGATGATTAAAATGAAGTGACACCGCGTGATCCGTGGTGGAGCTAGTGAGCATTGTGATATGCATGAATACACATCTTGTGCATCCTAATTGGCTTACTATCACCATCACGGGAATATGTGTCCGACCTAACAATGAGGCACACATCCATATCATTTATGTTTTCTTTAGTCTTTTTCTTCAAATGCCGATGATTAAAATTAAGTGACACTATGTGATCCCGGGGATGGCGCTAGTGAGCCTTGTATATGCACGAATACACATCGTGCATCCTACTTGGCTCACTCGCACCATCCCTGGAACTTTTGTGTGTCCAATCTAAGTATGAGGCACACATCCAAATTACTTATAGTATTTTGTAAGCCTCCAAAGTTGGTACTTTTTAACTATTTTGAAGATGCATTTTTAGTTGCTGCTAGGTGCTTTTGCTGCTAGCTGCTTTTGTGAAATGTGTGTGCTAGATGCTAAATCATGGTTTGGTTAATTTATTGCAGCACCACAAGGAGCACCTCCACCACGCCGATCTCGGACCCGAGCCTCCCTTCCCTACCTGAGGTAGTTCCTCTCTCCCTCGATGTGGATGTGGATGTGGTGATGTATGTGTTGAAGTGATGCTGTTGCCGGCCAGCGATGCCGGCCAGAAATCTGTTGATGTGTTGATGTGATGGATGCTGTTGCCGGCCAGCTATGCCGGCCATTATTTGTGAAATGCTTGTGCAGGTACCCCGAGAGGCCCTTGAGATTGCCGGAACGTCGATTAACTTCCGTTCCGGCAAATTCGGGTACTCCATATGTCCCTTTTTTAGCAAAGGTCATGCCGAAATTTTTCGTGAATTTTGGCATGACTTTGCTAAAAATATGACATATGGGGTATTGCGACTAATGCATGGGGCGGGGTATCTTAGTACTTAGTTAAGTGATTTTTTCCTTATATTTGGTGTACTAACTTCGACGTTTTTTTTCTTATAGGTGCGAACATGGCTGAAAATAACGAGGAACCGATAGAGGAAAATAGTATGATTCAGACGGTCATCACACATGCAGTGACAAAGACGTTGACGTCGCTCTTTCCTACCGTCTGTGAGGGTGTCAGGGTATGGATTGAGGGAGGGAAAAAAGGGCCTCCTCCAATGATCAGCTTCGGCTCCAACAAGTACTCAATCAATGTGGCTACAGAAGATGCACCTAAGATGACTATCCGGGGGTATGAAGACATGGTATCACCCCGTGCGGATGGCGTGACCCGAGTTCATGAAGCTGGTCAACTGATCCTGTCTCGGGAGCTGCTCCACCTTGCAGACGGATGCATGCTCTCTTTGCAAAATGCTATCTTGACGCTAGAGGGCAACCTTCTTAAAGAAGAGGATCCAAATTACCCGGTGTTCACTGTCAAGGTGCCAAAGTACTTGGCCGACTTCGTCCATGAAGCCCCCACGGATTATTTCTTCGTATCGTACGAGGACATCTTCAAGCTGTTTCACTATAGACGGTTGGACTATAACTTGGTCCGCCTATACGTGCTCAACCAGGCGATGAGGATCAGGAGAGATAATACCCCGTACGTCAAGGTAGTTGATCCCTACTACATGCGTGACAGCCAGCTGGTGGAAGGATCAACGACACGGGCCATGGCTACGGAGTTCCTCCAGAGAATCATGCTGAACAACCAGGATAAGAACAACCTTCTTCTGCCTTTCTTTTTCAAGTAAGTACACATCCGGTCGCCGATGTCATATGTTATGCTTTCTTATAGATTTCTTCCATTGTTGATCCTTTCCAACATTCCGTGTCAATTGTGTTGAGCAGTGACGAGTGCTGCGTACTCATCGTCCTAAGCCCGAGGTGGTCCGTTGCCACTTATATCGACTCGGGGAGTCTTAAAGACTACACCAGAATAAAGGGTGTTCTCGATGAGGCTCTCGAGGGCTATGCCCAAAAGGGAGGCCACTTCCACGTAGAAAAGAATGGGGAACGTTTCACGAAGGAGAAGAAACACATTTTCTGCCATGGAACCGGGTTCCATTGCATCAAGCATGCGTCTGGCAGCGTGAAGGATGCCTTCTACGTCCTCCATCACATTAAAGTGTTTGTCCGGGAAGCAGAGAAAATGAGGTGGCCATCTAGTCTCCAAGAATGGACCAAACTTAGAGGGGAAATCACCGACGCTGATCTTAGAGAAGAATTCCATCGCATCCGGATGCAGTTATCGCAAATCATCGTGGAAGATGTCATGACAGAAGGGGGGTCCTTACACAACCCCAGAGGTAATTTGTCCATCTCCAGCCAAATATATATCCCAATCCACTCGATATATTATTAACCAAATATATATCCCAATCCATCTGCAGGGATGTCTAAGTGGGAGATCGAAGACCGCCTAGACAAGAAAATGACATGAGGGCGTGGCTGACGAAAGACTGCTTTAAACCGTTCCCTGAGCCGATAAAAAAGAAGGCTCAATCCTGCAGCTACCAGTGGAGCTAGACGTGTTCTCCATTAGCGACCCAGCAAATTAGTCATACTACAAATAAAGTGACCCAGCAAAGACCCTAGCAGCGACTCAAGAAGAAGAGACTCCAGCGGCTCCTCCTGCAGAGACCGTCGACGAGTGGGCTGAGGCTGCTTCAGCGTCGGGCGCAGGAACCACCGTGATAAGTGGGCCCTAGTGATTGCTTAGACATTAAGGGATCACTAGGCCCCACTTATCATCAGAGGTTCCTGCGTCCAACGCTGAACCAGCCTCAGCCCACTTGTCGACGGTCTCTGCCGGAGGAGCCACTGGAGTCTCTTCTTTTTGAGTCGCTGCTGGGGTCTCTTGCTGGGTCACTATATTTGTACTATGACTTATGTGACATGAGATGAACTTTTGTACCACTAAATTCAGCACTTGTAATCAATGTGTGAAACGATTAACTTTTGTATCATGACTTGTGTAATAATCGTGTATCTTGGGCTCTATGTAATGTGATATACCTGTATTTCCTATAATATATACCTGTATTTCCTGTTTCCTGTAATATATCTGTAATTCCTATAATATACCTGTATTTTCTGTAATATACCTGTATTTTCTATAATATACTTGTATTTATATAGCAGGCATCAGAAATTTGAAAATACATTTAAATTATTCTGTGGCGCATTTTTTAGTTTTCTGTGGCGCATGGAATTCTGTGGAGAAATGATGCGCCACAGACATAATTCTGTGGCGCACCCTTGCTGGTGCGCCACAGAATCTTGGTATTTCGGTGGCGCACCGCCTGGATGCGCCACAGAAATATATTTTAGTGGCGAGATTTCTGTGGCGCATCCCACCATTTCCTGGATGCGCCACAGAAACCCTATTTTGATGCGCTACAGATGACCTGTTCCCTAGTAGTGCCAGTAAAACATGGCATAAGCAAACAACGGGAGTACCACCGGTACAGAGTCCAAGCCAGGTGGGGTTGGATCATATACCGGGGGTCACATAAAGAGCTTACCTGTGACGAATAACGGGTGTACCAGTTGGTACCAAGTAACACAACAAATCATATTAACACAGCTAGGCTCACTGGCCTCTAGCCTCACAAGGCTAATCTCATCTGTCCCCACTGCTAGGCCCACTGGTCTTATCATGTTTCCTTAACTCAAGTAACGTTCCCTGCATCATCTTATTGTTTATTAAGTGTGGTCAAGTCGTTCATTATTCTTTCAACAAATCTTAAGTTTAACCTCCGGACAAGACAAAGACAATAGTGTGACCGACACTGAACTGTTGTTCCATATCCCAGGAATGAGGCTAGCTTGCTAGGTTGAGACTCGAGAGTTTGCAGTTACCACTCATCTAAATGCACCTTACTTAGCTAAGGCAAGATACACTTACATAACCGTTCACGCTACCAGGACACTCCTTGTATAACTACCGACTTACCACTCGGGCTAAGTCTTATGACGAAGTGAATCCGGCACGTCCCCAACGAATGAGCAACGCCTAGCTCTGGAACCTTCGCAAGACTAGCCCCAACCACAACTATGCAGTAACCGACTAGACTTGCCAAGAGGGTAGCATCCAAGGAGGCTTGATAGGTTACATAGGTTAAGGCTCTCCCATTTGGGGCGACAGTGGTAGTGCGTTCAAGGGTTCAGATTAGTGGCACTATGAATAGACCTTATCGTTGTTTGGAGGGGTGTTTCATTTAATCAAGTTCCACCATTCACATGTCAAAGCAACAAAGGATTAGTCCCACACAACAACCACAACAACATAATAATATATCATCAAACGACAAAACATTAGCAACACAATATTTCGAGCAATAGATAGTTTGCATCAACCGGGCGACTGTGGCGGAGATGCCTCCGGCCGGTGCCAGCCTCAGGTTGATAACCGAAAATAAAACAATACAGTCAACCGGGCGACTATGATGGAGATGCCTCCGGCCGGTGCCAGCCTCAGGTCGACTACAGAAGTTAGCACAGTTGGTTAGCGGAGTCTGTTACGCATCCGTTCCTCCACGCGCAAGTCTTTGGCGGCGTTACCGTCCGACCGTTGACCAGGAAGTGGGGATATGGGCATATAGTCTCCAAAATATGCCGGCGGATGCCACCATAGGGAGATTAAGTCTCACCGGGTAAAAGCATCCGTCGGAAAAGCACACAATAAAGACAAATGGTTCTCAAGCTCCGTGAGGAGGAGAGAACAAGAAGCATTAAGACAAATGCCCCCAACTCCGAGGATCACGGGCCGACATTGTTCCGCATGTAGCCTCGGCATTGAAGAAGTGGGAGAACCAAATAAAGGCAAATGCTCCATATGGCAAATATTGGCAGTCGAAACCAACCAAGATTTGACAAAGGAAAACTCCAAACAATCATAGGAACGCATGTTTTATAGTTGTTTAGTTAGATGGTTCGACAAAGCCACGCAAGTGCGAGGCGCACAATTAATTCACACGTCATTCTAATGCATACAAGGATGATGAATGAAACATGGCATCACTATCTATGCTTGAAATTAAACATGGCATTGCTATCTAAGCTCGAAATAAACATAGCATGTAAGTATACACATGAAATCATAGGAATCAACATCGACTAGCAAGCAAAACTTAGCGAGATAAAATAGACTGGGCTCATAGCAAGTGGTTAGCTTGCCTTCGACGATCGACGCCATTTGGCTTGGAGTCACGGACACGTCGCGGGTTAGGGTCTCGATTCGTCGGTACTGCGGAATACACCTATACATGCATATGCGGGTGCTGAGCATATAACATCTTACAAAAATATAAAACCTATACCGCTGGATAGATCTCTTAAAACTAGGAATTTACAAACTTGAATCACCTCAAACGGAGTTACGGATCAGAAGTTACAGCCGGGCGAAGAATAGCTATCTGCTGCTCACTTCGGGAAAAAAAAAGCAGAACAGGCCGAAACTGACTGGGCTGGGCTGGATCGCGTATTCCAGCGGAGTACGTCTTCGCT
The DNA here is from genome assembly GCA_012064385.1 of Puccinellia tenuiflora. Lineage (NCBI taxonomy): Eukaryota > Viridiplantae > Streptophyta > Magnoliopsida > Poales > Poaceae > Puccinellia > Puccinellia tenuiflora. Next base: position 598,344 of record QRDG01001999.1, on the reverse strand, counting down.
GGAGCTCTTCTCCCTGGCTCCCGCACGGGAGGAACCAGGGGATAGTTGACGCCGGCTACCGGCCGGCCGGCGGGGACGTCGGTGACGCGGGCGGCCACGCCGGGCCACACTGCGTCCGCCGGGGAGGGCCAGAGGCGCCGGGCTGCAGGGTCGTCGGCCGAGCCCGTAACGGGGCACGCACGGGAGCGCACCGCGCCGGCGACCGGGCGGCCGAAGTGGGCGCCGACGACGCGAGCGGTCACCCCGGGCACCACCGCCCCCGCTGTGGAGGTCTGGGACCAGGGAACGGCGGAGGTCGCCACCGTGGTCGACTCGCGCGTGTCGGCCATGGCGGGTCCCCGGGAGGCGACGACGGCGGTGATGGAGGAGGCTCGGCAGGCTGGCCGAGGATGGTGGCGCGGTCGCCATGCGCCACCGCTGCCGGGATCGTGTTGTGCGAGGGCGGGGACGGCCTGGGGAGGATGACCACGGTGCGGGGAGGCCCGAGGACGCGCGGAATGGTTGCGGCCATGGCGGCCGTGCACGCCAAGCACGACTAGCACGGCGGGCACGCCAAGCCCCTGGCTTCTCAAGCAGGTGGAGAGGGTGAGCAGTGGGCTGGGGCGGGAGCGGAGCTCGAGAGGCAGGACGGCCTGGAGGCGCGGCCTCGAGTTTGCCTTGGTGCGGCCATGGCGGCCGTGCGCCGAGAACGACGGCACGCCAAGGCTCTGGCTTCCTGGGAGTGGAGAGAGCTGGGCAGGTCTGGGAGGAGAGTGTGCTCGCTGCGCGCGGGGCGGATTCGAGAGTGGTCTTATAGGCAGGGGGAGAGGAGGAGGATTTGATGGCACCGACAGCCACCGGTGCACCAACCTTGCTCCAAGGGTTTAATGGAGGGGATAAGGAGGAGGAGGGGATGAGGCTGCCGTGCTGGATGCATAGTGGAGCACGAGGCGTACTGCAGCATGGCGGATTAGGCATCGACCACGGCAGTAAGCAGGGTTTAGGTCATGCCAAAGCGCGCGTCCTGGACATCCAGAGCGCGACACGAGCGGCATCGTCGCGTTCCCGGTGACTCGGGGTACCAAAAGCGAAAAGGCTTCGCCAATGGGTTGCACTACTGCTACCAACAAGATCTAGAACGCCAAACACCCAGTTGTGACAACATGCCAGTGCAAAGTTTTGAAAAATTCAAATGCACTCAAGGTGTTCGATGGAAAGAAACTGGACTTCCACTAAGCCAATGGAACTGGGATTTTTACTGGTGATGTTTTACTGGTATATGAGCAATGTGGTCAAGTTTCAGCCAAATTGGAGAGGGTCTCATGTGTAAACATTTTTGGGTTTCGAAAATGGCCGAAGGTGTTCGATGAAATGACCAAGTTTTTACACACCTCAGAAAAATCCCCAAAATTCACAGTAGGTTAGAATAGGCGTATACAATATGTGTGTGAAGTTTGAGCTCAATTGGTTACATGGAGGTTGGTCAAATAATTCGGTGTCCAAAAATGCCCTAATGGCATGGGTATGCCAAGGGAACCAAATCAAAGGATATCGACATGATATTCTGGATATGTGGTTATATAGGGGAGTTGGTCAATTTGGCAAAGTGGCAATGCCAAATGATTTTTGTAGCTAGGGGTTGCTTTGGAAATTGCAATTAGGCAAGAAAAGGGCATTACAAAGGAAGTACCTCAAATATTGCTCAAATAAGGTTGGTCCAATGGAGTGAAATGTTCAGGAGGTTAAATCAGGCTACTCGCCAAAATTGCAGAATTTTTGGATGAGTGGAAGGTGTCCAGATAATTTCTGGATTGAAAATGGCATGATAGAGGAGAGGAATAAATTTGGAAGTATTGCACGGGACCACGAAATGTTCTTCCATGGGAGTGAGGTATATGTGTGAGGGAACCATATGGTAGCTTGGTGGAATTTATTTCATGATACAACTGTGGTGGTGGCTTTTGGTGGGGTAGTCGAGAGGGGTTCTGGAATTTCCAAAAGGAACGAGTATTTGACCGACGAAACAATGGCACGGAATTAATGTGGAGGTCGACAAGGATCGAGGATTGCTGAGAAATTTCCAAGAGGGGAAACCAAAGTTAAGTCAAAGACCATCCGGTTCAAAGAAAACATTTTGAAAGTAGAAAAAGTTTTTCAGGTGTGGGAAAACACCGCTAAAATTAGGGACTGAATTTTTGGGGTGTTACAGCTTCAGGGTACCGAATTCTTGGACCTGCTTCCGTTGCCCCGGGTGACGGTTCGCGGGAGGTCCTGGATGGCAGCGGAGCCGCCGTACGGGGACTTCTACGCCAGACGAGACCGGGATCTTTGACGACGAAGATGGGGAAGAGGAGGTCCCAAATGATCTGGGCCGCACCCCTCCCCTGGCGTCCCCCAAAGCAGAGGGGGAGGCATCCGCAGGACCAGAAGACATTGGGGTAGAGCCGCCCCTCGGGCAGCTAGCTCCTCAAAGTCCGCAGGCGGGGCAGAAAACGGGGGGACTCCCGTCCCCGATTCCTGCCGAAGACGGAGGCAACGAGAGCGTGTCGATGCCGGACCCCTTCGAAGATCTTGCGGGGAAGCGGTGGGGCTTTTCCAGCACTAAACGGGCTCGAAGGTAACTCCGGAGCCTACCTTGATCCTTTCTTGCTTGATAAGAGCCGCGGCAATTCTGACCATTGCATGCGCGCTGCAGGTCTTTCGAGTCTGAGAGCTCCCGAAATCGCGTCCGAGTGGATGAAGATGTCGAAGTAGGGGAGGCTGCGGAAAGCCCCGCGGTATCCGCAAGGGAGCATCAGCCTCCCAGCAGAGCCTCTCCGGGAGCAGAATTCCCGGAGGCAGGAGACTCGGGGTCGCCGTCAATGGCAACCCGGACATCGCCCATCCGTGAGCAGGTGCAAGCGCCCCCGGGTCGGGACCCGGCAGCCTCGGCGCCACCTCTAGGTAAAGCTACCCGGAGTTGCCACTGTTGTCCCCGGGGGACCCGGAGGTTCCCAGAGGTTAACGCTTCGTTTGTCGATGCAGAACCTGGGGCGGGGGACCGTGCTGAGGATGGAGGTGATGTCGAGCCCCCAGCAGCCCGCCCTGAAGCTGATGCCGATGGAGCGGAAAACTACGCCGGGGGCGGAGACGATGTTGAGCCCCCAGCGTGCCGGTCCGATCCCAACGCAGAGGTCGAGCAAGCACCCGGCGACACTCAGGCGCCGGATCCCACGAGCCCCTAGCCTGAGCAGCGGACGGCGAACCTGGAGCCACAGTTCACATGGACATTTCCCAACGTCAGGGAGTTCCTGGCCTTCGCGGAGGCCGAACTCAAGCAGCAGGAGCCAGCACCCTCCTCCGGGGAGGAAGCAGTGCAGGCCCGCGAGGAGCGAGTGGCGATGGAAGAAGAGCTGCTCAACGCCCGGGAGCAAAGACTGTCCCTTCAGCAAAAGAGGTTGCAGGAGCATCTCCGAGAGCTCGAAGCCTAGGATAAGGCCTTCCTCGAAGCGGAGGAGGCATACCAGGCTAGAGCGGCCCTCGACAAAGAACACCTGGAGCAAGGGATGCTGAACGTGCAGGGGTGGACTCGCATGGAGGTGGAGATGACTACGGAGGAGATCATCCGAGCAAAGAATGAGGCCATCCGGTCAAGGGATCGGAAGATCTGTAGACTGAAGGAGGACCTCGCCCACGAGAAGAAACGTCGGGAACAAGCTCGAGAGGACATCCGGAGGATCCGAAGCGAGCGAGATGGCCCTTGCCGCTGCCGAGGAATCTAAGAAGAGCTTGGGCGCCAACCGTGTCGAGCTTGGAGAAGAAGATTAAGACCCTGGAGGAAGCGGTGAACTTCCGGGACGAAGCCGCCAAACGTATGGCCATCGTGCGCCAAGACGAAGCCAAGAAGCTCGCCGAAAGCCTGGCAACCGCGGAGACGAGCAAATCGCAGGCCCAAATCGCTTGGGACCGCCATGAAAAGCTGTCCGATCGGCTCAAAGAGGTGCAAGGGGACCTGGCAAGGGATAAGGAAGCACATGCCAAGGAGACGAGCTACTTCCACCGGCATCGGCAGGGGAACAACGAGATCCTACTCCAGATGCATCCCTGGGTCATGAAGATCATCAAAGGGCTAGCGGTGCTGAAGGTGAAGGGCCTGCCTTCCCTCCCGTCGGAGCGCTCCTACTCCCTTCGGTGTTACCCATCGTTCTTGGAGCTTGTGGCCTCACGCATCAACGGCCTTAAGGACAGCGTGAGCAGAGCCACCCTCCAGGAAGGGAGGGTTGCTGCCCGGCAGGTGGCCACCCAGTTCGTCGCGGCCCTCCGGCGACATCGCCAGCCGCCTCCTTCCTTGTCTGATCTGCAGGGTCTAGCCCTCGGGATGCTGACCGACCCCGAGGTGACCCGCCATGTAGACGACATCATGGAGCACTTCTCCCACGAGGACGACAACCTGTCCTGAAAGTGGATGGAGCAACACCAAGAAATGTGAACTTTGTTTTGCATATTTTGCACCTTTCTGAATGTAAATAACTTTTCCCAAGTCTTATCTGTTTTATTGCACCCGTGGGGGCTTAAAGCTCTCGGGAAGGGTTAATGAGCATGAGAGCTAACCAGCCGTGGGCACTCAGACGGATCTGAGCCACCGACACAGGGCGCATCCCCCCAGGAACCCACCATTTTTTGATCGTCGCAAACCTCAGCCCACGATTCCACTGCCCGAGGGAAACGGACAGCTTAGTCGCGGAGGCGCCACCTCAAAACACGTTTCATACTTAGCTTAATGTCGACCTCCTTTGGGCTATTTCAGCAATTGTTTCGTCGCGCTGCCGCCAGAGCGGGTCTTCTGTATCGCTTTTAAGACACAACTCTGCCCTGCCTGCGGTTACCCGCAGGGCTAGGATTCCCGCTGAAATAGTCGCCTGCCCAGTCATCCTTACTGGCGCAGAACCTTATTGCTGGGGCCCGTGGTCCCGGTCCTGAGACCTTCATGTTCCAAACGCCGCGAGAAGGCACGTCCACTTGCTGACATTCTTATGATGCCAGTCCGGAGACCCCCTTTTTACTCCTGGTGCTGCTTGAAAGTACGCCCGCCTTGCTGAGACCTTTGATGTGTCGGTCCGGAGACCCTTCCTGGCTCTTTTTCATTGTTGCCCGGAGGCCAACCATTTTGCAATCCAATAGTTTCGCGGCGGCCCACTCGGTCCTGGGCGAATTGTCACGACGTGACCCGGGAGGTCTCATTCTGGCTGACTTCCGTTGAAGTAGGCTTGATCCCAGTCAGAGGCTGTCACGAGTGGACCCATGGGGGTCGCTGGTGGTGAAGGCGGGTTGTCGGTTTGGGTGGAGGCATTTGCAACAGCTCCTGATTTCTTCTTGTTCTTCGGGGTTTTCTTTGGTTTTGAATTCAGAGGGCAATCCCGGCGGAGGTGACCAAGCTCTCCACAGATGTAGCATCCTTCGTCCCTTGGGCGCTTTCTGAGTTCGCGGCAGTCATCGATATGGTGGTTGTCGGTACGATGGAACGAGCACCAGAGTCCCAGTTGTCCATGTTCGCCCAAAGGGAGCTGGACTTCTTGCGGCACGTATGGTTCGTCCCTTGTGACCTCAATTTCTTGACCTTGAATCTGATGCTCCGCCTCTAATGGGAGAGTCGACGGGGAAGTTTCCAAGCAGATCTCTTCCTTCACCACGCGCGTCCGCGGGGAAAGAGGGGTGTCAATGCCTGTACTAATTCCCGGGGGCAAGCCCACACTTGCAGCTGCGTCGGTCCGAGCCACCGCGGACACGAATCGAATCCCGCTGGCGAGACCTTGCGCGGATGGCGTTACTGAAGCTTCTTCGGGGTTGAAGCCAAGTCCCAGGTACTGTAGGTACTCCTCACTGGACTTGGCCTTCTTCTTCTGCGCCATCCCTACTGGAGAACTTGAGGTCGACGGAGGCCCTGTCATGACTGAGCTCGACGAGACCTTGTCGATGACCTTGAGCTCGACGGAGACCTTGTCGATGACCTTGAGCTCGACGGAGACCTTGTCGATGACCTTGAGCTCGACGGAGACCTTGTCGATGACCTTGAGGGAGATATGGCCGAAAGATCCGGAGAATCTGACGCAGATCTCCTCAAAGATCTAGAAGCCGATGAAGAACTCAAAGTCGACGAAGAAGAAATCAGCACTTGCGCCCCCTACCTGGCGTGCCAGATGTCGTATCTTGGATCATGGACACCGGGACTAAAGGAGACCCCCTTTTTATGTTCGGTATGGGGTGCAGAGGAGGCCGAAGATCTTCTTCCACCCGGGGGCTTCGCTTGGTGCTCGATATCTACATACTAGCAAGCATCATGGTGTCTGGATTGGGATTACCCAGGTTCGGGCCGCCCGGAGGCTAACAACCCTACTCCTGCATGTCTGGATTGAGAGGTATATCATGGTGTAGCCTTACAAGGGTGGTCGCGGGTGAGGACCCGGGAGGTGTTGGCCAGAGGTTGAAGACGAGCAGATCCTGACACTGAGGAGATCACCTCTCGCCTAAGCTAATCTGGGACTTGTGCGCTACCTAGCATAGCCTCCTTCTCTTTTGGACTTGTTCCTCTTTTTCCTCTTTGGGTGCCTCGGTCCTCCTTTTATAGGCCAAGGGCATATACTACAAGAAATATGCTCGTTAACGACCCTCCATTTTGGTCACTAGATGGTCATTATTTTTTATTTATGACCTTTTTATGACCAAAAATCGATGGTCACATACCGAGCGTCTTAAACGATCCATAATGACCTTTTTAGTGGATTGGTCATAAACGTTTATGACCAAATTAGAGGGTCATAACTCTATGACCAATTATTTTGGTCATTGGCTGTTTGACCAGGCCACGTCAGATCCTACGTGGCAAATTTGTGACCAAATGAGAAAGTCATAGATCTGAATCAGCCCAATCCGTAGTTGTCATCCAAATGGGCCAGGCCCAACAAATCAGCCCATTTTTTTTATTTCTCTAATTTCTGATCGAATTAACAGGCCAAAATCAACATTACAACCGTTTTAATTTATGGGCCTTGGCCTTTTAGCATTTACGAAATTTGGCCTTTTTTGTTTTTTTAGCGAATTTGGCATTTGGCCTTTTAGGTCCATTTCCATTTTTATTTCTGAAATTTTCTTTATACTGATTTTCAATAGATGGTACAAACCTTGTTGGGCTGAGGCCATCTTACGGCCCAATTATCTAATGACAGTGTTTCTTTCCAATTCTTTTATTCAGTCAAAAGTTATTAGGCTGAGTTGCTGAAGCTAGTCCCAATTTCAATATAATCCAGAAATCAAAATTCAGTAAATTTGAATTAAAGCAAATAATCCAGAAATTTAATTCTTCATCAGCACATATTCCAGGTTCACATTACATTCATCACATACACAGGTTCATCACAGCAAAACAACCAACATACTCCAGGTTCATCACACCAAAATAACAACATACTCCAGGTTCATCACACACACCATCATCCACAAATAACTTATCAGGTTCATCACACACACCATCATCCACAAATAACTTATCAGGTTCATCAGGTTTCTATCCAGGGAACTATGCCAGCCACTTACCATCAGAGAGGCTTGGCTGCAAATAATGCCAGGAACTGATTCAATCTTTCACTCGTTTCTTCAGTCCTCTTGACGAGCATCTGATGTTCCTTATCGCGTGCAGCTTGTGCGGCTTCAGCTTCTCCCGCCTTCTTCTTCATTTCTGCCAGTTCTGCGCGCATTGCTTCATTTTGTTGTTTCTCCCTCTCCAGCTTCTCCTCGAGGTCACTGACATGAGCATCCACAGCAGCATTTGACTTTCTGAAGTTGTTCTTCAATGAGGTCGAGTCAAGACCAACATTCCTCAGGAACGTGCTTGACGGGCATTTCTTGGTAAGAACTTGAGCAACAATGGCGATATCAGATGGTGCTTGTTGGCCATCTGGTACTGGGTTTACCATTTCTTTTTCCATTTCATTCTGCATTTGGAAAAATACAAATTAGCATGCAAGTGAATCTATGGTCAGCTGAGGGAACAATGTAAGTGAATCTTGTTCAGTTTAAGCTACTGCTACTCAAGGATAGAATATTGTTCAGTTTAAGCTTCCCTTGCAAAAAATCACATTATGTTGCTTGCTATCAGTACTCATTTCATGTGCTACTCTAAGCAGCAGGAGTATCAGACATTAGGTGCAAGAAGGAGATGTTATGGAGCAAGCCCAAATAGTGAGCATCATGATATGAATTTTACAAACATGAGCAAGCAAGACATCATGTGACTACAGGTTTAGAACAAGCAAAACTGAAGTTACAGTTAAGAAATATGTACTCCATAATCACAATACAAGCAAGCCTCAAATTATTCAGTCAAACTATTGTTCACTCAGCAGCAAGTAATCCATTTACTCAATTTACAAATCATTGTTATATAAAGTTAGAAGCATAGTGTACAATCTGCTAGTACCAACATATACCAGGTTTGTCACATACACGTCATCAAGACTTGAACACATCAGGAAACTTACTATAGCCAGCTACACCTCCTGCAAGAAACCTTTTGTCTTGCTATTGTGAGTTGCCTTGAACATGTCGACGGCAGACAATGCTTCAGCCTTACGCTCCTCCTTCTGAAACAATTCCATGAGACGAGAATCAGACTTGACTTTATGTGGCAAAGGTAACTTAGGCCAATTGAAATATACAAGTGCTCTTACTGTTGCATATATGTGTGCTGCATAACATCGAGAACCGGTTCTCTGCTGATACTTGACTTTCTTCCGATTATCTTTGGCGCTCTCACATGTTTCCTACAATTGAAAGGGATTGGCTAATTAGGACAGTAGGTATAGTGTATAATGATGCATACAACAGATACATGATGTTGCATACAGCACATACATGATGATGCCTACAGCAGATACTTGATGATGCCTACAACTGATATATGATGATACATGCTAATACATGAGTGTATAAACAAGAACAATAATAAAATATCAACAAGAAGAGCATCAGATACATAAGAGCTAATGCATGAGTGTATAAACAAGAAAGATAATAAAATATCAACAAGAAGAGCATCAGATACATAAGAGCAAGCATAAGCAATCATACAATTGATACTGATCAAAGACAATAACAAGGCAAAAAAAACATGTAGGCATCATTCAACTTGCATTAAGATCAGTAAGATCATGTAGGATCAAAGACAGTAACAAGGCACAAAAACAAAAGGCTACAGCTCAACCAAGCTTTGCTATTCACTGTACAGCAAAGGACCAACTACCAACTACCAATTTGAAGATGCAAGCAAGTATAAGCTAGTAACCAGAGTGAACAACATCAAATACATTAATCAGTTGCTTCAGAAATTAGATCACACTATACAGCAGAATTATGAGATAGATAGCTAGAAAAGCTGATCCCAACAATGTCAGATAAACAATACGATATGTCAATGCATATAACAGGACCAGTAGATTAACCACAGTACACAAGTTCAGAGAAGCACCGCACGATAATAAACATATGTGCTAACTAACAAGTATGTATAAGTACAAGCTATAAGGAGCAAATGCAAATAAATGAAAGTAGTTTACTGAAACAAACCTGGATCGATGATGTCAAGACAGCCCAACCAGTAGTTCACTCTGCAGGCAGTTACAGAGTGAATTAGTACTGTTTTACACAAAAGGTTTTATAATTCAAGCAATGAAAAATTGTTGAAAAGGGATGAAATTATCACAATTTAATGATAAAACTAGCAAATATATTTGTCCTCAATAGATAACTAGTTCATAGTTGGTTACACTACTTGACTACTCCATCTAAAGCTATCAAAACTTCCTTCAGTCATAATAATAGGATGTCTCATACCAAATTACCACACATACATGAATTATTGGTATAAGATGGTGATGTCTAAATCAATGAACACTGGGCACTCATAGAAACAACAAACAGAACTGTTGCCTACACAATGGAACATATTTTTAATTGACAAGTGCAAAATTTCAGGGCAACTGACTAGTTACAGGCTTGAAAGAATGCATAGTCTGCATATAGTTGATGTCACATATCATACAACTTGCGCAATAGTTTATCGACACCCCAAAGGAGGAATTACAAATTTCTCAAAGAATGTTGTCAAAGGGATTAACCTCGCAGCAAGACCTTAACCTGAATAAGACAAATTTCTCAAGGAATGTTGTCAAAGGGTTCCACCCTATGCCGGCAGCATCTGCAGGGGGAGAGAGAGGGAGACTGAAAGAGAGAGAGAGAGAGAGAGAGAGAGAGAGAGAGAGAGAGAGAGAGAGGGGTCCTGCAGGAGGTGTCGGGTTTGAAGCCGGTCTACAGGATGGCGGTGGCGAGCGCAGTGGCGAGATGGAATCGATGGCGGTGAGCGATGGAGGTCGCCTGGCAGCGGATCTAGCGTCGTCGGGCACGACCTTGGCGTCCACGAACCACGGTAGTTAGTAGCACCATGTGGGGCTCCAACGAGAGAGCCCGACGGATGGAGAGAGGGGGTGAACAAGGCGGGGAGAAGTGCGGCGGCGCAGGGATAGGGAGGTGGAGAAGGTTGCGCGCGAGAGGAATTTGGTCGTGCGAGGCGGAGTCCTCGCGAGCACCTCCGCTCGTCGCCGTCCACGAGAGCGCCTCCGCTCGTTTCCGCTCCCCTGGTCGTCGCCGTCCTCGCGTGCGGCCGTCTTCGCTTGCCAATCGCCGCGTGTGGCCGTCGGCGGGTGGTCGGGATCTGAGGAGTGGAGAGGAGAGGGATCTGAGGAGAGGGGTGGAGACTGGAGAGGGGTCGCGGGATTGGGGATGACCTGGGGCTGGGGGATTGGAAATGTCCGAAATCTCCCTATCTTTTTTCTTTTTGATGGGTGTTTCAGTCATTGCACGTCAACAAGCGGGAGAAGTGGAATTTTGGGCAACTAGGCGGGAGAAGTAGGCGGGGGAGGGGGGGATTTTTGACCACAAATTTCGGGATTGGCGGGCAGGGGAGGAATTTTGGACATAAATTTTTAAAATCAAATGTGTCTAATGTTTTCCATACTAAATATAATTAAAAGTGATATATTTTGAGGTTTTGTTGTTCGAACTAAATAAAATAAAATGTGTATTGATTGAGAATAGTTAAAATACATACCCGTTCGTTGCTAGGTCAAATATTTTGGTTTCCATTTTTTGATTTTTTTATTTCTTACGATGATTTCAAAATCTAGTAAAACTAGTCGCGGTGACCGTTTGTTGCTACTGGTTGAGTCGTGCGAATATTTTAGCGTATCTCTGATGGAATGGATACCTATGAACCTAAAAATGATTTTTTAAAAAAATAACGGGGAATGGATAACTGTGAACCCCTAGATACGAACGGTCATGTCCCCCCCGAGTTGAGCGTATTTTGAAATCGGCATAGGAAATTAAAAAATTAAATAAATGTGAAACCTTTGCGTGGTGTGATTATATGTGTCCTGATATCCATCAAAAATCATAAACTTGGAATAAGGCAATTTTCTTAAGAAAGTGTTATCAGATAAGGTATCATCTATGAAGATTCATGGCTTTAGAGTCAAATGACGAATGTTATGTCCACATTCATGTTATAGTTTGCTTAAATATGCCCGTATTAGGCACAAACATGTATCTTGGAACCGTGAACAATGTTGCCGAAGGAACTTTTCATTTTCCTTTCACGGAAAACTCATTTTTCTATTTCCGAATGCAAAAAGTAGGTTTTTTTGTGAAGCAACTACCAAAAATATGTCGTAAAATAGGAGCGATACATTATTTAAAAATACTAGACCACATGTATTTACAAATAACCAAATGTTTGTGTGTCAAACAGTTTCCATCTATCTCTCGTAAAAAAGACAAATTCATGCAGATTCAGCTGGAACGGGTCAAATTTGAACTACAGGTGCCTCGTAGTTTTCTCATGATTTTTTGCGAAAATCATATTTAGGTACACAAGTACCTATTTCATAAGAGATGTGACAAAAGTTTTGCAAGATTTAACGCCTAGATACGAACGGTAATGTCCCCCCGAGTTGAGCGTATTTTGAAATCGGCATAGGAAATTCAAAAAAAATCAAATAAATGTGAAACCTTCGCGTGGTGTCATTATATGTGTCCTAGTATCCATCAAAAATCATAAACTTGGAATAAGGCAATTTTCTTAAGAAAGTGTTATCAGAAATGAGGTATCATCTATGAAGATTCATGGCTTTAGGATCAAATGACGAATGTTATGTCCACATTCATCTTATAGTTTGCTTAAATATGCCCGTATTGGGCAAGAACATGTATCTTGGAACCGTGAACAATGTTGCCGAAGAAACTTTTCATTTTCCTCTCACGGAAAACTCATTTTTCTATTTCCGAATGCGAAAACTAGGTTATTTTGTGAAGCAACTACCAAAAATATGTCGTAAAATAGGAGCTATACATTATTTGAAAATACTAGACCACATGTATTTACAAATAACCAAATGGTTGTGTGTCAAACATTTTCCATCTTTCTCTCGTAAAAAAGACAAATTCATGCAGATTCAGCTGGAACGGGGTCAAATTTGAACTACAGGTGCCTCGTAGTTTTCACATGATTTTTTGTAAAAATCATATTTAGGTACACAAGTACCTATTTCATCAGAAATGTGACAAAAGTTTTTCAAGATTTAACCCCTAGATACGAACGGTCATGTCCCCCCGAGTTGAGCGTATTTTGAAATCGGCATAGGAAATTCAAAAAAAATCAAATAAATGTGAAACCTCCGCGTGGTGTCATTATATGTGTCCTAGTATCCATCAAAAATCATAAACTTGGAATAAGGCAATTTTCTTAAGAAAGTGTTATCAGAAATGAGGTATCAACTATGAAGATTCATGACTTTGAGGCCAAATGACGAATGTTATGATGACATTCATGGCATAGTTTGTTTAAATATGTCCATATTATACACAAGGGTGCATATTGGAATGTAGAACAATGTTGTCGAAGAAAGTTTTCACTCTCTTTGAACAAAAAAAACCATTTTTCATTTTCCGAGTGCCGAAAATGGGTTGTTTTGTGAAGCAACTGCAAAAAATATGTTACAAATTTGAACCACGACAATTTATAAAAATATTGGACCATATTTAATGCACAAATAACCCAATATTTGTGTTTCAAAAGGTCTCTATACACCTCTCATAAAAAAGACAAATTTCTGCCGGTTCAGCTGGAACCGGGTCAAATTTGAACTACAACTGCCTCGTAGTTTGCTCGTGATTTTTTGAAAAAATCATTTTTAGTTACACAACTATCTATTTCATCAGAGATATGCCAATAGTTTCGCAATATTCAACCCCTGCTAAGAACGGTCATGTGGTCAATTTTGACCGCATTTTGAAATCAACACAAAGAATTCAAAATAAATCAAAATAATGGAAATCCTTCACAATGTGTCATTATATGTGACCTAGTTTTTAGGAAAAATAAGAAACTTGTTCAGATCTTGAAAAAATATTCTCAGAAATGAGCTACCATGAACGAAGATTCATGACTTTCAGGCCAAATGACGAATGTTATGATGACATTCGTGGCATAGTTTGTTTAAATATGTCCATATTGGATAAAAGCGTGCATCTTGGAATGGAGAACAATATTGCCGAAGAAAGTTTTCATTTTCGTTACACAAAAAATCATTTCACATTTTCCGAGTGCCGAAAATGGGTTGTTTTGTGAAGCAACTACAAAAAATATATTATAAATTTGAACCACAACAATTTACAAAATTATTAGACCATATTAAATGCACAAATAACCGAATGTTTGTGTTTCAAAAGGTCTCCATACACCTCTCATAAAAAAGACAAATTTCTGGCGATTCGGTTGGAACGCGGTCAAATTTGAACTACAACTGTCTCGTAGTTTGCTCGTGATTTTTTGGGAAAATCATGTTTTAGGTACACAACTATCTATTTTATCTGAGATACACCAATAGTTTTGCAAGATTCAGCCCCTAGCTAAGAACGTCGTGTCGGCAATTTTGACCCAATTTTAAAATCGGCATAAAGAATTTAAAAAAATCAAGCTTAGGGGTATTTTTCTTTTATTTTGACTAAAAACAGTCCCTAGTATTCTAGAATGATAAAGGACATCTTGACAAATTTTTCAAAATTTATTTGGTTAAAATTGGATTTCAAAATCGAAAGTTATAAAACAAAATAGAAAGGAAAGGAAAAAAAAGTCGACTCGGGCCAACCCTGCAGCAAAGCTGAAGCCGGACGGCCGGCCCACTTAGAGAAAAAGGAAAAAATGGCCTCGTCCCAGTGAGGCCCAAGCCCAGTCGGCGTTTAAGGCTAAATCTAAATAGAGCGACGCGGAAACAAAAGACACGATCGATTGGTGGCGTGGTGGTACGGTTCCATTGCTAAATGACGGAAGGTCTCGGGTTCGAGTCACCCGCCCGACCTTTTTTGACCGATTAATTTCGTTGGCCGGTGGTGGGTTCCTGCCGACCTGGGACCCATGTCGGTGGGGCCCACATGTCAGATCAGTGGTGGGTCTGTCTGCTTTGTAAGTTTGTAGGCAATGCTCCATGGCAGGTAAGTCCCACACGTCATCCTAATAAAATATGTAGAATGACATGTGGGCCTTGCCCGTCAATGACATCATGATAGAATATCATGTGGGCCCTGCTCGTCAGTGACAACATAATAGAATATCAAATTCACTAGTTGGCCCCACGTAACTGGACACGTCACATGACACCTAGGCTAATAGCTTAGGTGTCTGTCTAGTCACCGCTTTATACACAAAAAATATTATTATTATATTTCATGACCATTTAAATTGGTCGTAATCGCCTGGAAATAAGGCTATGAGTTGGTGCTATCCATCTATGACCATTTCATGTTAGGAAACTATGACCTTCTCGGTAAAATTGGTCGTAATTTTTCAAGATTTGGATGCTCCCAAATACCTTGCGACCATTTAGTTCAGAATGGTCATAGATCTATGACCAAAAAGTCAATGGTCGTTACGAAAAGGTCACTAATGAGCATATTTCTTGTAGTGATACCACAGGTGCACCCTTGGGGCCGGAGGGGTTTTGGCGGGAAAACCCCTCCGGGTTCTCTTTAGGAGGCGACGTGGCCTCCTCTCGTCCAAGTATTCTTCTCAGAGGGGCCATGTGAGGCCGCCCACCTTTTCCAGAGAGGGCGGACAGAGGTTGACAACTTTTCTGCCTCTGCCCCCCTTTGGCGCCTTCATCTTCTTGACGCCCAAGTCTTCTAGGAGCCTCCAGCCAGAGCTGGCAAGCTTATCCTCGTCGCGTACTAGAGGTTGGTTCCCGGGAATGAGCCTGGCCTCCTGCCGGGCGTCGGGTCCCCGGGACCTCCGTGCCTGCTTCCGGGTCGAGGGGGGCCCCCGGAGGGTCCCCGAGTCCTTGGCCTTGGTTGTCGATGTCGCACGCGTCGGGACGCCGTGGGGCAGATGGGGGGCCCATCTGCCAGTATTGAGCCTTGGCCTTGAGTGCCTTCTTTGGTAGGCCCATGTGCGATGGACCCACTTTGACCACATCAGGGGAACCCCATGTTCCACTGTTGTGACACGTGCCTTGCTGCAGCTACACCAGGACTGAAGGGAGGAGATAGGAGAGGCCGGTGGCTTCGAGAGAGACGGAGAGAGAGAGAGAGAGAGACAGAGGAGGGGTTGATCGGCTAGAGGTTGGGGATAAGGGTGCGGGCCGCAGGTGTCAGCGACACCGTCCGCCGGTGGGCTAGCTTGGCTGGTTTAGCTGGGCCGGATCTGGTGTTGGGCCGTGGCAGATTGGGCTGGAAGGAAAAAAAGAAGGAGGGAAAGGACTGGTCTGACTGGCGTCATGGGCTGGAAAAAAGCAGTTTGGCTTGGCCCTGTTAAGTTTCAGGTTTTTCCTTTTTGTTTCCAATTCATGGAGTTCAAAAGTAAGGCAAATTTGAATGAAATTCAAGTTGGCAAAAGAACAAGCATGTCAAATACAATCCAAGAATGTAACATGGTGAAGTTTTAATGCAAATTTTTGAAATGCACACAAGTTATTTTCGAAAAGATTTGCGCAGCTTGAATGAATTTCGTGCAAACAAATTAAGTTTGTTTGAAATTTTTAAAAAGTTCCAAATTTTAGTGATTTTTAAATGCAGGCAAAAAGAAGGGTGTTACATCCACAATCATTCATCCCTCTCTAATTGCCTATTTAAGTGTGTGTCGATTATATATAGTACAATTACATCACATGCCACAAGTGGAACAGCCGGATCATGCAAGATCACAGCGACAACTACAACAAAACCCTAAGAGCAAAGGGCCTAGCCCAAACATACATGCATGCAGATTGCAGATAGATATCGCTAATACTAACTAAATTTAAAGTTTGTTAGTTGTCATTGGATGTATCCGTATCCACGCTAGCCTGATCTTACCGGTGGTATCCTGAAGCCATGCACGGTAAAGGAAAACAAGCTTTTGTAGTGTTCGACACAACATCTCTGATGCAGTAACAACATACTTATTGAAGCTTATTTGGAACACCTGATAAATATTGTACAACCACATCATACAATCATGCAAGAAAGACATACAAGCACGGATGAAACTCACACTTCATAGCCTGCCATGGTGATCTGATCCCACCATTCCGACACACTCGGTTTAGAAGCATAACCATTCAAACGGCACACAATGCAAATAAAAACACAACCATTCGGACACAAACATTAGTTGGCACAAACGTAGTGGGTGATGAGGCTGGTGGTAAAAAACAACCGTATGGGGGGTGCTTCAAGCAATTAAAACCGTTATGGTGTTTGCAGGTTCTCCGTAGCAGTGGGATCTGAAAGAACAAGCAAGAAAGTCATTTTACAGATCTCTCAGCCAGCTGGGAAAGTAGTGTAACATATCGAATTAAGTCCACCAGAAACTACAAAAGAAATGTCATAAATCTCAATCAAGTGTTTTTTACATTTTTCGTGGTAGAGTCCTTGATAATTGGCATAGTAAAACGTTACACATAGAAATTTTAAATTGTGGAGGACTCCCATAGAGGAGTTTAGGTATGTATTAATTGATGTTTCTATTAAAATGGTCAAAACATAGTACCTTTCCAGAAAATTGGGGCAGAGCTGAAGTTGTTCCATTAATTCATTTGCAAGGGAAGAGATGCATGAGATACCATGCTCGCCAGGAACCTCCACATCATGCTCGCCAAGAACATCGACACCATAGTGAAACAGCTTTGAGCTCTCAAGTTTTCTTGCAGTCTTTTTCACTTCATCCAGTTGCTCATACACCCCACATTGTAGCAGTACGTTTCTATAGCTGCTGTTGTTTTTTACCATCCAAGTCATCAGTTCAAGTGTGGATCTCCTTATGCTTGGAAACTCAGTAGTTGGAGACCTAAATAATTCTAATATCGTTTTAAGCTTCTTGACGAATATGTCAAGTTCAATCTCAACACCATGCAGTGCGTTGGCAAAATCAGGTGCAATCACGGACTTGCAGATCTGCACCGACAGGCCCATAAAGCTCTCTAGTACTTTGCCTCCTTTAATTCGCAGGTCATCCTTTACCTACATTTATATATAACTCCAAAGAAAAAAGATATTTTTAATCCGTGAAAAAATGAAGTAGAAAGGAGGAAAATAGTAGTTAAATTCTTACATGGGAGAGATTTTCATTAGTACATAAAGCATCCTCCAAGGTTGCCACTTCATCTACTATTGCTTTCAACACCTACAGATATATTGTTGTTGCCAAATTGCTTAACACAGAACTAATGCAAACAGAATATGTTGAGAAGACTGAATTGAAAGAGAACGAATTAAAAAAATTACCTTTGGCAGTGCTTTGTTAATTTCTTTCATGTGTTCATCAATTTTTTCTAATCCTGAGTAGGCACGCAAATTCTGAAGTAGCTTTGCAAGCATACATCGTCTTGTGTGTTCTTCACACCCTACACAGAATACTTTTTTTAAGGTGCCCAATGTTTCTGGGTCTAGATTACGTCCTTCAAAGTGGGCCAGCTTCCTTCTCTTCTCTTTCTCTTCGTCTTCAAAAGGAGAAAAGAGCATGTTCACTATCATCTTCATCTCTTCTTGATTGATCTCATGTAGGAAAGCTACAACATTGTTTTCACATCCTATAGTGAGCAGAAATAATGCTTCAGCAGCTGCTTCAGAGTGATTAACCCGTGGGGCCAAAAGTAGATCTTCCAGGTCAAGTTTTTGTACCCTGCTCTGCATCCATGGCGGCAAAAGTTCATCCGGATCAAGTTCTTCTATGAAGGAAGACACCGGTAGTGAAAAGCTTGGGTCTTCTTGATTTTTCTCAATGAACATCTCAATCTTGTTTAGCAGCTGGCTGTCGCTGTACTCTAGAAGTAGTAACTTTGCAGCCACCTTAGTTATGTTTACATATGGTGGCCTGGAAAATAGACAACCCTTAAGCTTCTTGATGACTTCAGGAAACGACCCAATCTCTTTTCTTATAGCCGCATCGACTGTTAAGCATGATATGATTCTTGTTGCTTCGACATGCTGCAGGATAATCCCAGTGTCGGACAGGAAGTGGAAATGTTTTGAGGTTTCTCTCCTGAGATCTACCCCAGCCGCACCAGATGTGGCGACCAGCTTGCTCAGGATGTTGAGTGACATGCCAACAATAATTTCCTGGTCAATCTTCTGCTTGGAAGGAGGAGGAATGGCGTCTTCTTTTTGAAGCAAAGGAATAATCTCTTGCTCAATCCAAGAGTTAGAAATGGTGTTCCTCATGCCCCCATTACCACATAGATTGGTGAGGTCTATAATCTTGGACAATAGATCACCGTTGTAGTCCTTAACCTGCTTGCAGTTGTCCGGGTTGTCTGTGAGCTTGTCCAGGATTCTCAGGCCAAACCAGACCAAGTCAACATCCATGTTGCTCATCTTCATGCTGGATGTGTTGAGCAAGGAACAAGATATGAGATGGAGGATTTGAGGACAATTCTCAACTAGAAGGTGTGGATTGAGTTTCAGCACTACTCTTGCAGCGTGGCCTATGATATCTTGGTCCTCTAGATTCCTGATGAGGCCCAGCAAATTGAGCAGCTTTTCCAAGGCGTCAGCATCGAGGGAAGCTCCAAGCTTCACGAGGGCTAGGCTTCTGTACGTCACAGAACGAAGAATGAAGTCCATGGCCTTAATGCCAATAATTTGGTCATTGCGAGAGCTGCACACCACCAGATTCTTGGCAAAAGTGATGAGGTTCATGTTGAGGGTGGGGCGTACATTCCCGGTGCTGAACTCCAGGAAGTTGGCATTCCTGTAACGGGCGAGTACGTTTCTGACAGAGGGCGGATATATCTTGTACCGAAGTATGGTACAGTACGATGCACAAAGTTCAAGTGGGTTCATGAACAAGAAGATGAAGATGATTCCTTGGGCAAGCACCAGACCGTAGAAGATGTTCAGGGACGGAGTAATATTCTGGTAGTTGACATCTTCTTTACTATTATGGTGAGGGTTATTGAGGTCGATGAAGTCTTGCTTCTTGAGGCGTTTCAAGGATAGGACCATACATGTGGTGACAGCGGCGATCTGGCATATAAGAACGGCAAAAGAGATAAGATTCGCGAGGATAAGTTCCAACCAGCTTATAAAGGGGAAGTCCGCTTGCTTCTTCCTGGTCCTCCTCGCTCTTCTTGTCTGGCCTTCTTTGGGTTGCTCTTTGTTTTCCAGGTTCCTTCTGCGCCTCCACCAACTTTCTTCTTTAGGAAATAATCGTGTAATTGCTTTGTCTAGTAGCGCTTCGGATGCTCGCATGAACATTAGATATGCAGGATCATCGTAACCACGCAAAACCCTGTTGATGCATTATAATCGTGTAGACAATTGTTAGCCTCATTCATGTACCGCACAAGCAACATCACTTTATATAGAAGATCTACGTTAAACTAGCATTCTTACGAGACATAACCATGATGATCTTGTTTCATTTGTTTGGTTATATTTCAATTTACATTCATTATCATGCATAAGTGGATCCATATTTTCCATAATAGAAACAACCTACACTACAACAAAAAGAGTTGACGAAGGCTCCTTGCGCACTCAGACCGCTTGTGAAAACCCATTTTCATAGGTGGGCTGCTTAAAGGAGCCACCTTTGAGAATTGGTATTTCAAGATACGGTCCCTATATGGAACTTTCTTTAAAGAACTATTTCTAGATATGGTTCCTTATGTGACTCCCCTCTAAAAATATCCTTCTATTCCTAGAGGCGGTTCCTTATATGACTCGCCTATGGAAATGACTATCATGCACCCCTTACCCTGAGATCGCTCTCGCCTGTGGCGGTCTTTAAATATTGAAAAACAAGGGGAAGGTTTTGTATTTTCATTTTTTTGGGGGGAGGGGGTTTGGCTGTCTAAGGTACAGTGCACAACAGTTGATCTGGCTTGCTATACCTATGAGGTCATTCCACTAGCCTAGATTACTATATGAGCCTACTATCCATTTAGGCCCAACTGGAGACACAACCAAGGTCATGGGCCCATTCAATCCAAAAGACTATCCTAATGGGTGGTATACTCTCTACCTTTTCAGTCGTGCTCCCCCGTTATCACTATCTGACAATATCCCGCATCACACATCTAGTGGCCCAATGTCCCCTACAACGGGGGATGACACTAGGGGCCAATGCGTGAAGCAAGGTGAAGGCATGGAGCTTAGTGGTTGGCAGCCAGAGATATGGGAGGCACATGTCAGCCTTAGATGGATACTTCGGCGGCACACGTCAGGCTGCATGTGAGGAAGAGGAGGGACATATTGGAGAGAGACCGAGAAAATTCTAGAGGCAATTAAAAATGCTAACACTTGGGTCCCATAGAAATAGTGGGCTAAGGTGGATGTGCCATATCAGCATTAAAGCTAACAGGTGGCTATTACTTTTTCCCAACACGTTGCTATAACTACTGAAGGTGCCCTTAGAGCATATTGGACCAAAGCTGCAAAGATGGACTGTGTGCTGCAGGCCGGACCAATTCAATGTGGGCCCAATACTCCAAGGAAGCAAAACAACTCCTCAAGAGGACAAAACATCGGGGGTTCTTATTTCTGGTTTGTCTTGAAGAAGGTCATAACTTATGTTCCTTCTTCTAGGAACTTAGTAGATACATGATGTTACTCAATTTTATTAAGAACCATAGCTCAATTAGTTTCCAGCATGATACTATAAGAATCCACTAAGTCGATGCATATAAGACATTACTGAACCATGACATAGATAGAGATTGTATCATTTATGCTAAACTTCCCCTAAAAATAAAGATCTTTCTTCGGTATATCTAAATAAATGAGATGTGCTTACTAAAATACTCATTTCATCTGTCTTAGAAAGTGAGGTGTGGCTTGCAGTGTTCCAAATGGAACATAATAAAGCCACTTGACCTGATGGTTTTGTAGCAACGTTTTATCAAGAATTATGTGAGGTAAATAAGGGTGCCTTAATGGCGCTTTTTAAGACTTCCATTTGGGTAGTCTTGATTTATTTATTCTCAACTTTGGTATCATTACATTGTTACCCAAGAAGGATGATGCTTCTAGAATTCAAGAATATCATCCTAGTTGCCTCCTAAATGTAAGTTTTAATTTTTTTACGAAAGTTGCAACAAATAGAATAACATCAATTGCCCATAAGATAGTAAGACCAACTCAGACAACATTTTTTCCGGGTTGAAATATCATGGAGGGTGCAGTTATTCCTCATGAAACGCTCCATGAATTACGCAGAAAGAAACTAATTGGGGTCATTTCAAATATTGACCTTGAAAAAGCCTACGTTAAAGTAAAGTGGCCTTTTCTACAACAAGCACCTAGAATGAAGGGTTTCTCACAAAAATGGTGCATATGTGTTGAGACATTTGTCACAAGGGTAGCATGGGTATAAGAGTAAATGATAACAATGGCCCATATTTTCAAACATATAAGGGCTTGAGACAATTTTATTTAACATTGTACCCGATATGCTAAATACTCTCATTATAAGGGCTAAGGCGGATAGATGATGGACTAGATGATGGACTATCTATCTTGCAATATGCAGATGATAGAATCATTTTTATGGACCATGACATAGAGCAAGCTAAGAATGTGAAGCTTTTGCTATGTGTATTTTAACAACTATCCTGAATAAAAATTAACTTTCACAAGAGTGAGTTATTTTGTTATGGAGATACTAACAACTATGAGGACCAATAGATTCAATTTTCCAGGTGTGTGATGGGGTTAACACCATTTATATACCTTGGAATTCCAATGCATTATAGGAAACTAAACAATAGTGATTGGAATGGTTTGATACAAAGCTTTGAAAAAATCTTAGGGGTGCAAAGGAAAATACATGTCCACAGGAGGTAGATTAGTACTAATTAATACAGTGCTATGTAGCCTCCTACTTTTTATGATGTCTTTTTTCATGTACCGAAGGAGGTGCTGAAAAGACTTGATAGTATTAGATCCCGATTTTACTAGCAAGGGGATGATAATATGAGAAAAATACAGGGTAGTTAAATGGAAATTGTTGTCAGCCAAAAGATCAGGATGCAAATATGGTTATGAAAAATACTTGCCGATTAAAGAAGTGGCTATTCAAGCTACTAAATGAAGATGGTCTCTGGCAACAATTGCCCCAGAATAAATATTTAGGGATCAAGTCATTGACTCAAGTACAATATAAACCGGGTGATTTCCATTTCTGGACTGGTCTAATGAAAGTGAATCCTGTATTCTTAAAATGGGCACCTTCAAAAATTGAGAACGGGGCTCACAAAAGATTTTGGGAGAATAAATTGTTAGGGGATGCAATAGTTATGCACCAATTCCCAAATGCTTTCAGAATAGGTTATGGCAAATATGATATTGCCGCCACCGATTCCCAAATCCTTTCTAGACAGGTCTAATGAAAGTTATTTTTTCTTTCCGAATGCCAATAGTGGGACAAAGGCTAGTGGAATGGAATAATCTTGTGTCAAAAATTGAATCAACTAACTTGACAATAGATAATGGTAGATTTATTTGGAGTTTGTATGCTAACGGTCAATTTCTAGTCCACTCAATGTACCAACACATGTTGAATGATGAAGTATGTTTTTGTGGAAGCTTAAGCTTCCATTAAAGATAAAGATTTTTCTTTGGTATATGATGCAAGGAGTGGTTCTGACCAAGGATAATTTAGTTAAAAGAAATTGGAGTGGATCACAAAAGTGCGCTTTCTGTGCACAAACTGAGACTATTTAACACCTTCTATTTGACTATCAAATGGCTCGCTCAGTATGGCGGATAGTTAACATTTCTTTAAATTTACCACCACCAACAAATTTGAGCATCATAATCACTGGTTAAGAGGGGTACATATCCACACAAAAAAAATAACATTTCTAGTACAGCTATATTTTGGACTATTTGGCAATACCGGAACAATGTTGTGTTTGACAAGAAGAATGTTTCATCATTCAAGATGGTTTTGTAATTTTT
The DNA here is from genome assembly GCA_012064385.1 of Puccinellia tenuiflora. NCBI lineage: Eukaryota > Viridiplantae > Streptophyta > Magnoliopsida > Poales > Poaceae > Puccinellia > Puccinellia tenuiflora. The sequence continues at coordinate 574,848 of QRDG01001999.1, read as the reverse complement.
TGCCACAATATGGAGGTAGTGGCACTGTAATTTTTTGTCCCTATTGGTTGGCGGCAGAATGAGGGCAGGCCTTGGTGCAGTGGTGAGGTCCTCCCCACTTGTGCCAAGAGGTCCTGGGTTCGAACCAGCCTTACTGCACTTCACTTTGCAGGGGTAAGACTAGGTTGCTATAATCCCTCCCCAGACCCCACCTTTTGTGGGAGCCTCGTGCACTGGGTCTGTCCTTTTGGTTGGTGGCAGAATAATATAATTTGCATTTGAAATAGCACTTTCTGTATTAAATGCTTGTGTAAGGTCTTCATGTTTAAGGTTTTTTATCGAGAGTTACAAAATGTGAGTATTGTAATAATAAACCAGGCTGCGTGCATCGATGTAGAGGCTAGAAATATTTTTCCATTATCTAAAATGTTAACGAACTAGAAATGTAGCCTAAATTGTTGTTTATGTAAGAACAAAAAGACGAACCAACATCAGCTTTTTTAATTGTTACTGTACTACAAGTTATCTACAAACAGAACCTTTGATACTACTTCCATGTAGCACTGGTAATATGTTTGGAAGCTAGTTATCAAAGCTTAAATATCAAACGCTCGTAACAACTGGTGTTCTCTATTGTTGGGTATTATGGTTGAGAGTAGATAAATAATGATATAGCCTTTGACAAAGTAAACTTTAACTCTTGTATGCTAGTCATCTATAGGGGAATGCACTAGCTGTAGTTCCTAGTCCTTGCTACCACCGGGGGAGAACAAGGATGCAGAGCGGATGGAGTTCCGTGAACTAGAGACTACCGTCACGGAATATTTTGCCAGGCATGGTGGAGTTTTAGTACTGTTAGCTTATGTGCTTCATGGATTAAAACCATGCTGACGTGTTAGACATTTGCTTTCTCTTAATAGTGTGTGTTACAACCATATGCTTTTTTAGGAGAAATTATCAGACTAAGCATTGCGGATTTGTAATTAGAAACAGAGGCTGGGGTAGCAATTATTCTGTTATCTAAAATAATCACGTCATTGCGTGTAAATATGATGCGAAATGAAGATTAACATGAATTCTTATTCAATTATCAGTTTGCCTCAAAACATGTATGGCTCAGAGTACGTGGATTGTACCTACAAAATTAAATGCTCCATCCATTTCACTGTGTTTAAGTAGTTTTAAATTTGAGCCATTAAGAGAATATAGAACGAGGCAGAGCTCTCGACGAGAAAGCAATAATGATTACAATCTCAGAAAATATGTAAACATGTGCATAAACGTACCCGAATGATTGGACGAATGTGATGACGGTGACGTACCAAAAGTCCTGCTGCTTGATCAGGGTGGAGAACCCACCAAGCAGGACAACGGTCGCCCAGATAGTCGCCAGCACCCCAAGGCTATTCATCACCTTGTACCCGAAGGCCCTGATGAGAATGGCGATGTTGAGGCACTCTTCCGGCAGCGAGGTTGACATGGTTTTTCTACTAGCATGCATGCACAGTATTATTAATACTAGCCACGCAGAACAGTTTTTATAGCGCGTGTACGCGTACCCGCGAACAGTTTTTTCTACGACAGGCTGTCCACAGGAAACCTTTCGTTGCTAACAAGCTGTTTTGGAATAAAGTACCTGGGGCTAAACGCAAGCAAATTAAGGCTGCGTGAGTAAAGCTTTGTTTATCATGTGAGACAAAAAGTACGGGACTAAGGGAGAGGGGTTTCTTCCTCTTTGTACTACAAAGAGACAATCTTGAATGAGACAAAAAACATACACCACCAAAGCGAGCATGCTTGGTTCTTATTCTACCCATTCTACCGTGATGTGTACAGATGCGGAGAGGCATGGATCAGCTTTATTAACAATAAAGCTCCCCATCCACTCGAAGCATCTGTAAATATCAACCCAATGAGAAACAAAATTTTGACTTAATTTATTAACTCCAACAATTTATAATGGTCTAAATTGCCCGTACTGAAATTTATCTTTTTTATTTGTCCTTATACAAGTTATGCTTTAATCTCTAATTTTATAGAGTGGTAGATCATATTAAAAACCACATTGAAAAATTATTATAAGAATTTTTCTTATTCATTTTATAGGTGCAGAGCATCACATAGTTATTTAACATCAGATATACAAAAATACATGAAAATAAGGGTAAAAATTTATAAAAATATTTATTAACATAGAGTACGATGTTTGTTAGGCTCCTACAAAACTTGAATATTAAATTCAGTTTTTGCATTGAGATACAAAAAAGATAAATTTTATCGAGGGGCAATTTAAGTCATTATAAATTGTTGGAGGTAGTAAATTAAGTCACGTTTTTGTTAGGGGCTAGTCAGACAAACAAGTTTGTTGGCAGGATTAAAACGGACTTTTTCCGTCATTGTATAATTCCATATAAATTAGAAAAATTGGCAATTACCCTGCAGTTTGTATACCATCGTCTATGTGCCATTTTGAAGTTTGCAATAGCCGTTCCGACTTTAAGGGGCAAGACGGGTAGCCGTAATAGTAGTGCAGGCTGTTTGCACACCATGATTCTGATGCCCGAACAATTCCTTTATTAAAGAAAGACCAGCTGTACGATAAAGCAAAAAAGTCGATCTTGCACATTGGTGCGGTTTTAGTCATACTAGCCTCCTGCCTCATCCAACAGTAGGAGCAACTACTTGGCCATCATTTGCTAACAAATTAGCTCGTGGGTGACGTAACATGCCATTTTTTTTATCTCATACGTGGTTCATGCCTATAAGGACAATAAGGCCCAATGGGATTAAATTGGGACATCTAAGGACAAGATTCGACTTAAACTTGTAAGCAGAAAAACTGCATGACATCAACTAATAAATGTGCAACTAATTTTTTCCCACTCCGTCTTATATCACTAGTGGAAAACGGGGCAGTAGTCCCGGTTCCAGACGGCCTCTAGTCCCGGCTGGGCAACCCGGACTACCAAATCGGGACTAGAGCCCCCCCCCCCCCCCCTATAGTCCCGGTTGGCTACGAACCGGGATTAGAGTGCCTCCCACGTGGCCACGGGCGAGCCCGCGGGCTGGATGTCTTTAGTCCCGGTCCGTGTTACGGACCGGGACTACCGTTAGGCCTTTTTTTTTCTTTTATAATTTTTTTCAGAATTGCACGGACCGGGTGTCGTGTACTGTGTTTAGTGCCGGGGTTTTGGATAGTTTCGGAAACACGTCGATACGTCGATATAAATTATATTGTACTATGATCACACGTTGATGCATATATATAACACACTTACAAATTAATTGTAACACATGAATTTGTCGTCACGTTTCCGTACACAAAGTACTCAAATGCATTAATTATACATGCATGAAATCATAGTACATTTATATATGTAGATAATAGTGCTCTGAATTTTCAGGTATGACATCATCAAGAAGAAATCCCGCCAGCTCCTCCCCAATTGCTCTTATACGGTCATCTGGTAGGAGGCCGGCCCGCTTCCTTACAATCTTTAAAAGAAGGAGAAAATTAAACAATTATGAATGAAACTCCACACAATTGATATGCATATTATTTTGTCAAAAAAAACTTGTGAACAATGTATAATTACGTACCTCTGCGTTTCTTCGATTTTCGAATTTTTCATAAGTCATCCTATGAATGTACTCGCAAACGTAGTACCCACATAAGAGGGTCCCTTTTGGCTGTTCCAGACACCACTGTTCGAGAATAGAATTCAACACATTAAGTTTGGTAATGGTATTGCAAACTACATTAATTCATGGATATAGGTATAGTACTACTTACTTGGTTCAGAGTCCATACCAGCTTCTCGTGCCATTTACCGGGTACTTCCTTGACGAATGTCTGCCATGCTCTACTCGACAAAGAAAGAACAAAACATCTGTTATTAATTAATTACTTGATATCACGAAATGAATGAAAGAGAGGTCGGTATAGTAATGTGATAAGAATTTAAATTACTCTTTCATGACATCAAACAAGCTCTTGTACTCTCTAGGGTCTCTCCTTAATGAGTCGTAGACTTCAATTATTCCCTGGTGATATCTAATGACCACGAGAATAAAGTGGTAGCTGCAAATTTACATACAGAGGCATGCGCATATAACTCATCAATTAGACTTAAGATACCGGGTGAGCAAAAATAGAATGTGTACAAGCAATTAGTAACACTTACCTGAAGTTGTAAGGAAGAAATATTTCTTTTTTGTCTTGGTGTCGCTTGAAAGCCTCTATCATTACTCCCTTTACAACTTGTGGTTTCTCCCTTATGCTCACTTCATGAATAACATTAGGGTCCATGAAACCAATCTCCACCGGTTTTATTATTTCCCTTTTGTAGTCGATCATCTTCTTTCTGCACAAATAGCGTACCAAAATTAGAATGTGCTGTGAGCTATATATATATATAAAGACTTAATTAAATTACAAAAATAAATAACTTACAGACAAAAGATACTGATGATTGCTTTATCGAGGGGTAAACCATTGTATAATTGGAAAAGTTCGGAGAAATCAATTTGCACACCGTAGTCATCGTAGAAGTGTTCCTCCTTTCTAACTTTTGCCATGATACCTATTATACCTTTCTTTGCGACTTTCATGTACCATGAATTCAACTGACGCATCCTTGTTGGTAGTAACTTGACCACCTCAGTTGTGACCAAAGACTTGCCTTGAACATATTGATAAGGCACCCTATAAGGTTCCTCAGGGAAGTGGCGGACACTTCCCTGAGGTACCATACGGTGGGCGTCTTTGTCGGTAAGTACCTTAAGCGGAGGGAGCGATTGCGTAGCTTGTTGTCCCAGCTGGGCTATCTGTTTCCCGCATTTCCGGTTCTCCAACACCGAGTCGTATGACTTTTCAATAGAGCGCTCATAGTCTGATGACGGCCTTGGTGGAGGGTTGTATAAGCACCTAATAGTGTGATGTAGTTTGTCACGAGGAAGCCCTTTGATGCTGGGTAGTTCTTCCGGGGGCGGTTTCTTTGTAAAATGGGCTGTAACCTCGGCCCTCCTGATGGCTTCGGATTCCTCGACAGTCCTCTCGTAAGGTAACTTCTCAGGAGTCTTCACTTTTCGCGGCTTTTTCTGTCTCTTCTTAGGAGGCGAACCATTAACGGCCCTCTTCGCATCAAACCACTTATAAGGCGGAGACCGCTGGACTGGCTCTGGAGATGGAGACCGTGCTGGTGTAGCTGGAGATGGAGACCGTACTGGTGTAGCTGGAGATGGAGACGGACTCGCGCTGGGGTCCCTCTGGGGTAGGAAGGGTGGACTTGTAGGTGGTGGACTTCTACTTGGAGGAGTCGGTGGCCTTGGTGCTGAGCCTGGAAGCACGATGTATTTCTTGTTCCATAGAACGAAACCGTGCTTGACTTGTCCCAGTGTCGTCTCATCGTCACCTCCAGGATAGTCAAGCTCAAGTGCCTCAAATCCCGGTATAATAGCATCCACCCCGACACGAGCATAGCCAGCTGGAATCTGACCAAGATGGTAGCTTGCTCCAGGTTCGTTTGGTAACGCATAGCCGACCGCCACCTTGAAGGATATGTTCTTCATTAACATATGAAGCTCACACTCCGTCTTCTCCGTGATATCATCCACGGGGTAGTGAGCCGCCGGCTGTTCTATTATTGCGGCAGATACTTGTAGCGGCGTGGAACCCACGCTGCTTCTTCGCGGTTCTTGGACGACGTCGACTTGTTGCTGCTGTTGATCAGGTGCCCGGTGCTGGCTGATTGAGTCAATCTGACAGCGCAGTCCGGAAACCATGCGCTCCAATTCTGATAAACGGTCTAACTCCTTCTGCTTCTTTCTCCCACGGCTTCTATAACTGTCAGCACAGTCCGGAAACCCTTCCTTCAAGTTGGTACCGCCGGGAAAGCCTCGTAATCGTCCGTTGTGTTCGGGATTCCCCAGTGCGAGTGTCAGCTCGTCGTTCTCTCTCTCGGGATGGTACTCTCCCTTTCGAACTTTATCTATTGCGTCAATAAGCAACGGAACGATTGTTTCAACCTTTTTCTTCCATTTTCCCTTTGCAACAATCAACCCCGTCTCTGAGTCCAACACTGCGCCATGCGCGAACAACCAAAACTTGGCCCTCTCGGGCCAGTTCAAAGTCTGTGGAGTGATCCCTTTAGCAACCAGTTCCGCTTCAAAGGCTAACCATTTGGGAATGGCAGACTTGTAGCCACCTGTACCCAACCTATGGTGGTATTCCTTCTTCCCAGCATTTCTCTTATTTACGACCGATCGAGCCACGGCAGTAGAGGAATTCTTGTACGCCTTGAATGCGGGCCAGGAATGTTTTATCTTCTCGAGTGCTCCGGTGAAATTAGCTGGATCTTCATCTTCATACTTTCTCCATAGTGTTTTCTTCCAGCTCTGGAATTGTGTGGCCATCTTCTTAAGAGTCCACTCCTTCACTTTCTCCGTCTTGCCTTCTGGTATGTTGAAATGTATCATGAGCGTATCGAAAAGCAATTCTTTCGTATGATCAGGGACATAAGAAGCATCATCCTCATCCACACCCTTCGGCTTATGCCATTCTGCAATGGTGATCGGGAGAATGTCCCTAACAATGACTCCAGCTTGATTTACAAATTTACGACAGGTCGCTATGGGTGCCAGCGGTTCGCCACTCTGAGAAACTTCCTCTATCGTTAGCCTCGGAGCATCGCTGGCCATCCTCTTCGTCAGGCCTCGAGGAGGAACATTATTTACAGATTTGCTCGATCCAGAGGGCTGGAAAATGAATCGTTAATTAACACGGCAATAAATGCATATATATACATGATCGATCGATCAATTGTCAGCCTATATAATATATGTATATACCTCGCCGGAGTTTGTCGTTAAGGGCGCTTCATCGTCAAACTGGAGTCCCTCACCGCAGTCGTTCAGAAATTGTGAGCTGAAATCATCATCTTCATCGCCTTGTCGTCCATCATCTTCTCCACCGCCTTGTTGTCCATCATCATCTCCACCGCCTTCTTCACGGGCACTCGCATAGATTATTCGTTGCATTTTATCTTCATGCTCCTCGTCTCTAATTAAGGGAATGTCCGCCATAGCTCAATGTACCTGCAATCAATTATATGTGTTTGTAATTTTTTTGACATAGAATTACACATAAATGACACCCCAAAATAATTAGGGGTGGCATTGTGCAACTTGTCACATAAAATGACAGCCCTTGGTCCTGAAAAAAAAATAGGGCCAGGCACCTGGCTAGCGGCTGGTCCTTTAGAAAAATCAGCACCCTGCCCGGCACCTGGCCAGTAGCGGCTGGTCCCTTAGAAAAATCCAGCCCCCGCGTCCACCCACTGGCCAGTAGCGCGTGGTCAAGGCTGGCCCACCAGCCAGCGACCCGGCCACCCCGCCACCCAACCGCCGCGCGGTCAGCCCACTCGGCCACGTCGCGCGTGGGAACCGCCACCCGACCGCCACGTTCCCTCGTCTCCCCCGCCACCCAACCGTCCGAGCCCGCAGTCAATGCTCCTGGCCCACCTGCCAGCGACTGGACGGCCTCCTCGGCTTCCCGTCCCGCAGTCAATGCTGGCCACGGTGGACGCGGCCCCCGTCCTTTTTAAACCCCGGCCGTGCGCGATGGGACCTCACACAGCTAGCCCCGCCGCCCTCCCCACACTCCATCGAACTAGCCCTAGTCCTAGCCCTAGCCCTCGCCCTCGCCGGAGCAATGTCGAAGCGGTGGTGGCCAGGCGGCAAGCACCAGTCCGAGTCCGGCGGCTCGGGCTCTGGCCGCTCCGGCCGTCGCCGGGGCGCTGGACTGCCTCCCCTTGCTCCTCCTCCACCACCACCATCGTCGGCGCCGCGCGGAGTGCGCATCGTCGGCGCGGGCCCGCGTCGTGCCGGTCCGCAGGCCGGCGGGCCGGCCGCCAAGAAGACGCGCTACCGCCGGTACGTCCGGGTGGAGGAGGCGCAGTGGCACTGGGAGAACGCCGTCCCGGTGCGCTGGTCGGACGTCCACCTCCCGGACAACTGGCACCTGAATCCGCAACGGATTCCGGTGCCGCCGATCCCGACCGACCCCACGGCCAGGGCGGTGGAGATCGCACGCCGGCGCAGCCTCCTCCCCAATCACCTCCTCGACGACCCGGCGTACGCGCCGGGCTCCCCCTACTGGGACCAATGGTTCCGGGAGGAGCACGACGAGCGCCGCCGGAGCTACTTCGCGCCGGCCCCGGTGCCGCCGGTGGAGCGCACGGAGTACCCGGCGCTCCCGGAGGGGATGGACGACCTCGACCAATGGTTGGAGGTCGACTCCGACGGCGAGGCCGCCCCCATGGACGAGGACGACGACATCGACGACGCCTTGAAGGCAGCCATGGCGGCGTCCCGGCAGGCCTTCGTCGACGACGAGCGCCGCCGCTGGGAGATGGTGGTGCAGGACGCACTGCCGCCGCCGCCGCCGCACGGTCTGCCGCCGCAGGGACCGCCTCCACCCCCGCCTCCGCCACAGGGACAGCCGGGGCTGGACTGGGTGCAGGCCCTCGCCCAGGAGGAGGAGGCCTACGACCCGCCGGAGGAGGAGTACCAGGAGCCGGTGGGATTCCCACCGGAGCTGTTCGGGCAGTCGTGGGTATTCACGACTGTGCCCCAGCTGCCGCCGCCGCCGCCGCCCCAGGACGCCATCCCGGAGGAGCCAGGGACGCCGCCGCGGGACGTCCCCATGGAGCAGCAGCAGCAGCCGCCGCCGCCGCCGCCTGCGCATCTGTGGGAGGCACCACCGTACGTCGTCCTCTCCGACGAGGAGGGCGACGAGGACTAGCTAGGACCTCCCCCTCCCCCCCCTAAGTAAATGTAATGAACTAAGTAATGTAATGTCCTTTCCGATCTATGAACTGTCCCCGCCGCCGATTTAAGGTCACCGGACCACCGCCGCCGCCGATTCTAGCTAGGGTTCGTGCCATCGGACCACCGCCGCCGCCGATTCTAGCTAGGGTTCGTGCCATCGGACCACCGCCGCGCCGATCTAGAGTTTGAGAGGGCCGTACCTTAGGCGGAGCGCGCGGGGGACGGCGGCGAGGAAGAGGGACGCGAGCGACGGCGGCGGCGGCGGCGGCCAGATTTTGGCAGCCTGGCGGCGTCGTCGCGTGAGAGGAGCCCGGAGGCGTCTGCGTCTTGGGCCTGGCGGCAAAAATGGGGAAGAAATCCGCGGAGAGGGACCAAGTAGGCTCAAATCGGCCTTTAGTCCCGGTCCGTGACACCAACCGGGACTAAAGACCCCTATAGTCCCGGTTGGTGTCACGGACCGGGACTAAAGGTGGGCTTTTTGGCGCGCTAAGTTTCGCAGCGGCCCGAAAATGGCCTTTAGTCCCGGTTGTAGCCACGGACCGGGACTAAACGGCCGTTTGTATTTTTTTCTTCATTTTATGAATGTTTTCAAATGTTCATATTTTATAAACTTTACATGTTTCCAAATGTAAATATGAATATGTTATATATATTGAACATTTAAATAGATGAGTTGAGTAAAACCGTTGTACTAATAAAATCCGAGGTTAGGATAAATATATTTAACATTTTAAATATTTAATGAAAAACCCTCAACTTTTTAACAGTCAAAACAAAATTCTACCAATTATTACACATATGTATAGAACAAGTTAGGATAAATAAATATCTCATACATTATTACAAATGACCACAATACATCAACATCATTCAACACTTCTTCGTGTCTGTCATTTTTTCTTCTTATCGCGTCGTATCCATGGACAATCTTCATCATTCAACGCGATGGTTGGGTCAATTTTCACTGTGAAGGGGGGAATTTCATCAAACTTATTGTAATCTTCTGACATGTCTGTCTTGTCCTCCACTCCCACGATGCTTCTTTTCCCTGAAAGAACTATGTGGCGCTTTGGCTCGACGTCGTACGATGCATTCACTGCTTGCTTATCTTTTCTTTTCTTCGGTCTGCTAGACATGTCCTTCACATAGAAAACCTGAGCCACTTCACTGGCTAGGACGAATGGTTCGGTGTCGTATCCAAGATTCTGCATATCCACTGTAGTTATTCCGTACTTCGGGTCTACATGTACCCCGCCTGTCAGGTTGAACCATTTGCACTTGAACAAAGGGACTTTAAAAAATGGTCCATATTCAAGTTCCCATATCTCCTCTATGTAACCATAATATGTGTCCTTTTGCCCATTGCTGTTTGTTGCATCAAAGCGGATACCACTGTTTTGGTTGGTGCTCTTTTTATCTTGATTGGCCGTGTAAAATGTATTTCCATTTATCTCATACCCTTGATAAGTCAATATAGTCGAAGATGGTGCATTGGCCAACAAGTATAGCTGTTCTCCAACAGTGCTGTCATTAAAGAGACGTGTTCGCAACCAACCTCCGAAATTCTTCACGTGTTCTTCATCAATCCAATATTTAGATTGCTCTGGGAAGTTCAAACGTAGAATATTCTTATGTTCCTCGATATACGGAGCCACCAAGCTGGAATTATGTAGAACCGTGTAGTGTGCTTGACTATAAGAATGCCCGTCCATACATATTATTGCTTTCTTTCCCAGCGTGCCTTTTCCCCGCAGTCTCCCCTCATAGCGTGATTGAGGAACCCCGATTGCCTTGAGGTCAGGAATAAAATCAACACAAAACTCAATGACCTCCTCTGTTCCATAGCCCTTGGATATGCTTCCTTCTGGCCTAGCACGGTTATGAACGTACTTCTTTAGGACTCCCATGAACCTCTCAAAGGGGAACATGTTGTGTAGAAATACGGGACCGAGAACGAAAATCTCTTCGACTAGATGAACTATGAGGTGCGTCATAATATTGAAGAAGGAGGGTGGGAACACCAACTCGAAGCTGACAAGACATAGGACCACTTCCTTCTGTAAATCCGGCAGAGTTACTGGATTGATGACCTTCTGAGAAATTGCATTGAGGAATGCACATAGCTTAACAATGGGTACTCGAACATTTTCCGGCAGGAGCCCCCTCAGTGCAATCGGAAGTAATTGTGTCATAATCACGTGGCAGTCATGAGACTTTAGGTTCTGAAACTTCAACTCTGTCATGTTAATTATTCCCTTTATATTCGACGAGAAGCCTGACGGGACCTTGATACTGTTTAGTACTTCAAAAAAGATCTTCTTCTCTTCTTTGGTAAGAGCGTAGCTGGCAGGACCTTGATACTTCTCTGCATTCAGGTTGTCTCGTTCGTGCAAATGTTGCTGGTCCAGCCGTGATTCCGGTGTATTTTTCGTCTTCCCATACACGCCCAAGAAGTTTAGTAGGTTCACGCAGAGATTTTTCGTCACGTGCATCACGTCGATTGCAGACTGAACCTCTAGGATTTTCCAATAGGGTAACTCCCAGAATATAGATTTCTTCTTCCACATCGGCACGTGTCCGTCAGCATCATTTGGAACAGATTGTCCGCCAAGACCCTTTCCAAAGATTACTTTTAAATCCTTTACCATATCATATATAACATCCCCAGTAGGCCGTCTAGGCTTTGGCCGGTGATCTGGCAAACCTTTGAAATGCTTGCCTTTCCTTCTTACGTTGTGCCTTTCCGGAAGAAACCGACGATGCCCCAGGTACACATTCTTGTTTCCCAGATATATACTTTCAGTATCACCTAAACAGTGTGTGCATGCATTGTATCCCTTGTTTGACTGTCCTGATATGTTACTAAGAGCTGGCCAATCATTGATGGTCACGAACAGCAATGCTCGTAGGTCAAATTCATCTTGTTTGTGCTCATCCCAAACACGTATACCTTCTTCGCGCCACAATTGTAAAAGTTCTTCAACTAATGGCCTCAGGTACACATCAATGTCGTTGCCGGGTTGCTTCGGGCCTTGGATGAGTACTGGCATCATAATGAACTTCCGCTTCATGCACAACCAAGGAGGAAGGTTATAGATGCATAGAGTCACAGGCCAGGTGCTATGACTGGAGCTCTGCTCTCCAAAGGGATTAAAGCCATCTGTACTTAGACCAAATCTTAAGTTTCTTGCGTCATCTGCAAATGTCGGAAACTCTCTGTCAATTTTTCTCCACTGCGACCCATCAGCAGGGTGTCTGAGCATCACGTCTTTCTTACGGTCTTCCTTGTGCCATCGCAACAACTTGGCATGCTCTTTGTTTTGGAACAAACGTTTCAACCGTGGTATTATAGGAGCATACCACATCACCTTCGCAGGAACTCTCTTCCTGGGGCGCGCCTCGTCCTCAACTTCACCAGGGTCATCTCGCCTGATCTTATACCTCAATGCACCGCATACCGGACATGCATTCAAATTCTCGTACTCCTCGCCGCGGTAGAGGATACAGTCATTGATGCACGCATGTATCTTCTGCACCTCTAATCCTAGTGGGCAGACAACCTTCTTTGCTTCGTACGTACTGGGGGGCAATACGTTATCTTTTGGAAGTATCTTCTTTATTATTTTCAGCAATTTTTCAAATCCCTTGTCAGAAGTACCTTCCTCTGCCTTCCATTGCAGCAATTCCAGTGTGGTGCCCAGCTTTTTCTGCCCATCTTCACAATTTGGGTACAACAATTTGTTGTGATCCTCTAACATTCTCTCCAACTTCAACCTCTCGTTTTGACTTCCACAGTTTATCTTCGCATCAAGAATGGCCCGACGAAGATCGTCATCGGGCTCATCAACAATGGGCTCTTTTTCAGCTTCATCTTCCCCCATTGATGTACCACCGTGATCAGTGAACATAGGATAGTTGTCATTATCCTCTTCTTCCTCATTGTCTTCCATTATAACTCCTCTTTCTCCATGCTTGGTCCAACAATTATAACCGGTCATGAAACCGGACTTCAACAGGTGGACGTGAATGGTTTGTGAGGTAGAGTAGTCCTGAGTATTCTTGCAGACACTACATGGACATGAAATAAAACCATTTGGCGGCTTGTTTTTCTCAGCCACTTGGAGAAAATAATGCATGCCATTAATAAAGTCGGGATAACGTCGGTCACTGTACATCCATTGCCGACTCATCTGACTCATCTGCATTATATAAATAAAATATAAAAAACCATTAACACTATTTCTTCAATATATAACAGTGATAAAGTGAATTAATATATAAGTTCATCACATTCAAACCAAAGTAGAGCAAATAACCAAATGTAATACATATAGTCTCACAAACATACATTGGTTCAAACTAACATACAACTATCTAAAGAATTTAAGCCCAACAACAAATGCGATAAAAATCACAACTATGGTAACTATCGAACCAACACCATAATGATACCAAGCCTCTTTATGAATGGCATAATTTCTAATTTTTCTAATCTTCAAGCGCATTGCATCCATCTTGATCTTGTGCTCATCGACGATGTCGGCAATATGGAGCTCCAATTTCATCTTCTCTTCTAGGGTTTGGAGACGGAGATTTTCACTTCTTTCCAGTTTTGCTTTCAAATCATTAATTTCATTTTCAAAAAACTCGATGATAGGGTCGGTTGGAATTTCCGGTTCAACAACGACATCCGGATCGTTATAGACCGGACGAGGACCGACGGGGACGGATATCAAAACCATGACACACTATACATATAAAAAAAGTAAGATAATATACATGCATCTAAAGTATATCAATAAGTTAAAAAGGGATAAAAACAAGACTCACCGAGGAGGTGCCGGCGACGGGATGGCGCGGGCGATCGACGATGGTAAAGATGGTCACCGGACAACTGTAAACCCAATACATTATACTTTAATTTGAGCTAAAATTGCATGTAAAAAAAATGAAATCTCTTACTTAGGCATTTCATCAAACACCTTGCTAGCACTAGAAAAATAAAATTTGCTAAGTAGCACCAAAATGAGCTAAAAAAGGAACACCGGAGTGCTAACCGTCGGGTAGATGAGGTGCCGCCAAACTTGACAAATGGTGGAGAAAATAGGGGCCGAACTCGTGGTTGGGAGGAGCAAGGGTTAAGAAAATGGAGATGAACCCGGAGCTAAAAAATGGCCACGGCCTGGCCACGGCCGGGTCGGGGGGTGGAAGATGATATAGAATATATTTAGTCCCGGTCCGTAACAAGGACCGGTACTAAAGTCCCTCCATTAGTCCCGGTCTGTAAATAGAACCGGGACAGTGCATTGTCCGGGCTGGTCCCACCTCTGTCGCCTCCTCCCGCATCCCTTTGTCACCGGTTCGTAACACGAACCGGGACGGTAGGTCCCCTACGAACCGGGACTGGTCCTGGCGGGCGCCCTGGGACCAATGACCGGGACTAGTGCCACGATTGGTACCGGTCCGTAAGGGAACCGGGACGGAAGGGCCAAACCGAAGCCCCTGTTTCCACTAGTGTATAGGCTCCAATAGTATAAACTATATATGGTATAACCATGCATCTACATTGGCTAGTATATATATAATACCAAAAACTCGTGAAAACTTGTAATCATGTTTTTTTATGGTTTTCAACGGTTTCCATCCGAAACTTGGTTTCCACATGATACTTTCTCCGAAGGCCCTGATGAGAATGGCGATGTTAAGGCACTCTGCCGGCAGCGAGGTTGACATGGTTTTTCTACTAGCATGCATGCACAGTATTATTAATACTAGCCACGCAGAACACTCATTTTATAGCGCATGTACGCGTACCGGCGAACCGTTTTTTCTACGACAGGCTGTCCAGGAAACCTTTCGTTGCTAACAAGCTGTTTTGGAATAAAGTACCCGGGGCTAAACGCAAGCAAATTAAGGCTGCGTGAGTAAAGCTTTGTTTATCATGTGAGACAATAAGTACGGGACTAAGGGAGAGGGGGTTTCTTCCTCTTTGTACTACCAAGAGACAATCTTGAATGAGACAAAAAACATACACCACCAAAGCGAGCATGCTTGGTTCTTATTCTACCCATTCTACCGTGATATGTACAGATGCGGAGATGCATGGATCAGCTTTATTTACAATAAAGCTCCCCATCCACTCGAAGCATCCGTAAATATCAACCCAATGAGAAACAAAAATTTTCTTATTCATTTTAATAGGTGCAGAGCATCACATAGTTATTTAACATCAGATATACAAAAATACATGAAAATAAGGGTAAAAAATTATAAAAAAAATTATTAACATAGAGTACGATGTTTGTTAGGCTCCTACAAAACTTAAATATTAAATTCAGTTTTTGCATTGAGATACAAAAAAGATAAATTTTGTCGAGGGGCAATTTAAGTCATTATAAATTGTTGGAGGTAGTAAATTAAGTCACGTTTTTTGTTAGGGGCTAGTCAGACAAACAAGTTTGTTGGCAGGATTAAAATGAACTTTTTCCGTCATTGTATAATTCCATATAAATTAGAAAATTTGGCAATTACCCTGCAGTTTGTATACCATCATCTATTTGCCATTTTGAAGTTTGCAATAGCCGTTCCGACTTTAAGGGGCAACGGGTAGCCGTAATAGTAGCATCCTGCCTCCTCCAACAGTAGGAGCAACTACTTGGCCATCATTTGCTAACAAATTAGCTCGTGGGTGACGTAACATGCAATTTTTTTATCTCATATGTGGTTCATGCCTATAAGGACAATAAGGCCCAATGGGATTAAATTGGGACATCTAAGGACAAGATTCGACTTAAACTTGTAAGAAGAAAAACTGCATGACATCAACTAATAAATGTGCAACTAATTTTTTCCCACTCCGTCTTATATAGGCTCCAATGGTATAAACTATATATGGTATAACCATGCATCTACATTGGCTAGTATATATAATACCAAAAACTCGTGAAAGTTTGGTTCATAAAATATTATTATATGTAACAAAAATATATAATAAGCTAATATATATCTCAAATGGGGCCATCTGCAGACTAGCTTGATAGCTATTGTTGTAGGAGAACTCGGCGAAGGGGAGATACTTTCCTAACCTTTGCCGAAGGAGATAACACATGCCCGAAGCATGTCCTCCAGAACTTGGTTCCCCCTTTCAGTCTGACCATCAGTCTGAGGGTGGTAAGCCGTACTGAAGTTGAGACGGGTTCCCATAGCAGTTTGGAAACTCTGACAGAATTTGGATAAAAATAGACTTCCACGATCCGATATAATCCTCAAAGGAACCCCATGCAACGGAATAATCCGAGCTGCATATAACTCAGCAAGCTGACTTGCATGGATGTCATCGCGAACTGGGAGGAAGTGAGCGACCTTGGATAAAAGATCGATGATCACCCAAATTGCATTGTTTCCCTTTTGAGACTTTGGGAAACCTGTAATCAAGTCCATACCAATTTCATCCCATTTCCACTCTAGAATAGCGATTGGGCGAAGAGTACCCGCTGGCCTCTGATGTTCAGCCTTCACAGGCGACAGACGTTGCATTCAGCAACATACTCGGCAATTTCTCGCTTCATGCAAGACCACCAGAATTGTCGGCGGAGATATTGGTATATCTTGGTGCAGTCAGGATGAATGGATATGGGGGACTCGTGTGCTTCTAGGAGTATCTACCCTTTCACACTCCCACTCTTGGGAGCCACTAGACGGTCCCCGAAATAGAGAACACCAGCGTCATCAATGGAGAAACATTTAGCTTTCCCGCTAGCTATATTTGTGTTGATCTCCAGTATGCCCTCATCATGCTATTGGGCAGCCTTGATCTCATCCTCGAGAGTAGATTTGATCTCTAAGTTTGCCAAAAATCCGGAGGGAACAATTTCCAGATTTAAACGGGCGAACTCATCATGGAAAGCAGGTGGAGCCTTTTCAACCATCAGGGTGTTGCAATAAGACTTCCGACTCAGGGCGTCTGCAATGACATTTGCCTTGCCAGGCTGATAGTTGAGGGTCACACCATAGTCCACTACTAGGGAAAACGCTAGCGGAGGCGCACCACTTTGCCATCCGAGGCGCATATCATATGCGCCTCTATGTCCACGCCTCTGGTATTTTTTACCGGAGGCGCATATGATATGCGCCTCGGGTATTTGCCTTATGCGAGGCGCATATCAATATGTGCCTCCTATAAGTATATCGGAGGCGCATACTGATATGCGCCTCGCCTATTCAAATTAGCAGAGGCACATACAGGGTGCGCCTCGCATAGCTCAGTGATGTGCCTCGCATATAGGTGGCATATGCGTCTCCTATGACCTCCAATATGCGCCTCTGATATCATTTTCGAAATTAAAAATAAAATACCTATATACTGTACAGTATACAGGTATTCAGCAGTATATTCACAGTATATTCACAGATATATATAAAAGGGTCAATGGACCAAAATATGGATAAAACCAACACATCCATCAAATAGTAGATCATCACACAAATAGTTGTCAAAGTAGATCATCATCACACAAGTATCACACATCCATCACATTACAAGTGCCATGTCCACATATCTCTCGGGACCGAGTACATGATCTTCACCATCTCATTACAATAACATTGAAACTAGTAGGCAAGGTAGAGAATACCACCAACCACCAAGAGCAAGGTGATGGTGATGACGATGACGAAGTTCCTCACCCGGTTCTTCTCCCTCCGGTGTTGTCTCCACATAGCTTCCGCCACCGCTCTACTCTCGTAGCCTTGGTAGAGGTTGCCCGGGAACCCGTTCACTTGGTTGTGGCAGTGTTTCCACTCGTCGTACACTCCTGGAACAGCACCTATGTAAACAACATAGCACTTCTTCGCCATCTCCTACACACACAAGAAAGATGATATTAGTTATGTCAGTGGGAAACAATAGCTAGTAGTTCACAAGATAGAATCATGCATATATATGGTGCAACAACATGTAAGAGACCACGTTCTAATCACCGGCGTTTCAAAGAAAGACCCGAAAAAAAAGACACACACACACTTGTCAATAAAAGAGGCAACTCGAAGAGAAGACAAAGAAAGCAACCCGAGAATGACTTGGATTCGTGCCTCATACTTTGGTTGGGCACGGAAAATGACCAGACTCGCTGTTCGATCTTGTGCAGCAAGTAGAGTATATGCCCAAATTACTAGTCTAGTTGCCACACAAGATTGAACAGCGAGCCTAGTCACACGCATAGTGCCACAACACGTTCTAATCATCGGCACTTGTTATCAAGAAAAGAGCCAACTCAAAAAATAGAGCATGCCTCATATATACTTAGGTTGGACACGGAAATGACAATGCCGCTGACGGATCTGGTGTGCCAAGTTAGATGCACAACGACTCGTGTTTGTACATATCACAAGGCACACCAGATCGTCAGGGTATAATCACACACATTGTGCCACAACGCGTTTTAATCATCGGCATTTCAAAATGCAAACGACGGCAACTAACGAATAAAAAGCAACATGACCAAGGCATTGAAATAGTTCATAACACACAAATAACTAGATAGTGTCGCTCACAATCAGGTTTCAACGGTTTGACGAAACACACTAGAGTTTGCTAGGCAAGTAAACATAGGGATAGGGTTTACAACACACAAGGACATCATGGATATAGTTCGGAACTAACAGCTAGCTAGCTAGGTAAACATCATGGCATCATCAAGACTTCTTCGAGGGGACATTGATGAAGCCCGACCGATTCTTCGCCATCTGCATGAATGACCTGCCGTCGCCCTGCCGCGCTAACTCTGCGTCTATCTCCTTGTTGGGCGGTGTATAGGCGATACTGAAGGCGCCCCCCGCCTCATGACTTCCTGGTGCACGATTGTCGCGAGCTCCTCCTGGATGTTGAAGAAGTTCTGCCTGAGGTTGCGATCTTGTATTTCTGCAAGATCTTCAGCCCACCTCTTGAGGTCAGATGGCAGCGTGCGGTTCTCCTGTTCCTGGAAGAACGCCTTCATGTGGTGGATGACGTAGAAGGCATCCTTCTCGCTGCCAGGCGGCTGCTTGATGCAGGGGAACTGCATCGTGTGGCGGAACATGTGCGCGCCGAACTTCAGACATGGTGTTCTTGGTTTGACGCCTCCCGCTGCGACGTAGCCGGTGAGAGCACCATCAAGAATTCTCCTGATAGTGGAGTAGTCCTTCCGGATAGCACTGTTAGAGTCGAGGTACATGGCTGTTGAGTCTTTCACGTCTAAGTATATGAGCACGCAGCCTGTCCGATCACCGGCCGTGATGGTATGGTAGGGAAGGAGAATCACATCCTTGTCTGAGTATTGTTCCATGAAGGCTGAGAGGTAGTCAGACGCCAGCGCGATGTTGTCCTCAGATCTCAGGAAGGCGTCACGCATGAAGAAGGGGTCCACTATCTGGATGCCGGGGATGTTGTCTCGTATGATCTGCATGGCCATATTCAGGGAGAACAGCCGGACCAGGGTATCATGCAGCTGGAACCCGTTCAACATGTCGAAGATGTCGGTATGCTGCACATAGAAGATATCCCCGGGGGGTACACTGATGAGGCACGGCACATCAAAAGGCACCTTAGCCCTGTAAACCATGTACGACTGATCGTTCTCTCGAAGGCGGCGCTCCTCGACATATAGACAGCTATGATGAATATTGCGCATATGCGGGCCTGCGACGTGGAGCATCGATGGAGGCATCATCGGCGTACCAGCCACGTGATGCTTACTCCTAGAAGCTTCTCCCACAGGGCCCTCCTTAGCCCGGTAAACAGGAATTTGTTCCTGGCCCCGGTCACCCTTAGCCTTCCTTTTGCGACCACCTTGCTTCTTGCCCTTCACAGCGTTGGGCACGGCGGCCGCGTTCACCTCACCGACTGCCTTCTTGAGGGTGCTCATAGGAACTGCTGTCCTCGGAGGGCTCGGTGAAGGGGGCGGGTGGTGGCGTCTCCTGACTATTTCGGAAGAGACGCACCTGGCAAGGGGGTTTCGCCGGTGCTGGTTGGGTGTCGGCAACTTGATCATGCATGCCAGATAGTGCCGGCTCATAATAATCTGAAAACCTTGTGTTAACAAACTGGTCGCCGAAGTACGGGTCAATGTCTCTATCGTCGGGATCCTGTGCCATGTTGTCCAAGTCCGCCATCTCAAAGTCTTCATCAGGTTGTGCTTGATGTGCTGCCTCATCATGTGGTGGACGTGTTGCCTCTGGGGTGATGTTGTGCTGGTCCTCCGTCCCCAAACGGATCTGGCTCTTCGGCCATTGGAACACGTAGCCGAAGGCGGTACTGAGGACCGCCGGCGGGTCATCATCGTCCCATCCAGCCGGTTGAGAGGGAGGCTCCACTTGCTCGTAGCCCGGAAGCACCATAGTGTATTTGACCCTCATATTGTCGGGGTCCATTGTGCCATTGTGCCATGCGCGGCTCTCCGGCTGAAGGATACTACCCTTGGCAACATCCTTCAACTGGCCGCCCACCCAGTGCATTAGGGTGCAAGGAGTGTCTTCCTGCGAAAGACATGTAGGCGGGGCGTCAGTAAAATGGATATCAAGTCATTAGTCGGTCATGTGGTTGAGACTCTCCCAGCTAATTAATTAGTTACCTTGAGGGCGTCGAACTCGGCCAATGTCGAGGCGCTGCCGACGATAGGCTTGTTGGGCGCGCAAGTGCCGGCTGAGTGGCTGCCTGATGCCACGGCGGTGCGGGCCGGAAAGTTAAGCTCCGGAGCTGGAGGAGTCAGAAGCGCCTCCGGTCGCACCACGTTTTCCGATTGGGCGCTGTCGACGTTGGCAACCGGTGGCGGCCCCCGTCTACCACCCTTCTCCTACTTGATGTACTTCTCCATGTAGACGGGAAGGATGGTGTTGAGCTTCTCGTTCACTTGTGACTGCACTTGTGTCTGGACTTGTGAGACTCGTTCTTGGAACTTTGTCTCGACAGCCGACACAGCCTGGTTCACGGCTTGTTGGACTATAGAGGGAATGGCGTCCACCCATTCCCTTAGGTTTTTCACATCGGCCTTGGATCCCTTCCGCTCTTGGCCATAGTACTCGGACCATGTAAGGCCGCCATAGCCCACCACACGACCAGCCGACGACGGGGCCGCCAGGGGATCGACATTCTTGGTCTTGTTCAGCGCCCTGTTAAAAGTGCTGTCCCACTTGGCGACGGGCGTCGACCCGCCCTGGGATAAGGAGCTCCTACACTCCGCTTCCTACGCACAAGGAACACGAAGCATTTGATCAGAAAACTAGACTTCATTGATTAATCGTGAACGCAATCAATTAATCGACTTGCATGCAAACTACTTACATAGTTACTCATGAAGTCTTTCACCTTCGTAGGGAAGGGACCGGCGGGCTCCGAGGAATACTCAGCGGACCCTCTCGGCTTTTTAAACCAAGCCCTTACAAAGTTCTTTGCCTGCTCCTCCTTTATGTTGTCAAAGGGAGGTGTCTCCCCCCTTTCACGAGCAGCGGCGTCCTCCTTGTCCCATTTGGGCTTCGCGGCTCTATAACCGCCGGAGCCAAGATGGTGGGTACCAATGTTCAGGGCTCTCAACTCCTTGCCCCTCAAACGTTTGGCCTTGCCCACGGCGGAGTTACATCTGGCCTTGAACAGATTATAGTCTTCTTCCTTGACCAGAGGCTCCTTCTTGATGAGCTCCGAGTAACTTAGCTTGTCCTCGACAATCAGCTTCTTCACCCGGGCCTTCCAATTCGACAAGGCCTTCGTGAACTTCCTAATGGCGTACTTGTTCACCGGATTCCCTTTGAGTTTGTCATTGTTGTACTGCTCTGCCCCATTTTCATCACACGGGAACGCGTATCTTTGGTGCAGCTTCCGGAAGAGCTGAATCAGGAAACCCCTGTTCTCTTTGCCCTTCAGGTTCTCCGTGTTGATGGTGACGGTGTTCCGGAGGATTGCAGCGAGTTGGTATACGTAACCCGTGACAAACTCCTCCGGCTCCTGAGGCGCCCCTATAGCGTTCACTCTTGTGAAGATGGACCTTTTGGTGGTGTCGACCATGATGGGCGTCCGATTCTTCCGGGCCTTCTTCGGTTTCGGTTGGCTACCCCCGTCCGTAGTAGCTTCACCGCCGCCATCCGTGTTAGTGGCGCCGCCATCGTCGTTCCCGGTCTCCTCAATACCATCGGAAGACGAGGTATCCTCGTCGTCCTCCATCTCGTCGTCCGGCGGAATGAATTCCGGGTCCTCTTGGGATTCCAGTTCCGCCAGCTGCTCCCAAAATGGCTTCTTGCTGCTAGAAGGGCCCGGCTCCCCCGACATATCTAAACACACAATTAAATGGAACTAATTAGCACAAAAATTCCTAGGAAAAATTTGGCAGCACCTCCCCTGTATTTCTATGCCTAGGAGTGCCAGAAATTCGCCGGGACAGAAATGAATCAACATCCCAGCGAAACATTGGTAACTCAAAAAGAAAAAACCTGCACAAAATGGCCTAAAAAGGCACAAACACAGCCAGCAACTGCTGGCTGGACAACATACACAGCCAGCAATATTCTAACTGTGATCAAGTAGCACAGGATCATATAAATATCATATTTTGTTGGAGGCATGTTCATCCTGATTTTCGCAGTAGCAATGTTTATCTTCTTGATCCAACAAGAATAGAAATATATACATTTGCTCTCAGCCATATAGCATCCTGATTGTTGCAGTACCAATGTGTCCTATGTGGTTGTTCACCATAGTTTGACAACACTTATTCTCGAGTCGACAGGTAATTCCAAGTTCACAATGCTATGGTAAGTAATTGGCCGATGGTAAGGATAAATTTATTAAAACAATGAGGTGACAATAGTAATAAATTGATGCTAAGATTCCAAAAAAAAAGGAATACAGTACTGGCATTGTATAAACAATATATAGTTCCGCATGTGTAACCTGGTGTAGTTTTTCAAGCTAACAATTCATCTTATGCATGTCTGGAATAAACTTCTATTTCTATATGATGTGATGCAAGGCATGAAAAAAAATCAGAAAAAGGTACATATGCACATTTCTTGACAGAAAATTCGACATAGTTGATACTATCCAGATTTCTCTCATCACAATTGATGTCATCGAATGTTGAACTACTCCTGTAAAAGATTATTAGCAAAACATGCTATTATGCATCATGTGCAGGTTCTCCAGCTGGTAGACGTATTGTGGTTCCTTCGTGAAGTTCACGGCAGGTTAAATAGTTTGTTAACATTTGCTCCGTAAATAAATAATATTTGTTGTTGTAGGAAGAGCCTGACAAGCGGTAGGCCTTATTCCTCTCGGCTATGTGTGGCAAGTTGGAAAATCAACTAAACTGATTTGCAATGGAAACAAAATCATCATCATCATCAAGCGTACCTCCTGCGGCGGCGAGGACCTTGGCGAGGCGCTGCGGCTAGTGCTCGAGGATATTCTCGAGGGGGAGGGAGGGGGAGAGTGAGAGAGGGGAGACGTTGAGCTCCCCCTCCACGGGCGGGCGGCGGCTCCTTCTCCACGGGCGGGCGGCGGCTCCACGGCTCCTTCTCCGCGGGCGGCGGTGGCTCCTTCTCCACGGGCGGGCGGCGGCTCCACGGACGGGCGGTCGGCGGCGAGGACCTTTGAGAGAGGGCGGATCGGGAGAGTGAGAGAGTGTGAGATGGAGGAAAAAGAAGAAAGGGGAATTAATTTTGATCTGGTACAACGAATAGCCGAGGCGCATATTGCAAAGTGCGCCTCGCTTAAGCTTACCCGAGGTGCATATTGGCTAAATGCGCCTCGCATAGTTGTGGCTACTACTCAAATAACACGCGGTTCAGATCCTGTCACTAAACACTCACTAGCTCACTGGTTAGCGTCCTATGCTGTACCCCTGGCCACCCAGGTTTGACTCCTAGTAGGCCCAATTTTTTTATTCTTTTTTGTGAAGGCCAGATTTAGTGTAAAAACTTTGTCCAAACAAATATAGACTATAAAATATACTAAATATATTTTAAATATTCAAATATTGTCAAAACAATACAATGTAAAAACTTTGTCCAAACAAATACAGACTATAAAATATATTGAATATATTTTAAATATTCAAATATTGTCAAAACAATACAATGCAAGTGACAATTATGAATGTGTCTCGATACATAATATTCAATGCAATATTATAACATACAAAAAGTGACACTTATGAATGGTTCGATCTTGACAATATGGTCGGAACTAGCGCGTTAGCGTTTCTTGACGGCCATCTTCTTCTTGCCCCTCTTTGTCGCGGTTGCATAGGTTAGGTCCAGGACGTCTTCGCTACTTCTCTTGTACGGGAGCACTCCTTTCTTAGGTGTGGTTGTGGTGTACGGTGTTTGGTTGCCATATCCATCTTCCATCTTCGGGTCGCCGTTCTGGTCAAAGTCTTGCTCGTTGGCGACTCCATCCATTCCGATGATGTTTCTTTTGCCTCTCCTGACGACCACCCGGCTAGGCTTTGACGGGTCTGTGATGAACCAGCATTGGTCGACTTGGCTAGCCATAACCAAGGCTCATTTCTCGCGGGTGCGTTCGCGCCGGTGGTCTTTGACTTTGGCGGTATAACCATGGTGGTGAAATACCGGCCTTCTTTCTCGACGCTCTTGGCCCACCTGACATGGAACATCGACACCTTTTCCGTAACGTAGTCGAGCTCCCAAATCTCCTCGATCCTTCTGTAGTATCTTTCCGGACGTCTCCGGTGTAGAATATCCCCGTTACCCCTGAGTTTTGGTAATCGCAGTTATTGTCCTTGTCCTCGGTGTAGAACGTGTATCCGTTGATATCGTATGCCTGATAGGTCATCAGGTTGTGCGCGGCGCCCTGTGCCAAGGCGAATATGAGTTTATCTTCCTCCGAGTACTCGCCATGCGGCGGATTAGCAAAGACCCTATTCCTGAACAACCTCGTGAAACCGGAGTTGTGCTCCTTCATAACAACGGCCTCCGTCGGGACCTTGGCGCCCCCGGTCGGCGTAAATCTTCTTGATAAACTCTTTGTGCTCATTTATGTATGGATCGACCACCTCCAGGTGCTGCAGCGCGACGAGGCTTGCTCTTTCAAAGTCCTTTGTTCGGCCCTCGAAGTCGACATGCATTGGGTGCCGACCCTCATGGTGACCCAATCCAGCGAGCCTCCCGAAGTGCTTGTTGGTTGGCAGACCAACAGGGGTCTCGGATTGTAGAAGTTCGAGCAGAAAGAGATGCACTCTTCGGCCAGGAAGCCGTTTGCTATGCTTCCATCTGGACGGGACCTGTTTTTAACGTATCCCTTGATGTGTCCGTTTCGGCCTTTCGAACGGCATCATGCTTCGTAGAAAACGGAGGACCGAGCTGGACGATATCCTCCACGACATGGAGAAGCAGATGAACCATGACGTCGAAGAATGCGGGGGGGGGGGGGGGGAAGTACATCTCGAGCTCGCATACTATCACCACGATCTCCTCCTGTAGCCTCGTGAGCTGCCTAATGCCTATCGACTTCCGAGAGATGACGTCGAAAAAGTTGTAGAGGCCAAACAGAGTTTCACGGACGTGCTTGTCCATTATACCTCGGATCGCGACCGGGAGTACCTTCGTCATCAGCACGGCGACGTCGTGAGATTTCATCCCGCTGAAGAGCTGCTTCGCCTCGTCTAGCCATCTGCTTATCTTTCCCGCGAAGCCGTTCGGAAATTTGACTCCGAGGAGGCACTTCATAAACTGTATGGCCTCCTTCTTACTCAGAGTGAAGCACGCGGCCTTTAGCTTGACCTCGCCCTTCTTGCCCTTGCAGGCGACGACGGCTATTCTACGTTTCCGTCTCCTCCTCCTCCTCGTCATCGCTAGGTGGTGGTTGAAGTTCAACCCTGATGCCCATATGCTTCAAGTCGTTCCTTGCCTTCGGCCCATCTTTGGTCTTGTCGGTGTTAAGGATAGTGGCAAGCAAACTCTCGCCCACGTTCTTCGTGATATGCATGAGATCGAGGCTATGAGGCACACGAGAGAATCTTCCAGTATGGCAAGTCCCAGAAGACAGACCTCGCCTTCCATACCTTCAACAGCGGCTCTGGCTTCTTCTGGGTCTTTCCCGGCGCAGGGCACTCCTTCCAGTTATTCAGCAGCTCGGCGATTACCGCGCCGCTCTTCTGGTCCGGTTTTTCCTCGGGGCTCGACCTTCCCATCGAACAGATGTGATAGCGTTCTCCATGGGTGATCCATGGGAAGCCACCTCCGAGCCGAAAGGTGCACGGTTTTCCCGGACCCGAGATCTTTCTGCAGCTGGGTGTACGATGTATTGTCCTTGCACCTAACGCACCCATAGAATCCTTGGACCACCTGCCCCGAGAAGTATCCGTAACCGGGATAGTCTTGCACCGTCGTGATCACCGCCGCTTTCATGTTGAAGTAGTCCTGTCTCGAGGCGTCCCACGTACGGGCTCCTTCTTCCATAACGTGGACAATACTCCTCTTTCAACAGCGTGAGATACAGATTGATGTCTGTACCGGGTTGTTTTGGCCCTTGAATCAGCATACTCATGGTTACGTACTTCTTCTTCATGCACAGCCAGGGTGGGAGGTTGTAGATCCATACAAACACGGGCCAGGTGCTGTGTGTGCTGCTCTGGCTTCCGAACGGATTGAGTCCGTCGGTGCTCACGCCCAGCCTTAGGTTCCTTGACTCTTTACCGAAATGCTTGTGATATTGGAGGTCCAACGCCTTCCACTGGCAAGCATCCGAAGGGTGCCTCAGCATCTCCTCCTTATCCGGATCATCGTCTTCCGGCCTCTTTCTTTCCGCGTGCCAGCGCATGAGCCGTGCTTCCTTAGGGTCCGCGAAATACCGCTGCAGGCGGGAAGTTAGGGGAAAGTACCACACCACCTTTCTAGGAGCTTTCTTGGTCCCTCTCTTGTATCGAGATGTCTTGCACACCGGACACGTGGTCTTCTCCGCATCCTCGCCCCAGTAGATGATGCAATCATTTATGCAGACGTGGTATTTCTCAACGGTAGATTGAGAGGGCACGCGATTTTCTTGGCCTCAGCGATACTAGTCGGACATGTGTTACCCTTCTTGGGAAGAAGATCATGCACGAATTCAATGTTTTCGTCGAAGCATTCGTCGGTCATTTTGTGTTTCGCCTTAATCTCTAGAGCCCTGAGCGTTACCTTCAGACGGGTATGCCCGTCGTTGCATCCTTCAAACAATGGAGCGACCGCGTCTTTTCTCATTTGCTCCAGCTTAGCTCTCTCTCTAGCAGCGGCTCTGGCGTTACTTGTCTCCTTGAGAAGCAGATCTTGATAATGAGGGTCTTGCAGCCAGCTCGAATCACCACCTTCATCATCTTCGTGTCCATGCCCGGCTCCACCCTGATCATCTTCATGATGCCCCCGCCGCCGGCATCTTGATCTTCATGATCATGACCGGCATCTTGATCTTCATGATCATGACCGGCATCTTGATCACCACCATGATTGACATCCTCATCATCATCTTCGTCATCACGTATCCACCGAGTGTAGCCATCCATGAAATTACGTCGGAGGAGGTGCGACTCCAGCATTCCGGTATCGTGCTGTATCAGATACTTAGCTTGCAATCGCGACACGGACATCTTATCTCCGTCTTGTTTGCACGTGCCATGTCGGCCCTCGCGCATCTCATCCACCTATCCACGAGCTCTTTGCTGATCAGTGGTCGGACCATGGTCGCCTGCACACGGTACGAAGAGCAAGAGGGTAATTAGAGCATATATGGACGTGGATCGCCGGAAAAATTCGGCATGACCTCCCCTAAAAAGAGGACATCCGCAAGTGCCAGAAATGCGCCAGAAAAGAAATGAATTGACTTTCCGGCGAAACATTGGCATCTCAAATGAAATCCCTGCACAAGAAGAAGCACCACAACACAATCATATACTCGGTTTGGCCGACAACACGCATACATGCAAGCAACGCCTTCACGCTTCCTCCAACGACGACTTGCACAAGAGATCCGGACGAGAAAACAAAGGCACATGTTGTAGATCTAGAGGAGCAAGAGACTTCACTTACATATGAGTGTCAACAATGAGGTTGAGCAAGCTTCTATGGTGAATCAATGGGGGAAATGAGGTGGGGAGGAGGAGGGGGTCGACCAGATTTGTTTGGTGGAGAAGGAATAAGTGAGACAAGTGAGTGGGGTGGTAGGTGGCTCCATGTGCCAAAAGGTAGCAAAAAAGGTGGCGCGACTTATCCGAGGCGCATACTGCCAATATGCGCCTCGGATATGTGAGATACTGGAGGCGCATATTCAGTATGCGCCTCGGATAAGATACCACTGACCACCACCCGCCCCCACCCGGGCCCACTAGGGTTATGGGAGGCGCATTTCAATCATATGCGCCTCGGATATTAGAGGCGCATATTGCGGAAATGCGCCTCGCATAACCTGGGGCCGCCAGATTCATCCGTACATGGAATAGGGGAGGCGCATGGCCCCAAGTATGCGCCTCAGCTATTTGATAGTTGGAGGCGCATGGCCCAAACAGTGCGCCTTGGGTAATTTAGCAGAGGCGCATATTGCCATATGCGCCTCCTATAAGGATGTCTCCTATAGCCTTTTCCCTAGTAGTGGTTCCCAGGTGGCAGCTTGGGGCCGTGGAACAAGCTGGCTTGGGTGATGTTTATTGTAGGCCTCTTAGGCCATATATTTGCTTCTTGTTGTTAGACAACACTATCCGCTTCCGCTTGTTGACTTGTTGGATCTGTGATCCTTTTGTTGTGTAATTTGTATTCTACTCATTATATGAGTTGCTATATGTTTTGTGTCGTAGAGTCATGCAATGTGCCAGTTTGTTCCACATGTCTCGATCTCTGTGTTATACTTTGATGGTTGTGCCAATTACATAGCCTCTCTGTATAATTCCGGGGTCGGGGCGCTACAGAGCTGCTGGAATATTTTGGGCATTAGCTGGGGACACACTGGAAATAGACTTTATTTAATATCTGCAGCAAAGAATGCCTGGAGGAAACCAATGTTTATGAAGATCATGATCACAGGGGCATGGGGTATATGGAAGGAAAGGAACATAATGCTTTTTGATGGTGTGCCCCCATCCATTGCTTCCTGGAAAGAGAGGTTTAAGGAAGACTTCACTTTGCTGAAACACAGGACTAAGTCCTCTCTACATGATTTTATTTTATCATATGTACTAAAATTTTAGATACTTTCTGGGGGATCTTATCCCCCACACCCTGTAAATATTGTAATTTGCCTGCTCTTTAATAATGGAAAGCAGTAGGAGCCTTTCCTACTGTTATTATTTTCAAAAAAATGTTGTAGTTCCTCTCCAGGGCCATCAACACTGAGATGGGTGGGAGTCCTTGCGAGGAGTTGATAATTTCTGACACTCGTTTCATCCAGTGCCTTGTTGACTTGCCTTTCCTCTGCACACATCGCTCTAGGTCCTCAATAGTACTTAGCTTCTGGCAGGTTCCTTGGAAATTTTGAATGAAAGCAGTTTTGAGTTGCTCCCATGAGTTGATTGACCTTGGAGGTAGATTCCTCATCCAACGCAAACTTCCAGGCGAGGTTACCACCATTCCTGCATGACTTGGCTCTGTTTGGTTAACTGTTGCTCCTGCTGGCGGTGTTCCTCCGGCTCCTGCCATGCGAGCTTCTCTCCTGCTTCGCGGCTCATATACGATCCGTTGAGCTTCTGAGTGAGTCGGTACACACGGTTGGTTCCTTGCCAGTTCGCGGCGCCTCTCGCTCGTCGACCCGGCCGGTTGTGACTCATCGTGCTGGCTCCTCATTCGTGAATTGTACGGGGTTGAATGAAGTCGGCTTGCATCTGCGAAGTTGGGGTAAAGAGCTTGCTGAGCAACTGCTGTTTTGAGCATGTCAATGGCGTACTGCGCCTCATGTCCTATTAGCGTTTGTTGGATCCGGATTCGTTCCAAGGCCATAGAAGTTGGTTACACATTGTCCATTGGGTTTGAATAATGTCCTTCTAGCGTGTGGAACCTTTGAGGTGGTGGTGGAGGTGCTGGTCCCATGCCACTAGCTCCAACTACTCCTTCTGGTGGTGGTCCATTTGGCCCGGTGGCTCCTCCTCTGGGTGCTCTTCTATTTCCTTCTAGCGGCGGTGGAGGTCATGTCGTGGATATGGGACACGGGTACCCGCATGGAGGAGAACATGGCCCATCAAGAGGGTGGCCCAACAGGCCGAGTCCACGGTCAGAGTAGGACAAGGACACACCTTTCTAACTTGTAATAGAAGATGAGACTAGTTCGTATCCAACTAGGACTCTACATGTATAAGGAGGGCCAAGGCGTCCCAAGAAGACAAATCCAAGAGAACCTAGACACACGACCTAGACGCACAACCTACACAACAGAGGAGCCGCCACAATACGGTGACTTCTACCAAGAGCATACGGAATAAGATCTAGCCACAAACAGCACGTAGGGATATTACCAAATGATGTTTTCCGGGTCCCGAGGCTATATAAATCTTGTCTCTCGTGTCTTTACCAACATCGACGATGCCCACGCGTACATAGTCCCGGATTATCACCGTCGGTTTCTAACATCGACGGGTCTTGTCCCCACCTCAGGTGTTGCTCCTAGTGTTGTTCCAGCCCTAGTTGTCATGTTTAGACCCATAGGTGTCTAAAAAAGATTTGTTGGATCTATGTTGGTTCCATCACGCAGCCGAATTCTTGTCCTTCTATGTTGCATCGAGGCGAGCTCCTACTGACGATTATGCATTGCTTGAGTCTCGGCCTGTACACGAGCGTGTTCTTCTGCTATCCTCCGACTAGCTTCTGTGATATCTGCTAACTATTTTTCCAAAGCTGCATGAGCCGTAATCAATTCTACGGCGCGAGCTTCTGCGTTTTCCTCTATGATTTCCTTGGTGAGCAACATAGGATCAAGTTGATTTCCCCCTCCAGACATGTATACTCCGACTTGGCGTGGTCATGTTGGCAATTGCATGTACTCCTCCTCAATTTGTACCCAAGACGATCTTCAAACAAGGGTAGGATCGACTCTGAATCAGCGTAGTAGTCTGTCTCATAATCCGGCGCTGACAGCGTCTCCAGCTCCTTGGTGGCGAACTGTTGTTCCTCTGATCCGGCAACTATTCCGACTTCTGATGTTCCGACGGACTCCTCTCCATCGGATTCTATGATGGCTGTTGCCTCTGAAAGAGAATCGAGCTCGTTAACGGGATTGCCTGACGCGTTGACCATGCCAACGAAAACATTGATCTTGCCGAAGACAAGCTGGACTCCTTCCTCGATGGTGTCCATCTCCGAGCTCCACCCATAGTCGTCGATTTCCGTCTCGCCGTACTGGTTGGTGTAGAGCCTTCCAATGGCAAGGTTCTCCATACCTCGGAGAGCTTCTCTCGTGATGTAAATTCCTTTCATCACCAGCCCCACGGTGGGCGCAACTGTCATGGGGTTGTCACCGCAAGTGCATCCATAGGGAGACTTAGTTGTGGAGTACAGGAGTTTGTCTAGCTCTACGAGGGACAAAGGATTTACCCAGGTTCGGCCCCTTCAATGAAGGTAAAGGCGTACTTCCTTCCTTTCTCTTATTGATGGTGATGATATCAATTACAAGGTTTGATTTCGCTAACTCGAGTATCGACAACTTGGGAACTTGAGAGCTTTTCTGTCTAAGGTCCAGGGACCCCCTTATATAGGTGGCCGGGTCCCTGGACAGACAGGCTATGCCGAGTTACAGATGAAGACGAAGTCCTACTCTAGATCCTTGCCTTCCAAGTTGGTACTCCGTCTTGTACGAGGACTCCAGTCTTGCCGTGTCCTTCTTCTTCAGCTAACTCGTGGCGGACTTGCCAGCTTGTACTTAGCCCAGCCCATGTTGCTTGAAGTGTAACCCATCTTGGGCCTTGATGGTCTTGGCCGCTCTACTTTCCAGCTACATGAGCCTACCCAGAAAGTATCCCCCCAACAGCGTCCGTCCCTCCGACGGTTGCGCTCGACGTCGTGGCAGGCACTATTTGCGCCTGACCGGTTGCGGCGCGCGATGATGGCGGCGCCGGGACGGCTGGGCCGCGTGGGCCGGCGCTGGGCACGGTTGCTGTAGTGAGGGGGGTGTGCGGGCGGTGACGGTGCGGCGCCCCTTGCTGCTACTGCAGGGGCGAGGTCGGGGAGGCGGAAGCCGGGGCGGCGGCCCCGAGCTGCGGCTATGGTTGGGTCGTGGTCGGCTTGCTCCCCCCGTGGCATGAGGTGACGCGGCGGGTGCGGCGCGTGAAGATGGAGGACTGACCGGTCCCCGACGGGCGGAGAGCGGGGTTTGCGACACAACGCCCGGTGAAAGCCTTGCCGGTGCTGTAGGCCGGGGCCGACGACAGCGACACCTCGGGCGCGCGTCCTTCTTGAATGCATCGTCGATGTGGTGTTCTCGCTTCTCAGCACCGGGTTCTTCGGGGAAAACCACAGATCCCTCGCGGGATCGAGCGAGGGTGGAGCTCCTATGACACTTGCATCTTGGGGCCTCGCCTTGGATATTCCACCGGCTAGAGGGACCTGCAAATAGTTGGTGGTTGGCGGCGGCGAGTTTCATCTTTAGCTTGGGGGTGCGCGGCCCTGGGGCCGGCATGGATGCTGGAGTGGCGGCTCCAGGTTTCTCCTCTACCGTGCTGCGTTGAGGTGTTGGAGCGCCGACTTTGGTCGTTTCGGCATCTTGGTCATCGGCTCGTGTGGGGCGCTGCCTTAGGGCTCGCGTGGATGTCGGAGCGGCGGCTCTAGATGCTTCGTCTGCGCTGTGTTGCGTCGAGGTCACCTGCGCCATGTAGCGTCGAGGTCATTTTGGTGTTTTGCCTTTTTCGTGGGGCCTCGCCTTGGATATTCCACCGGCTAGAGGGACCTGCAAATAGTTGGTGGTTGGCGGCGGCGAGTTTCATCTTTAGCTTGGGGCGGCAGCGGCTTCGATTTCTCCCCTCCGCCGTGTTGCGTTGAGGGTTTTTGGTGTCGGCCTTGGTTGTTTGGGCAACTTGGTCGTCGACCCGTGTGGAGCGTGGCCTCGGGGCCGGCATGGTTGTGTTGTACTTTGTCGAGCCCACGGCTTCGAGGGTACCCTGGCCCGGCTGTCAGCGGCCCCACCAGCACCACATGGGAGATGTTCCCCCCGAAGCTGGCGCCGCGTCATCGACCTCCCCGTGTGCCACGCGGGCCAGCGTTTCGCCGAAGATCCAAGGAAGAACAGCCCACGAGCCCCTCGCGAGGCTTCCAAGGGGACGCTTCATGAGGATCTCCTCATGAGGCCGTCGCCCCACCCGGGGGAAGCAACGCGGAAGCTTCCTTCTCGGGTACGCTTGCCACCCAGGCCTGCGTCACAACTGACGCGGGGTGACGCTAGAGACTCTGCGCCCAGCACAGGACCCGACCCAGACCGAAGACCAAGACAACAAGACTAGTCCTTCAGGACAAAGAGGCGCCTATTGGGAGACAAGCCCTGGCGGGCGACATCATCACCAAACACTGTTCACCTTGGACGGTGGCTTTCCCTGGTTTCTTTAGCCATTTTGGTGCTAAGGGCAGGGACCCGCCGCCAAGACGCTGCAGGGGTGATGTGCTCCCCCCCTTCTTTGATCGTTTGTGGTAGCCCTTCCCGTTAACGGGAAGAGGCCCAGGTCACTATAAATAGCTTAGTGCTGCTACCTTAGAAGAGGTGGATCTCAAGATCCAGATCCTAGACTAGAACGAGCAGCCAGCTCACACATCTTGTAACCTCACCAAGCAATGCAACCAGACAAGCAGGAGTAGGGTTTTATACCATCACGGTGGCCTGATCATTGTCAGGTTAGCTCCCAACCCCGTAGAAGAACAAGGGGTACATCGGAACTCAATATCCGACATACTTTTTTTTTAGCCCTTGGCCTTCCTGTTTGCTTCTACTTTATCGATATAAAAGGCAAAACTTTTGCCTGGTTTCAAAAGAAAAAGATAGATTTTGACTAAAAAAAGGTCCTAATCTATTTCTAACTCGTATATACATACTAGTCGTCAACCCGTGCATCTGCACGGGGTCACTATTAGACTGTTAAATAGAATATACACAAAATTTGGAACTTAATTCTTCACATGATTATAACTTGTTCTTTTCTCTTCAATTTAATCTTTGTGAGATGTTGTATCTACTTGTAGGATTTTGAAACTGCATGTATGGATACTATATAGTATATGTGAGATGGTAAAAAACAAAGTATAGGTATGCTTTATGAGACAGAACAAATATATAGGAATTGATTTAATCCATGATGATTTTGTAAATGCTATGCATGTCAAACTGCAATTGTAACAACCAAAAAACTATAGATAATTGGTGGTTCAACGAAAAATGGCCCATACAACACAAAAGAGTTCAATCAGAACTCTATTGCACCAGAAGCTAACATATACAACCGTGAAGCTAGCATCCTTGATACAATGCCCTAGACGACCGAGAGGGCCATGAAGTAACCTAGATACAACTGCCGTACACTACCATCATTATGGCATGAGCGCAGGGGTAAATATTCCAAATAGTAAAATGTGATGTCGCCGTTACCGAAATCTGCTAAGAAGAGCAAATAGTCAAGAAGTTGAATAGAGCATAACGTACCTTCCAGACCTTGGTTCTAAAGACGCTCAAAATGACCTATAGTCTACCATTAGCCTGCATGTTAATTCCCCTGTAAATCTTGCAAATGACAATCAGTATATCAAATGCTTGTGAAAATGTGCTACATAACACCTATATTATAGTACATGGTGCTGTTCCTAACATTGTCAGGAAATTTCTATAAATTTATCCTAAAGTTAGAACACAGGAAAAATGTTCATGGCAATACGCATGTGTGGTGGTGAGTACAACAAAGAACCGACAATTTTTACCATGTTTGATTGGTTGGGAACCATAACTTGATGTACACTGATTTGCTAGCAACTATGGCGATGGTGGTAGGTCATCTTCAGGGATGGATCAACTTGTGAACATTGCCATCCTTGTAATGAGGAATTAGAAGAGAAAATAGGAAGCAACAAATTTTATCTACTTGCATGAAACTTATAATTTCAAATACTTTGGGATTAACACAGAAGAGAAAACAGGAAGCAACAACTATATTATCTCACATAAAACATATTCTTCAACACCAAAAACTAATGAGATATCTATATATACTTATGAATACATTATTGGCAACACCACTAATAACATAAGTCCAGAGATATATGCTTTTGATTGCCACCTTTACCTCCTATCAATGATGAGGAAACAGAGCTTTGTGCATCTGAACATTAGAGCGATGAGACCAACACTTGACTGAGCGAGCAAAACAAACACTTGTAATTTGAAGAGAGTGTTACTATTATGGACATTTTCATTTGGTATTTCTAGATTTACCCTTGTAATATTATTAGTAGTTATTAATAAAAAACGGGGTCTTAAACTTAGTGAACCCGTCGCATGAATTGAATATTTAGATGTCTACAATGAGAAAACTGATTAGCATCCACCTACTCCATAATCACGGCTATTCAATGCATTATTTTTGTGGTTCTCCATTCAGTACTTCAAATTGGAAATAGAAGTGAAGCCATGTGCTGTTTGTGTAATAATGGTTAATAAATATAAAACTCTATTTAAAAGTAGAGGGGCACGATGCAATGAGTAAAATGCATGAGAGGATTACATAACGGATATATAGAACTAATAAATTTCGCAGGTCTTACCTTATTACAGGACTTGATGTGTGTCTGAAATCAATACGGGAAGCAAAGAGAGCTTGTTCACAGGTCTGCCTTCATTTATATCTGTGTAATTATACATGATTATCCCTATTTTTCCAAAGTCTGGGTAAAATAGATGCAGAAAATATTTGTTGTAAGAATGTTTTTGTCAAGTAGAAGCTTCTTTTCCCACAAAATACAAAAGTAGAAGCTTTTTTACAGGGTTATATGTTTGATCGTGACTAATTACTAAAAGGAAAAAATCATCCTGCTTTTGGAGATAAAATAATTTAAATCCAATAATATGACTTCAGCGGATCAATTAAGTACACGTACGTAGTGAAAACAGGATCATGTGCCTAAGCTCTCCCTTGCAAAAGTATAATATGTCTGACACCTAGAGTGAGATAAAAGAGATTGCTCACGTACGTGTGCCTGCACTTCCAGTTATTCAAACCTTTGAAAGTATGTATGGTCTGTTCCCAAGTTAATTTAGCTGCATTTTAAGCATAATCAGTTACATAGGATAGAAGCCGGATGTATGGAATTGTACTATTTCTTAGGCATAATTAGTTGCATAGGTTATAGCTGGAAAAATTCATTGCCTACCGAAAATAATTAAGACTACTGCCAGATCGATCATATCTGAAGTCACGGCGGCGCAGTCCAACGCTTCTGGCTGTGCCGGGCTTGCACAAATACTGGCCATTGCTGCCGGAGATGCACGGCGAGAATTGACCACCTTGCATCAACATACTATGAATCAATCTCAGGAGATTGGCATGCAAGGCTGCCGGATCGACTCCATCATCCGAGCAATAAAATTCAGGAACCCTACTTAGCGCACTGAATAAAACGACCAATGCAACCTGCAGAAACCAATATGTCTGGGGCAAGGTACCAACTAATTGTACAGTGAACTGAACAGGA
Organism: Puccinellia tenuiflora; assembly: GCA_012064385.1. Taxonomy (NCBI): domain Eukaryota; kingdom Viridiplantae; phylum Streptophyta; class Magnoliopsida; order Poales; family Poaceae; genus Puccinellia; species Puccinellia tenuiflora. Next base: position 538,389 of record QRDG01001999.1, on the reverse strand, counting down.
TAAATCAGATAATCTAAGACAGGCGGCCCAAATAAGATCTCCAAAAACCATACGATATTTCACGGTAACTATAGTATGGCAAAAATGGCAGCTTCCAGATGGCAACATAAAAAGCTGGAGGATGGAGGCGGAACCTGTAGACTACCGATGGGAAAGCCAACGTAGGCACGCACATGCAGCATCTATCCAATGATCGAAATAGGATCTTGGGAGAATATACATGAGAAACTGCAAACCTTGCTCAAATCATCTGCATGCCGTGCTAGATTGAGAATCCAGCTAGCCTAGGACTGGATATTGTGTGTGAGAGGAGAGAACGTGAGGCGTGCTGCCAGCGGCGTCCGGCGGCGCGAGGGATATGAGAGGAGGCTACATGCAGATGCATGAGATCGATTGAAGCGACAATGGAATCGATGGATATGCAAACCTAAAACGTTTTTTGTTGCGTCATCATAACTGGAAGCTCGTGCGGGCTGGAGAGGGAAACCGGCAACCATCCAATGGCTGTACATAGATTTATTACTTGATCGGATGGACAAAAATTCTTAACCTCTAGGATTAACGTGGAGCCTCCTACGGTGCCTCCAATTAGTAAATATAAGATATAAGATATAAGATTTACTTTAACGAGAGAAAAATATTGTGCGATTTTTTGTAAGTGCCATTTTCCAGGTTTTGGAACTAGCTAGATTCCCTAAGTATAGTAGTCGTTTGTTTGTTTTCTCGCTCGATGGCACTTGAAAATGCCGCCTTCTCAAGTACTCTACCGTAGAAAAGAGGGATCAAGAAGTTAAACTGCACTGCCCATTGATTTGACAAGACAATGGCGAGGCGTGCACGATTACCATACATGTCACCTAATGTCATACCAGTAGGAGCACGTCGGTGGGGGCAGTGAAATCCAGCTGCACCTCGATCAATTGCTTGATATGATGGGGCTATAGCTAGCTGTACAGCTACTCATGTGGTCTACTCGCATCACACTCTCCTCCAAACAAGAGGAGATGCAGCAGCGGAGCAGACGCTCGTTTTGTTCAATCCAGATCTTTCCCCTTGCCTCATCCTCCTAAGTTAATAATATCATTAACTTAACTTTGGCAATCTTGGTAGTATAATGTGCAAACCCTTGTTTGTGCCAATTTGGGTCCACATATTTTCTATCCTAACTTGTCTGGTCATCTTTTGTTAATTCAAATTGAAATGTGAACCAACAATCAAGTTTCAACCAAAATTCTAATTTTGAGCAAAAATTCAAATTTGGTCGGTGGTATTGATGTTGTAAAGATTTTAAACTATTATGCACTATGTATCCCCATATTTTCTATCCGAACTTGTCTGGTCATGTTTTTTGAAATCAAAGTCAAATTTGAACCAAAATTCAAGTTTGAGATAAAATTCAAATTTGGTGCGTGGTATCGATGTTGCAATGGTTTCTCAACTTCTGGCGACCAAGTTTGACCATTCATCAGCTTACCATTAACTTATCTTTTGGCAATCTTGTTTAATTAGGAAGAAGAAAACGAAGTTTATTCATTCCCCTCCGAGAAGCGTTATCAGGAGGACGACGAAGACGACAACGCCACCATGAAGAAGAAGAAGTACTTAGGTTATGTTAATTTAGTTTTTGTTAATTATCTCTAATATATTATCTGCTCTCTTCGACGCAGATCTGTTGTTAAAATGACGCTTACATATGATCGTGTCACAGTACTTGGTGCAATGAATCGTTGCGTTGGATATGATCATTGTAGAGGGCCCACGGGTCGGTGACTAGTAACTCGCCTTACGTAGGTTGGCCAGTATAGGGTCCATGCCAAATATATGATTGTTTGGACAAACTATGCCATGCCTAACCTTAATCGCTGAAACCTTGTCAAAACTCCATCTGAATCCTCACACCCTTCCGGGCCGTTGATTGATGAGTGTGGACGGTTTGGATCGGGCGCTAGGGTTAAGCCGACCCGCGAGTAGGCTGGTTCTGCGACCTGAATGGCTGGATCTGGTGGGGTGCTCCATGCATGGCTGGTTCTACAAGTTTGATGATTGACCAAGTTTGACCATTCATCATATTTCTATCCGAACTTGTGTGGGCATGTTTTTTAAATTCAAATAGATATTTGAACCAAAATTCTAATTTAGCTAAAATTCAAATTTGGTATGTGGTATTGATGTTGCAATGCTTTCTCAACTATTGTGCACCATGTATCCCCATATTTTCTATTCGAAATTATTTGGTCATGTTTTTTTAATTCAAATTGAAATTTGAACCAAAATTCGAGTTTGATCTAAAAATTAAAATTTGGTATGTGGTATTGATGTTGCAATGCTTTCTCAACTATTATGCACTTTGTATGCCCATATTTTCTATCCGAACTTGTCTGGTCATGTTTTTTTCAATTGAAATTTGTACCAAAATTCAAGTTTGAATCAAAATTCAAGTTTGACCAAAACAAATTCAAATTTGGTATGTGGTATTGATGTTGCAATGCTTTCTGAAGTAATCTTAGAAAAGAGGGAAATCAAGAGTTCTGTCGCAACAGTGGAACATGGGGTTCCCCTGATGCGGTCAAAGTGGGTCCATCGCACATGGGCCCACCAAGGAGGCACTCAAGGCCAAGGTACAAGACTGGCAGATGCCCCCCCCCATCTGCCCCACGGCATCCCGGCACGCATGGCATCGACAACCAAGGCAAAGGACCGGGGGACCCTCCGGGGCCCCCTCGACCCGGAAGCAGACATGGAGGTCCCGGGACCCCGACACCCGGCAGGAGGCCAGGCTCACCCCGGGAACCAACCTCCAGTGCGCAAAGAGGATAAGCTTGCCAGCCCTGGCTGGAGGCTCCTAGAAGACTTGGGCGCCAAGAAGATGGAGGCGCCAAAGGGGGGCAGAGGCGGAAAAGCTGTCAGCCTCTGTCCGCCCTCTCTGGAAAAGGTGGGCGACCTCACCTACCCCCTCTGAGAAGAATACTTGGACGAGAGGAGGCCACGTCGCCTCCTAAGGAGAACCCGGAGGGGTTTTCCCGCCAAAACCCCTCCGGCCCCAAGGGTGCACTTGTGGTATCCCCTTAGCCTATAAAAGGAGAACCAAGGCACCCAAGGAAAGAGGACGTGGAGGAAAGGGGGAAGTTCAGAAGACAAGTTCAGGGAGGCTAGGCCAGGTAGTGCATGAGTCCAAGTTTAGATTAGGCCGAGAGGTGATCTCCTCCGGGCCAGGATCTGCTCGTCTTCAACCTCTAGGCAACACCTCCCGGGTTCTCATCCGCGACCACCATTGTAAAGCTAAACCATGATACACTTCTCAATCCAGACATGCAGGAGTAGGGCTGTTAGCCTCCGGGCGGCCTGAACCTGGGTAAACTCCTTGTGTCTCTGTGATGCTTGCTAGCACGTAGATCACGAGCGTGGATGAAGCCCCTTGGCGGAAGATGTCACTCAGCCTCCTTCGCGCCCCACACCGAACCTAAAAAGGGGGTATCCTTTACTCCCGGTGTCCGTGATCCAAGACACGACATCTGGCGCGCCAGGTAGGGGGTGCAAGTGCTGATTTCTTCTTCATCGGCTTCGATATCTTCGAGGAGATCTGCGTCAGATTCCCCAGATCTTTCGGCCAGATCTACCTCAAGGTCATCGACAAGGTCTCCGTCGACCTCAAGGTCATCGACAAGGTCTTCATCGACCTCAAGGTCATCGACAAGGTCTCCGTCGACCTCAAGGTCATCGACAAGGTCTCCTTCAATCTCAAGGTCATCGACAAGGTCTCCGTCGACCTCAAGGTCATCGACAAGGTCTCCGTCGACCTCAAGTTCTCCAGTAGGAATGGCGCGGAAGAAGAAGGCCAAGTCCAGCGAGGAGTACCTGCGGTACCCGGGACTTGGCTTCGACCCCGAGGAAGCTTCAGCGACGCCATCCACGCAAGGTCTCGCCAGCAGGATTCGGTTCGTGCCCCCGGTGGCTCGGGCCGATGCAGTTGTTGGTGGGGGTCTGCCCCCGGGAAGTAGTACAGGCATTGACGCCCCTCTTTCCCCGCGGACGCGCGTGGTGAAGGAAGAGCTCTGCTTGGAAACTTCCTCGTTGACTCTCCCCTTGGAGGGGGAGCTTCAGATTCAAGGTCAAGAAACTGAGGTCACAAGGGACGAACCATACGTGCTGCAAGAAGTCCAGCTCCCGTTAGGCGAAGATGGACAACTGGGACCCTGGTGCTCGTTCCATCAAACCGACAAGCACAATACCGATGACTACCGCGAACTCAGAAAGCGTCCAAGGGACGAGGGATGTTACGTCTGTGGAGAGCTTGGTCACCTCCACCGGAATTGCCCTTTGAATTCAAAGCCAAAGAAAACCCCGAAGAAGAAGAAGTCATCAAGAACTGTTGCCGATGCCTCCACCCAAACCGACAACTCGCCTTCACCACCGACGACCCCCACGGGTCCACCAGTGTCTACCTCTGACTGGGATTGAACCTATTTCAACGAAAGTCAGCCAGAATGGGATCTCCCGGGTCACATCGTGACAATACACCCGGGACCGAGCAGGCCGCCGCAAAAGTATCGGATTGCAAAGTGGCTGGCCTCCGGGCGACAATGAAAAAGAGCCAGGAAGGGTCTCCGGACCGGCATAGCAAAGGTGTCAGCAAGGCGGGCGTGCTTTCAAGCAGCACCAGGAATAAAAGGGGTCTCTGGACCGGCATCATAAGAATGTCAGCAAGTTGGACGTGCCCCCACGTGGTGTCGGGAACATGAAGGTCTCAGGACCGGGACCACGGGCCCCAGCAATAAGGTCCTGCGCCAGTAAGGATGACTGGGCAGGTGGCTATTTCAGCAAGAGTCCCTAGCCCTGCGGGTAACCACAGGCGGGGCAGAGTTATGTCTTGAAAGTGGCATAGAAGACCCGCTCTGGTGGCAGCGCGACGAAACAATTGCTGAAATAGCCCAAAGGAGGTCGACATTAAGCTAAGTATGAAACGTGCTAGCACGGGCCTTTCCCTTGTTGCTTCTGTTTTATGCATCTTGGCTAAGACGAAAGCGGGCGTTGTTTTGAGGTGGCGCCTCTGCGACTAAGCTGTCCGTTTCCCTCGGGCAGTGGAATCGTGGGCTGAGGTCCGTGAGGTCAAAAAACGATGGGTTCTTGGGGGGATGCGCCCTGTGTCGGTGTCTCAGATCCGTCTGAGTGCCCACGGCTGGTTAGCTCTCACGCTCATTAACCCTTCCTGAGAGCGTTAAGCCCCCACGGGTGCAATAAAATGGATAAAACCTGGGAAAGGTTATTTACATTCAGAAAGGTACAAAGTATGCAAAACACAGTTCACGTTTCCCGGTGTTGCTCCATCTATTTTCAGGACCGGTCGTCGTCCTCGCGGGAGAAGTACTCCATGATCTTGTATACCTGGCGGGTCACCTCGGGGTCGGTCAGCATCTCGGGGGCGAGACCCTGCAGATCGGACAAGGAAGGAGGTGGCTGGTGATGTCGCCGAAGGGCCGTGACGAACTGGGTGGCCACCTGCCGGGCAGCAACCCTCCCTTCCTGGAGGGTGGCTCTGCTCACGCTGTCCCTAAGACCGTTGATGCGCGAGGCCACGAGCTCCAAGAATGATGGGTAGCACCGAAGGGAATAGGAGCGCTCCGTCGGGAGGGCAGGCAGGCCCTTCACCTTCAGCACCGACAGCCCTTCGATGATCTTCAAGACCCAGGGATGCATCTGGAGCAGGATCTCGTTGTTTCCCTGCCGATGCCGACGGAAGTCACTCGTCTCCTTGGCGTATGCTTCCTTGGCCTTTGCCAGGTCCATTTGTACCTCCTTGAGCTGATCAGACAACTTCTCATGGCGGTCCCAGGCGATCTGGGCCTGCGATTTGCTCGTCTCCGCAGTCGCCATGCTTTTGGCGAGCTTCTTGGCCTCGTCTCGGCGCACAATGGTCATACGTTCGGCGGCCTCGTCCCGGAACTTCACCGCTTCCTCCAGGGTCCTGATCTTCTTCTCCAGTTCGGATTGATGGGCGCCCAAGTTCTTCTTGGACTCTTCGGCTGCGGCCAGGGCCGTTTCTGCGTGTCGATGGTGGCCAACAGGGCCGCTATTCTCGACGCTTGGCCATCTCGCTCGCTTCGGATCCTCCGGATGTCCTCTCGAGCTTGTTCCCGGCGTTTCTTCTCGTGGGCAAGGTCCTCCTTCAGTCTAGAGATCTTCCGATCCCTTGACCGGATGGCCTCGTCCTTTGCCCGGATGGTCTTCTCCGCCGCCGCCTCCACCTCCATGCGAGTCCACCCCTCCACGTTCAGCATCCCTTGATCCAGGCAATCCTCGTCGAGGGCCGCTCTGGCCTGGTACGCCTCCTCCGCTTCGAGGAAGGCCTTCTTCTGGGCTTCGAACTCTTGGAGACGCTCCTACAACTTATTTTGCTGGTTGGACAGTCTTTGCTCCTGGGCGTTGAGCGGCTCTTCCTCTGTCACCACTCGCTCCTCACGGGCCCGCACGGCCTCCTCCCCGGAGGAGGGCGATGGCTCCTGCTATTTGAGTTCGGCCTTTGCGAAGGCCAGGAACTCCCTGACGTTGGGGAACATCCGCGTAAACTTTGGCTCCGGGTTCACCATCTGCTGCTCAGGCTGGGGGCTCGCGGGCTTCGACGCCCGGGTGTCGTCGGATGCCTGCTCGGCCTCTGCGTTGGGATCGGACCGGTACGCTGGGGTCTCAATGTTGTCTTCTCCCCCGGCGCGTTTCTCCGTCCCGTCGGCACCAACTTCAGGGCGGGCTGCTAGGGACTCAACATCGCCATCGTCCTCAGCGCGGTCCCCCGCCTCAGGGTCTGCATCGACAAACAAGGTGTTAACCTCTGGGAGCCTCCGGGTCCCCCGGGGACAGCTATGGCAACTCAGGGAAGCTTTACCTGGAGGTGGCGCCGAGGCTACCGGGTCCCAACCTGGGAGCGCTCGCTCCTGCTCACGAATAGGCGATGTCCGGGTTGCCATCGACTGCGACCCCGTGTCTCCTGCCTCCAGGGATTCCGCTCCCGGAGAGGCACTGCTGGGAGGCACACGCTCCTTTACGGCTGCCGCGGAGCTTTCCGCAGCGTCCCCTGCTTCGACGTCATCCTCTACCCGGATGCGCTTCCGGGAGCTCTCGGACTCGGAGGACCTGCAGCGTGCATGCGGCGGCCAGGACCACCGCGGCTCCTATCAAGCAAGAAAGGATCAAGGTAGACGCCGGAGTTACCTTCGGGCTCGCTTAGCGCTGGAAAAGCCCCACCGCTTCCCCGCAAGGTCTTCGAAGGGGTTCGGCATCGACACGCTCTCGTCGTCTCCGTGTTCAGCAAGAATCGGGGGCGGGAGGTTCTCGTTTTATCCCCTCGGTTTCTGCCCCGCCTGCGGACTTTGAGGAGCTGGCTGCCCGGAGGGCGGCTCTACCCCAGCGTCTTCTTGCCCCGCGGGCGTCTCCACCTCTCCTTTGGGGGACGCGGGGGAGGGGTGCGGCCCAGCTCCTTTGGGCCCTCCTCTTCCTCATCTTCGTCGTCAAAGATCTTGGGCTCGTCTGGCGAGAAGTCCCCATACGGTGGCTCCGCTACCTTCCAGGACCTCCCTCAGACCGTCGCCCGGGGTACCGAAAGCGGGTCCAAGAACTCGGTACCCTGAAGATTGTAAGTGTTGCACCCTGGCAGGTGAGGCACCGTGCCCCCTCTCGCGATGCGGTCAATCAATGAGGAATCCCCCGCCGGAAGGTCATACCGCTCCCCCGACAGCAGGAAGTGCATCTTCCCCTTCAGCATCCCTGGCGATATGTGAGACTCCATCCCCTGGCAGGTCTCCCACAACGGTCGGGGCCTGCATTGCAGAGGAGCAATCCCCCTCCGCACGAAGTCTCCGGCGATCATGGTGCCTGTTACCTGACCATCTCGAAGCTCTGCGAACTTCTCGACAATCGGTAGAAGGGCCTCGTCTTGGGCGATGATGTCCCTCGAGTTGGCCAAACTCTCGGCTGGGGCCGTCGGCACCAGGAGGTGCGGGCTGATGCTGCCCGCTTGAACAAGGTACCAATTCCGCCTCCAGTCCTTCCAACTGGGGTGGATCTTGGTCCCCGGATATTGGCTTGCGTTCTCCTGCTTGAGGCAGAAGGACACCCCACCTGCTATCCATCTTGATCTCCCCCTTCGAGGCATGAAGAAGTGTCGGAATAATGCCACGGAGGGCATTACGCCGACGAACGCTTCGCAGGCGTGTGCGAAGGTTGCCAAGATCAGCACCGCATTCGGATGCAGATGAAGCATGTGCAGCCCGAACGCCTCCAAGACCGCCATGAAGAAATCTGAGAAGGGGGGAAGCAACCCCATCACCGAGAAATCGTGGAACGTCACCACCTCACCGTCTCGCAGGGGACTCGCCCCCGGGCGGATCTCCAACTGGTCGCCCCCAATGAACTCCCTGCTCAGCGTCTCGCAGACGGCGGCAATCCTCTCCTCGCTGGCAAATTCACTCGGATCGTACAGATCTTGTGTCACTCTCGGTGAGGGAGGGTCGGTCCGGGCGGGGCCCGCCACCGCCCTCTTCTTCCCGCCGGTCTGCTTCTTTGCAGCTCGCTTCGCTCGCCTAGGCGCCATGGGCGAGGGGAGCTAATTTGCGGTGTGCTACGAAATGTGAACACGAAGTGCTCTCCGGTGGCGCTTCGAGATCTCTGTGTATGGGAAGGAGTAACGGCTACAGTTCCTTGGAACCGTGGCTTATAAGGCTCCCCACGCGTCGCGTCATGGCCCCACCGCTCCGGTCGGCGCGGGGACCGAGGAGGCTTTCCGTTTGATCGTCTCCTCCATGTGGATTCAAGGCGAGCGTTGGCGGTCCGCGCGGATCGCAACGTTCAGAAGACCCGTGGGACGCGCACCTCCGTAGTGCACGGCTCTGACGGATGTGACAAGACGTACAAGACCTGACGCCGGGGACCCACTTTGACTCTTTTTTGGTCATAGCCCCGGCGGCAGAAGGGCGTTGCCGCCGGACTATGCCTGGGGGCTACTGTCGCAATAGTGGAACATGGGGTTCCCCTGATGCGGTCAAAGTGGGTCCATCGCACATGGACCCACCAAGGAGGCACTCAAGGCCAAGGTACAAGACTGGCAGATGGGCCCCCCATCTGCCCCACGGCGTCCCGGCGCACACGGCATCTACAACCAAGGCAAAGGACCCGGGGACCCTCCGGGCCCCCGTCGACCCGGAAGCAGGCATGGAGGTCCCGGGACCCCGACGGCCGGCAGGAGGGCAGGCTCACCCCGGGAACCAACCTCCATTGCGCAAAGAGGATAAGCTTGCCAGTCCTGGCTGGAGGCTCCTAGAAGACTTGGGCTCCAAGAAGATGGAGGCGCCAAAGGGGGGCAGAGGTGGAAAAGCTATCAGCCTCTGTCCGCCCTCTCTGGAAAAGGTGGGCGACCTCACCTACCCCCTCTGAGAAGAATACTTGGACGAGAGGAGGCCACGTCGCCTCCTAAGGAGAACCCGGAGGGGTTTTCCCGCCAAAACCCCTCCGGCCCCAAGGGCGCACCTGTGCTATCCCCTTAGCCTATAAAAGGAGGACCAAGGCACCAAAGGAAAGGGGACGTGGAGGAAAGGGGGAAGTTCAGAAGACAAGTTCAATGAGGCTAGGCTAGGTAGTGCATGAGTCCAAGTTTAGCTTAGGCGAGAGGTGATCTCCTCCGGGCCAGGATCTGCTCGTCTTCAACCTCTAGCCAACACCTCCCGGGTTCTCACCCGCGACCACCATTGTAAAACTACACCATGATACACCTCTCAATCCAGACATGCAGGAGTAGGGCTGTTAGCCTCCGGGCGGCCTGAACCTGGGTAAACTCCTTATGTCTCTGTGATGCTTGCTAGCACGTAGATGTCGAGCGTGGACGAAGCCCCCGGGCGGAAGATGTCACTCAGCCTCCTTCGCGCCCCACACCGAACCTAAAAAGGGGGTATCCTTTACTCCCGGTGTCCGTGATCCAAGACACGACAGTGTCTCTCTAGTTAAACTGCAATACCCATTGATTATGGCGATGCGTGCAGGGATAACCATACATGTCACCTAATTCCATACCAGTAGTAGCGGCGATAGGGGCAGTGAAATCCAGCTACAGCTCGATCAATTGCTGAAATGATGGGGCTATAGCTAGCTATGCAGCTACTCCTGTAGTCTAGTCGCGTCACACTCTCCTCGAAACAATAGGAGATGCAGCAGCGGAGCACACACTCGTTTTGTTCAATCCAGATCTTTCCCCTTGCGTTTCCGTCCTATTCTAATATCATTACCTTAACATTCGCAATCTTGGTTATAATGTGTAAACCCATGTTTGTGCCAATTTCGGTCATGATATAAGTAACTTAGCCATGGTAACTAGCAATTGTCTCACGTAAACAGAATCTTTCTGCGAGTTTTCCATTTTATAGATTTTCCATGTTTGGAAATTAGGGTTTTGTGAGATGACTAATCAAGCTAATTAATTCTTGATCGACCGAGAACTAGCAAAACATATACTTTTAGAGAACCTCACACCCATTTTTCTTAGCATCACAGATCATTACTACTACTTACATCGACAACATTAGCCAAACTGTAAACAGAGCAGTAAACATGTTGGTACAACTCTAATTAAGGCTTCTTGGGGGACTCGGCGGTCTTCTTGGGGGACTTGGCGGTCTTCTTTGCCTTTGGAAAGAAGGCCGAGTGAATGTAGGGCACCACGCTGCCGTGCGCGATGGTGATGCCGTCCAGCAACTTTTCGAACTCCTCGTCGCTCGCGAAGCCGATCATCAGGTGTCTCGAGGTGATGCGACTCTTCTTGTTGTCCTTGGCGGCATTCCCGACGAGCTCCAGAGCCTCACCGGCGAGGTACTCGAGGATGGCGACAAGGTAGATGGCAGCCCCGCTGCCGACACGCTGGGCGTAGCGGCCCTCCTTGAGGTAGCGCCTGACGCGGCCGACGGGGAAAAGCAGCCCGGCCTTGACCGACCTCGTCACCGCCGCCCTCCTGGGCCTTAGCCACCGGCGAGATATCACATTATTCTCCATGGTCGCCTCCGCCTGGATGTTCTTCCCCCAGGTCCCTACCCGGGTTACACCCTGCTTTGGACCCATGGCTGCGAAGACGTAGGGAGTAGGAGGAAGAAAGGGAAGAAAGTGATGAGTAGTGAGGTCTGAGGTGGAGAGACGGTAAAGGCCTAAAGGGTGCGCATGCCCCTTTTATTTACCGTACTAGTACTACTCTGGCCGAGATATTCACTTCGCCTTTCTAACTTTACCTGACTTTAAAGTCACTGACGCTTGGTCCCACCGGAAACTAGTCCCACCTATCAATGACCCAAAGTCACCCTAGGAAAAGTCAGTGTATCCCGATATAAGTAACCTAGTCATGGTTATGGCAATGACTTGATCATTTGGCTTGAAAGCATTGAACCTTCATAGATGATAGTCCGTCTCGTGAAGACTTTTAAACTACTATGCATTATGTATCCCCATATTTCTATCCGAACTTGTGGGGTCATGGTTTTTTAAATTCAAATTGAAATATGAACCAAAATTCTAGTTTGAGCTAAAATTCAATGGTCTGTGGTATTGATGTTGCAATGCTTTCTCAATTATTATGTTCCTTTTGGTTTGAGATCTATTGCTAACTTTCTCACTCCATTTGGTTTGAGATCTTCTCGGGGCTGGGTAGTTTTGGTTGTCATGCAGGCACATGCTCGATGCAATCATGGCGGAAGCAGATAGCCTAACCCAAGCGGCCGATCCAAACTGCCCACGCACAACGATTAATGACCTGGAAGGGTGCGGGGTTTCATACGGGGTTTTAGGTGTTTCAAGAGATTGTTTCAGTGACCAAGACAATGGCATATCCATGGCTACCTTTGTGATATGATGACCACACTCAATAGAAACATGTGTTTTGACATTGTAAACAATGTCGCCAAAGCAATAATCCAATATATTTTTATACCTTTTTAATCATTTTATTTAGTGTCAAAATCCCCATTTTTTGTGAAGTAGGTATACCACATATATATAACATTGAAAATTGACCACTCACATTTTTCACAAAAAATCACATAAATCGAGAAAACAAAACAAAAAGTAAAACCAGGGGGATCTACCTCTTTAGTCTACTAGTATAGAGGAAAAATCAATAAACCTGCAATAACACTCTGTTATAAAAGGAGTGTTCACACAATGGACAACCTTGTCTGAAGTTAAATGGCTTTCAAGCCAAATGACCAGGCCAAGATCATGGCATATCCATGGCTACTTTTGTTACTGAAGTACCTAATTAAAAACAACAATGCCTAGAAATACTAGTAATTAGTGATCTCTTCTTTGACCTCTTGGTTTATCTCGACCTCGTGTTCATCCATCTCCTCAGTGGACTCCTCACCTCTTCTTCATCCAACTCCTCATCCTCGACCCTTCGATTCGTTGACCTTTTCAAATATCAGCTTGTTAATGTACTGAAGATTGACCCGGTATACCTTGATGACGAAGAGATCACCATTGCAAAATTGCGTGAGTTCGCGAAATAGATCCCAGTTCTCCTTAAACACAAGGTGTTCGGTTGTTTTAATTGATGTATGTTCCCACGATCTCGATATCATCATCTCTCGCGCATAGACAATAATTCCCTTCCCGTGTAATCTTAGACCCCCGACCTCCACTAGACCCATGCCCAGAACCCATAACCCACATCGGGCGCATCTTAGACCCCCGACTTCCACTAGACCCATGCCCAGAACCATCGGGGCTGATCCTATCGGGCAACCCATCGGGCATTTCAACCCTACTAGATCATCTAGCACCAGTAGGGTATTTCATATTAACATGTAAAAAATAGTGTTTAATATTAATCGGGTGACCCACAAGTGTAAACTCATGCCCATACCCCACCCACGACTAATCGGGTCGCCCATCGATAGGAACCATGGGTGAAAATAGCGACCCATTGGGGTCGGGTCCCCATGGGCAGACGTACCCATGGGTCAAAATAGCCGGGCTTACAAGACAAATTTAGATAGAAATATGGGGATACATAGTGCATACTAGTTTGAAAGTCTTCACGAGACGGACTATCATCTGTGAAGGTCCAAGGCTTTCAAGCGAAATGATCAAGTCATGACATAATCATGGCTAACTTACTTATATCATGACCTAAATTGGTGCAATTTTTAGGTGCCATTTTCAGACGCGCAATTGATGTGCTACTACATGTAGTACTTGACATTAGGTGACATGTATGGTTGTCCTTGCACGCATCGCTATTGTCTTGTCAAATCAATGGGTTGTACTATTATGTGCTCTTGATTTCCCTCTTCATTTCTACACGAACGTGGCCCACAGACTTCAACAATTATCGTGTACCGCCACATGCAGAAGTACTTATCACGTCCAGGTGCATACACAACAAAAAATTGAAGATTCTGAAACTCATGTACAACAACAAATGTATGCAGTGCTAGAATTGTACCGGTACAGAAAAAGTGCATGTGCTTTTCTACTTGAGAAGGTGCCATTTTCAAGTGCCATCAAACGAGAAAAGAAAAGGCTACATATGAACCGTAGTTAAAATAAATAAATATGATTTTTCCTATTTAGAATGACTGTAGTTCTGAACAACTACTCCAGGTGTTTGCCTATAACTAAACAGTACAAAGAATTTGGTTTGCCTGTGTAAACCAAACTTCTCAATCGTCATTATCATGTAGGAAACATAGATGTCTATTCTAGAGTCCGACAAGAAGTAAGCTCGCATAGCACATATATAGACGAACATGGAACAAACCAGCAGATGATAGAGTGATACATTGCTAATATTCAAACAAACTAGAAGTTAACAACACTAAAGCAAAATAAACGATAAAATAACTGTAGACCGAGATTACAAACCCAGATCTAATATAGATACATAGATTGGTCTATTACACCAGCGGATAGAACGACAGATCTAAAATACTCGCCCATGGATACACAGATCTAGTTGTCAACCTGTGAAACAACAATGATATCTTCCGATTCGGTCGAAACGACTGATGAAGAGGCATGCTCACTCGAAGAAAAATTCGCATCTTACAGCACAAGATGAAGTAGCTGAATCCTCCTCAACTGCATCAGGAGGGACCGATAACACTGGAGCAACAGATTCGGACAGCGAGGCTTTTAAAATGAGGGACGGGGCACCTAAATCACCGATCCGCGCGAGAGGTCGCCGCCTTCGTCAGATTGGAAAGATCCAATCTCGTGGCTAGAAGGACCGAGCATCGAATAGAGATGCTCCTCCACAACATGTGTAGTAGGTGGATCAACAGCAAGATGAGATCGCGGACAGCAGCGTCCACAAGGGCACTCAGAGTCATCTCCGGGCGGAAGAGGGACAGATCCACCTGCTCCCATGGCTTATCTTTTTTATTTTTTACGGTCGAACCTATGTGGTCAGTGCCAGAAATTGCTCATACTGTCCATTTATATAGAAGCGGTCGAATAAACTAGTCCACTTTAGGCAATTGATCGAGCTGTATGTGAATGAAGTCGTTCTCTCATGTGGTCAAGGTACATTTGATAACTAGTAGAACTGACTTGTGACATCTGACATTTTAAACCAGTTTAGCTTGCTAAAGAGGCTATGTAGAAGCAGATTAGCTTTGTTTTACTTAACTATATGTCCAAATGCATTGGCACGGCACAACTGAATCAACTTTCTGTTAGTATTGATTTCTCGGTTCGATATAGTCATTTTCTTTTTTGAAGAGGCAACATAGGACACATTGCTGTATAGAGTGGCTGACAGCAACATTTGGGGGGCTGCGAGAGCTTTCTGTTGCATCCCCTGAGAACAAGATCAGCCATTGAGTATTTTCCTGAGAACCTCGAACCCTGACGGCAACAACACAATACAAGCATGGGTAGTGAAGTATGGTTTTCTCCAGGGACGGTTTGCAGATATCTATAATTGGTCAACACTCTGATCAAAGAGACGAAGGAATTAAGCTTGAAAATAGCGGGGAGGTCAAAATTATCATGTGTACGCAGCTACGGTGACGAACATATGTGTACGCAGCCACAGTGTGATCGAGTGCAGTTGTTGGAGGTCAAGCAGGATCCGTGTTTAATTACAGTCGTTTACACTCTCCCTCGTTCTAAGTTGCCATTTAATTTCTTCCGAAATCAGTTCCCGCTCGTTCCTCTTCCTCGCCTGCGTTCACACACCTTCATTCCACTCGATCGTTCGATCAGTGTATATTTAGAGGCAATTGCCATTTTCGCCCGGATCCAACTCATTCAGCTCCTCATCTCCTATTGATCCCACGTCTCTGCCCGCCGCTAACACTTGCCATGGACGATGGCCAACAAACAACGAAGACTTAGCAGGTCCGTGCCCATCCCGACACCATGCTGCATGTACTGTACACCAACGAGGACCATACCTTGGAGCGTGTCCTCGATCTATACAAGGAATGGCTTGAGACTAAGAAGCACAGGTTCGTGGGCCTCGACCTAGAGTACACCCCCAACCGCCATGCCATCACGCTCGTGCAAATCGCCATGCGCAAGCACGTCCTAGTGTGCAAGCCAAGACCGGGACCAAAGACCAGTCCTTCGGGGACAAAGAGGCATCCGGACCTAGGGCTTGCAGGAAGAAACCTGCCGACTAAGTTACAGAGTTCTACTCAAAACCGACTTGGGCCTTGCCTTCGGAGCTAAGTCGACTACAATGCAGGCCGCCTTCTGGAACCTTCCCTTAGCTGGACGGGCCTCCTACGCTTCATCATACTGGGCCGCCCGGTAAGCCGGATTCGTCTTACCACCACTATGGGCCACCCTGGTATGCTGGCTTTAGTCATCTCCGTGAAGGTACCTGTTCGGCATAACCCCAACAGTAGCCCCCGGAAAGGTTCAAGTTCTTCAACGGTGAGCTTTTGTTTTCCAGCTGTAAGTCGTCCGGCAAAATTCTTCGTCCGTTGATCAATTTGGAGCATTCCCATAATATTTATCTTCAGGACATGTCGAACAGGCTTGTCGGTCTTCGTAAGGCGGCTTCTCAAGCCGGAAGAACGCTTGAGTGCCAATTGACACGTGTCCGCTGATTTGATGACTATACTAGATACGACAGATCTCGTTTGACCGACATCTTTGAATGCAGGGGCTAGATTGTGTTTTCCCGCATAAGAAACGAGGCATCGGAGAGAAGGATCCCCCCCATAATGGCACGATCCCGTGACGCGTGGCGGAAATTTTGCTTCCACAACCACTCGCATGAATCTCGGAACACCGCTATAATAGAGACCTCCTCGTCTCCACCGAGACCACCGCATCCATTTTCTCAAGCCCTAGCCTTCTCGCCTCCTCCAGATCTCACTCCTTTCCGAGTTCTTCCCAACCTCCATGGCCTCCAGCGCTGCTCTCTCCCTTGCTCAGGCCGACGAGCTGCTGCATAGCTCACCGCCACGGATGGGGGCCGTGGCATCTTCGACCGTCTCCGCATCAGCTCCAAGCTCTGCCGCCGCAGCGCCGAGCTCCTCCACCGCGGCGATCTCAAGCCGCGACTAGATTGCTTTTGCCCAAACTGTGGCAGAAGCTACGGCCGCGGTTGCAATGGCTACCGCGGCTGTCGACGATGCAGCTGAAGAGTTGAGGGCTACCGAGGAAGAGGAAGAGGAGGAAGCCAGCGACAACGAAGGCGTCAGGAGCAACCCTGCCCACAACTGGGTTTGCTCAGGGGTGGAAGAAGGCGAGCTAGAAGGAATGGCGGCGGACGGCGTCATCCCTCCGACTTCTGAGTCCGTTCCGACTTGGCGATCTGCCTTTGGTGATCCGTCTCCTACCCCGATCAATGACGAACAGGTACTTCTTCCATCCCACATCGCCCGAGGTTTCTCTTTGCTGCCTTCGGCTTTTATGTTGGAGATCCTAGATCATTATGGTCTCCAACTCTACAACATAACTCCCAACAGCCTGCTTTACATTTCCGGCTTTGTGGCACTTTTCAAAGGCTACTTAGGATTAGCTCCTAGGTTATACTTCTTTAAATACTGCTTCGGCGTAAAGAGGCAGACTATGAATAAGGAGGTGCTGGTTGTCGGCTCCATAAGCTTCAACATGCGCCGGGATTTAGATTGGTACCCTCAGGTGCCAATCGTTGATTCGGCAAAGGGGTGGGCTTTCACCTTTTTCTACTGCAACAACGTGGCGCCCCCCAACAGACTGCAGGGGCTTGCCGCCTTTGAGGACAGAGTCGGCATTCCTCTGCCATCATGCAAGCAGAAGCCATCGGCAAATATGCCGTCTGCCCTTGCTGCCATAAAGGCAAGGATTTCAGAGCTAACCTCCGGCTCTCCTCCCTTGACCGGGGAGGACACCATCATTTGCTGGATGAAAAGACGAATCCAGCCCCTCCAGCACCATGCTCGCCTTTTGTGCGAGTACACGAACGAGAAGACTGATCTGATGCAGACCAGCAAAGACGATTTGTTGGAAGACCTCTTTGAGGCGCATTTCAACAAGCTGATCAAAGCCGGGCCTAATGAAGGCCGGCAATATGATGAATCGCAGCCGATGTACACGGCCGCCAACCCTCCCCCAAAGGTACTTTGTCTTTGTCGAATCAAAGTTCAATTCTTTGGGCTTTTGGCTTTATGTTGACAGCTTAACGTGTACTTTGCACCAGATTCCCGGAGTTTCCCCCGCCCGTCCTGCCTCTGCGAAACCTTCCAGCAAGGCGGGTAAGTGGGGCCACATCTCCTTTTCTTCGGCTTCTGCAGAAAGCTGGAAGAGGAAGAGCCAATCACTTACGATTGACGCCAAGTCATCAGAGGATGATGACGCCCTTGCTGGGCTTAACATTCCCAGCAAGAAGTAAGTCGGCCAAACACTTCTCTTTTTGCTTGCAGATTTGCCGGTTTTTCCACGCCTAATCTTGATGAGGACATCCCGGCTATAGATGCAACCGCTACTACTACACCACCTACATTACAAGGACCTATGACTAGAGCTCGTGCATGTCAACTTAATCAACTGGTACTTTCATTCTTACAAGCCACTAATATTCATGAGAATATGATGCTTCCTAAAGTAGATGTATTGTTTCTCTTAGGAATGAAGGACCAAGCATGGATGAGAGGGACAAGCTATGGAGCATGTACGTGAAGGGAGATGGCAGCAGGAGTGCAAACAATGGAGACGATGCTGCTACCAATAGAGACTACCACACTTTGAAGCCACCATAGTGAAGTTTGAAGACATGGACGCATTATACAAGATGACACTTAATAAAATTCGTCCAAAGCTTTTTCTAGGTGCTGCGCCACCTCCTTTTTGGGCCAGGCCCATGTATTTTCGATATACCTTTTAATAGGCTATTTTTAGAGTCCGTATCTAAGGAGGAAAGCCTTCCTAGGGTAGGATTCGGCCGCCACCCCATGGCTGGATGAAATCCCACACCTTTCCTCCTTATATACCCTCACTACAAGAAATATGCTATCTAGTGATCCTTCATATTGGTCACTGAAAGGTCACGTTTTTTCATTTGTGACCTTTTTGTGACCAAAAACCGTTGGTCAAAAGATGAGGGTCACTAATGAAACTACGTGACCTTTTTTGAGAATTGGTCATAGACGTCTGTGACCAAATAAAAGGTCACAGATTTTATGACCAAATTATTTGGTCACTGCCTATCTGACCAGACCACGTCAGATCCAACGTGGCAGAGCTGACGTGGCAAAATAGTGACCAAATGAAATGGTCGTAGATCAGAATCAGCCCGGTCCAGTTCAGATGTCTAGATGGACCGAGCCCAATAATTCAGCCCATTTAATATTTTTTTCTTGTCGATTTAGGACAGCTACGTGGGCAATTCAGCCTTTTTATTTTCTGGGCCGTGGCCTTTTTGCGGTCCATTTATTTTCTATTTTTGTATTATTTTAATAATTGCACACAGGTGGGCCCCAATTGTCAGATTAGTCTAGAAGTTTGGTTCTTAATTTCTATTTTCGGATTTTTTTAGACAATTGCAGACATGTCGGTCCCAATTGTCAGACTAGTCCAGAAGGTGAGTCCCAATCGTCAGAATTAATTTATTTCACAGATTGTTAATAACAAATAAATCTATCAGAAAGGAGAAAAAACATGGAAATTTTCAAACAACAGCAAAACTGAGTTCATTATTAATATTCCACACAATCACCATGTAACCATACAATATCTTACAAATAACAACCAAGCTCAGCAAGTAAAAGAAGCTAGCTACTCTTTGATACCCAGGAACTTCATGCATAAAACTTCTTGAGTCTTTAGCTCTTGTAAAACTTTGATATCCTAGAAATGTCACTTCCTCTTCCGCATGCACCATCAGCAACCCATCTCCAACACCTTTGCCCCTTTGACCTGCAAAACAGCAGATCCATCCACATATTAAGGACTGAGTTCAGATTTCTAAGAACTTTGAGGAGCATATCAAGACTCTACTTTGCTGACTCCACCAAACAACAAGGACTGAGTTCACCTTAAATTTTAAACAATTATGTGTACAAGGCATTTAAGTTGAAGGTTGTTCAGTAGCAAAACAGAACATGATATATAGCAAACAACTTAACTGGTAATATACAGCTAAATTGGCCATTAAGCAAGTTCAAGTTTATTATCCAAATGATGAGAAATCTGCTCCTAAAATAACAATGCTATGTGCAGACTCGGAGAATGACATGACAGGTTATTTACTACTCCATAAGAACACAAGAGTATTTGCATCAGTACAGCTACACAGGCAGGTACTACAAATATAGTATCTCAACATTCACATGAACATCTAAAATGCTAACATGCCACAAGAGGCATATGTTGCCAGACAGAGATGCATTTGTATAGACCAGGAAGAAAACAAGGCTATCCACATGAAGCTCCAGCACAGCACTCATGGACAACAGGACCATGCATTTCAAAGGTAAAAACGACAAGCAATTCATCACAGTTCAGAATCAGTTACGGTTCACGGCCAAACCTCACCAAACAGGAAGAGGGCACGGACGGCGAGTTGAAGCTTGAGCGCACAGCTGAGTGCCATCTCGTCCAGCATCCACATGAGCCTCATGCCGATGGCAGCCCACCATCACATCTCAAAAGCAGCCGTCATTCCATGATCCCATCCCCTGCGACATTGAGAATGTAAGGATTCAGAACACCATGACAAACAGTTTAATTAAGACGACCTCATGCTGGAACTGCAATAATGAAACCACACTTATGTTCAAGTCTGTCCATTCTATTTCTATTTATAACCTCACTTATAACACATTCCAAATCTGTCAATTCTATTTCTACTACAACATTATGAATAAAGCAGATCAACACATCATTATTGTTATCTACAGAAACAATGACACATTACTTATTGTCACTTCACTCTAAACTAACAATGAGGGCAGGCCTTGGTACAGTGGTGAGGTCCTCCCCACTTGTGCCAAGAGGTCCTGGGTTCGAACCAGCCTCCCTGCACTGCACTTTGCAGGGGTAAGACTAGGTTCCTATAATCCCTCCCCAGACCCCACCTTGTGTGGGAGCCTCAGTGCACTAGGTCTGTCCTTTACTCTAAACTAACAATACATGTCAGTATGAAATCAAAATGCACCTCAACTATAGTACAACAGATTTAACTCATGGCTGTTGAACTGCAATTACCATTGAAATGTATTATTCGAGTCTATGCATGTATGGTCAACAATGCTTGCATATCAAATGGCAAAAGAGCAATAAAACATAGCGTTGAATCGTGCTGATAGTACTAATCGATGAAGCACATCATGACACAGACAAAACAGTCCTAGGTGGCCATATCAAGCATCCTATAACCACACCACATAAAATCCATATGATCATAATATTTTACTATGACCCATTCAACCTCAAAATTCTTAAGGTACCAGACAAAATGGTGTGCATAGGACAGAACAAAATTACAGTCATCATGCAATGGCATCAGAGAGAGCAGACAACAGTAATTATCACCAAAAATAGTAGTAATTGTCACAAACCATAGTTAGTAGGTTCACACAGATTAACTACCATCTACTATCACACACAATAAGGAGGAGGGCGGTGCGGCCAAGGTTCACACAGATTGTAGTCCTTGTAGATGATGTAGCTGCCGACGACGGCCGTGGCTGCCGCCCTAGTCGACCCGGCTCGACGATCCAGAGCATGTTCTTGCGGCCACTGCACCACAATTAAGACAACGAAAATGTCAGATCTGAATAGTCTTTGAAGTGGACAAACGCGGGAAGGGATGGAGCAGTGAACCTGCGGGCGGTACTGGCGTCGATGAGAGGTCGTGCCAAAGGAGGACGTCGGCTCGGTGCAGAAGTGGCGGGCAGTGGAGAACCGGCGGCTGACGGAGGAACCGACGTGGAACGGCGGCGCAGTCGCGCTCCGGCCACGGTCATCAGAGGCGCTGTGGGGCGAGCGTGTAGGGGGACGACCGTGGAGGCGCAGTCGGTCAAGCTCGGAGCCGAGGCTGCGGTGCCGGCCATGGATTGCAGAGAGAAGGAGGAGGGCGGTGCGGCCAAGCGCGAGGGAGGGAGGAAGAAGAGTCGCCTTGCAATCCAGATCTGACGCGGCGGCGGCCATGGCGGGTTGCACCGTGCTCCTACGCTCCACCAACCAGAAGATATGTCCAAGACGAATCATGATTTGAGAGATGCGGTTCACAAAGAAAGAGAGGAAGGGACTCGGGGCTCGACCTGCAGATGGGGGATTGCTCGAAGACGACATCGAGGATGGCGAGTATGGCTCTTCCCACGTGCCGCCTGGGCAACCCAAGGGTGCTGTCGTTGGTGTTATCGTGGATGGTGAGGCAGGCGGCGCCAGATGGCGTCGACGGCAGTCAGCCGGTGGCCGCCGTTTGCGTGGCTGGCAGTCATCCGGTGGCCGCCGCTAGACGGAAGAGGGCGTGGTAGGCTTGATGTCGAGGCTTCTAGTCAGGAAGCACCTACCAAAAATAGGTTGCATAATTGAACCAAACATATTTCTAAAAATATCAGACCATATTTTATGTATAAATAACCAAATATTTGTGTGTCAAAGTTTTCCATACGCGTCTCATCAAAAATACAAATTTCTGCCGATTCGGTTGGAACCGGGTCAAATTTGAACTACAACTGCCTCGTAGTTTGCTCGTGATTTTTTGAAAAAATCATTTTTAGTTACACAACTATCAATTTAATCAGAGATACGCCAATAGTTTCGGAAGATTCAACCCCTGTCAAGAACCGCCGTGTCGTCAATTTTGACCGCATTTTGGAATCAGCATAAAGAATTCAAAAAAAAATCAAAATAATGGAAATCATTCGCAATGTGTCATTATATGTGACCTAGTTTTGAGGAAAAATAAGAAACTTTGAATATGGCAAATATCTTGAAAAAGTGTTCTCATAAATGAGCTACCGTGAACGAAGATTCATGACTTTCATGCCAAATGACGAAAGTTATGATGAGATTCATGGCATATTTTGTTTAAATAAGTCCATATTATATGCAAGTGTGCATCTTGGAATGGAGAACAATGTTGCCGAAGAAAGTTTTCATTTTCGTTACACAAAAAAATCATTTCTCATTTTCCGAGTGTCGAAAATGGGTTGTTTTGTGAAGCAACTACCAAAAATATGTTATAAAATTAGATCACACCAATTTTATAAAATACTATATCATATTTGATGTACAAATAACCAAATTTTTGCGTGTCAAAGGTTTCCATACACGTCTCATCAAAAAGACAAATTTCTGTCGATTCGGTTGGAATCGGGTCAAATTTGAACTACAGCTGCCTCGTAGTTTACTCGTTAATTTTGAAAAAATCATTTTTAGTTGGAAAACTATCTATTTTATCAGAGATACACCAATAGTTTCGCAAGATTCAACCCCTAGCTAAGAGCGGTCGTGTGGTCAATTTTGACCGCATTTTGAAATCGGCATAAAGAATTCAAAACAAATAATAATAATGAAAATCCTTCGCAACGTGTCATTATATGTGACCTAGTTTTGAGGAAAAATAAGAAACTTGGAATACGACAAATATCTTTAAAAAGTGTTCTTAGAAATGAGCTACCGTGAACGAAGATTCATGACTTTCAGGGCAAATGACGAATGTTATGATGACATTCATGGCATAGTTTGTTTAAATAAGTTCATATTATACACAAGCGTGCGTCTTGGAATGGCGAACAATGTTGCCGAAGAAAGTTTTCATTTTCGTTACACAAAAAAATCATTTCTCATTTTCGAAGTATCGAAAATGGGTTGTTTTGTGAAGGAACTACCAAAAATATGTTATAAAATTGGATCACACCAATTTTATAAAATACTATACCATAATTGATGTACAAATAACCAAAATTTTATGTGTCAAAGGTTTCCATATGCGTCTCATCAAAAAGACAAATTTCTGCCGATTCTCTTGGAATCAGGTCAAATTTGAACTACAACTGCCTCGTAGTTTACTCGTTAATTTTTGAAAAAATCATTTTTAGGTGCACAACTATCTATTTTAAAAGGTATACACCAATAGTTTCGCAAGATTCAACCCCTAGCTAAGAGCCGTCGTGTCGTCAATTTTGACCGTATTTTGAAATCAGCATAAAGAATTCAAAAAAATCAAAATAATGGAAATCATTCGCAATGTGTCATTATATGTGCCCTAGTTTTGAGGAAAAATAAGAAACTTGGAATACGGCAAATATCTTGAAAAAGTGTTCTCATAAATGAGCTACCGTGA
Source organism: Puccinellia tenuiflora (assembly GCA_012064385.1). Lineage (NCBI taxonomy): Eukaryota > Viridiplantae > Streptophyta > Magnoliopsida > Poales > Poaceae > Puccinellia > Puccinellia tenuiflora. The sequence goes on along the minus strand of QRDG01001999.1, from coordinate 514,637 downwards.
ACGAAGATTCATGACTTTCATGCCAAATGATGAATGTTATGATGACATTCATGGCATATTTTGTTTAAATAAGTCCATATTATATGCAAGCGTGCATCTTGGAATGGAGAACAATGTTGCCGAAGAAAGTTTTCATTTTCGTTACACAAAAAAATCATTTCTCATTTTCTGAGTGTCAAAAATGGGTTGTTTTGTGAAGCAACTACCAAAAATATGTTATAAAATTGGATCACACCAATTTTATAAAATACTATACCATATTTTATGTACAAATAACCAAATGTTTGTGTGTCAAAGGTTTCCATACGCATCTCATCAAAAAGACAAATTTCTGCCGATTCGGTTGGAATCGGGTCAAATTTGAACTACAGCTGCCTCGTAGTTTACTCGTTAATTTTTGAAAAAAATCATTTTTAGGTGCACAACTATCTATTTCATCAGAGATACACCAATAGTTTCGCAAGATTCAACCCCTAACTAAGAGCGGTCGTGTGGTCAATTTTGACCGCATTTTGAAATCGGCATAAAGAATTCAAAAAAATCAAAATAATGGAAATCCTTCGCAACATGTCATTATATGTGACCTAGTTTTGAGGAAAAATAAGAAACTTGGAATACGGAAAATATCTTGAAAAAGTGTTCTTAGAAATGAGCTACCGTGAATGAAGATTCATGACTTTCAGGGCAAATGACGAATGTTATGATGACATTCATGGCATAGTTTGTTTAAATAAGTCCATATTATACACAAGCGTGAGTCTTGGAATGAAGAACAATGTTGCCGAAGAAAGTTTTCATTTTCGTTACACAAAAAAATTATTTCTCATTTTCCCAGTGTCGAAAATGGGTTGTTTTGTGAAGGAACTACCAAAAATATGTTATAAAATTGGATCACACCAATTTTATAAAATAATATACCATATTTGACGTACAAATAACCAAATGTTTGTGTGTCAAAGGTTTCCATACGCGTCTCATAAAAAAGACAAATTTCTGCCGATTCGGTTGGAATCGGGTCAAATTTGAACCACAGCTGCCTCGTAGTTTACTCGTTAATTTTTGAAAAAATCATTTTTAGGTGCACAACTATCTATTTTAATAGAGATACACCAATAGTTTCGCAAGATTCAACCCCTAGCTAAGAGCGGTTGTGTCGTCAATTTTGACCGCATTTTGAAATCGCCATAAAGAATTCGAAAAAATAAAAATAATGGAAATCCTTTGCAACGTGTCATTATATGTGACCTAGTTTCTATTATTTTCTATTCCTTTGAATGTTCCGCTTCCGGTGAGCCGTTTTAATCTTGCATTTGAATTTTAAAAATAATTCCAAAATTGTATATCAAATTTATCAAAACCCTATGTAAACAATGTACAAGATTAGTGGTATTTTGTATTTTACATTGACTAAAACCAATCCCTTATATTCTATAAGTACAAAGGATATATTTACAAATTTACAAAATTTATTTGGTTGAAATTGGAGTTGAAAATCAAAAGTTATACAAAAAACATAATACGAAAATAAATAGAAACGAAAATAAAAAAAGTGAACCAGCCCAGTCGAAACAGCCCACTGGGCCAAGCCCAGACGACGCCCGAAATGGTTAAGTACACGTGGTGTGCTCCATGGACGTGACCGCTTCGGCGGCCTAGTGGTTAGCACCACCGAGGAGAAGTGAGGGCGCTGGTGGAGGTCACGGGTTCGAGTCCCGCCCCCGCATTTTTGCTCCATTATACTTGACTCACGCGGGCAGGGTCCCACATGACAGGCGGGACGGGGCTCCACATGTCAGCCGCGCGGTTGAGGCGGGTCCCACATGTCGGGACGGACGGGGTGGGACCCACATGTCAGTATAGGCAATTTGGGGTGGGTCCCACACATCCCACCTTGCGGGTCCCACTGGTCAACAAGTTGGTCTAAATGTCAGCGGGGTGGGTCCTACTTGTCAGTATGGCATTGCTGTGTGGTGGGACCCACATGTCGGGGGCGGGGCCGGACCCACATGTAAGTGGGGTGGTGGGTCCCGCGTGTCAGGTGGGGTGGGGCGGGTCCCGCATGTCAGTGGGGGTGGGGTGGGGTAGGTCCCATATGTCAGCGGGGGTGGGGTGGGGCGGGTGCCGCATGTCAGGTGGGGTTGCTGTGTGGTGGGACCCACATGTCGGGGTGGGGCCGGACCCACATGTCAGTGGGGGTGGGTCCCGCGTGTCAGTAGGGTTGTCGATGGGTCCTACCTGTCAGAGTGACACATAAGTGAAACTGACACCTAAACACTGACATGTAGGCGACATGTAAGCAGAAATGACACCTAACACTAACACGTAGGCGATGCTGATGAGTTGACTGTCCACTAATGTGAATGACCATTTAGATTGGTCGTAGACGTCTAGAAAAAAGGTCATAGGCTAGTGTTGTCTCGCTTATGACCAAATCCTATAAGAAGACTAAGACCTTTCCGATAAAATTGGTCGTTATGTTTTCGGGTTTGGTCCCTCCAACATAGCTTACGACCAACTGGTTTGAAATGGTCACAGATCTATGACCAAGTTTTTCAGGGTCACTGACAAAAGGTCACTAGTTGACATATTTCTTGTAGTGCCTCCTTAGATCGGCGTTTAGACTTGGATTTTGTTTAGTTAAAAAGAACTCAGATTTTGCTAGTCTTCGCCATAGGCACGAGTGTCGGCTAGACCTTCTGTACTACGCACTTGCAAGATCCCACCTTCATCAATAAAGTTCATCTTCCATCCGCAATTCTTGAGTGCACTATTGGTTCTTACTTGTTTCTCGATTGCAGGAAGAACTAGATCTTTTAGATCAGGCCGATCGTGCTTCTGCAGGATTGGTAACTCACGGAGATTGGTTTAGCGATTGCATTGGCGCTGCGTACGTGTGTGTAGAAGTCGGATCGCCAAGGTCGAACTCCACCATAATCGACATATCACATCTCATCGAAAGATCGGACTACCTTTGCCCTATCAAGTGGTATCAGATTTCAGGTTGATCGGTGAGATTTACAGTTTTACTAGTGCAGATTGCATCTGTTTTCTTCATACCTACAGTCCACGAAAAAAGCCAACAAAAATATTAGGGTTAGATCATCCCGTCCTAGAACCAGTCCGGGCCTGTTGTATAATCTTTTCAGTGTATTGCATTGTTGAATCTTCGTCTGCATCGTCGTGTTAAAGTGCTGGTCTTAGTGTCTACTTCCTTTAGAGTTTCGAGTTTGTGTCACATCTAGTCGCTGCCGCCGCACCATCTTCGACGCTTGCAGATCACCGCCTTCCATCCACCAGTTCTTCTGCCACCATAATCTGCTACCGTCACCACCATCCGCCACAACCTTCCGCCGCCAACACCGACCACCCCTACCCTCTTTCTCGCCGCCATACCCTCGCCCCCCATACCCTCTTTCTCGCCGCCACACCCCTTGTTGTGCCGCTAGATCAATTAGGGTTAGGGTTTTGGAAGACTCCTTTTCCGCTAGTTTCCTTGTCCGCCAAGTATACGTAACGAGGTAGAGTTAAACTCGGTTAATCCTTGCTCATGTAGCCCCACTCATCCGCAATTTTTTTTTTGGCACGCTTTGCAGAGCACTTTCAGAAAAAAATTCGAGCGTACACTCGTTTCTTATTCCGGGGATTGTTTTGAAACACTTGCCATCATAGTGATATTTTCGTGATTTTGCACGTTTCTCAGGGCATACACTCTCTGTCCAGTTTGCCTATTGTTGATCTTCACTTATATCTTGCTGTTTAGAGCTATTTTTGTGCTGCTCGTTGTGCGGCGCCGTGACTTCGTGTAGCGCCCCGACCCCAGAACTATACAGTGAAGCGTTGTGCAACCGGTCATGCTACACAATCGAGGGTTACTGGGTTTACCAATCCCAGGCCAAAACTCATTGGCAGGTGTGCTCGTAATGGATCATCAGCACACAATACCTCGATCATGCCATAAGCTCAGACATCGCTATCACGTATAGTAAAGAGACCGAGACTTGTGGAACAACTGGCACATTTCAGACTCTACGACACAAAAGCATATAGCAACTCATATAAGAGAAGATATAAATATTACACACAAAAGGATCACGGATCGAACAATACATCAAGCGGAAGCGGGTAGTGTTGTCTAACAACAAGATGCAAATATATGGCCTAAGAGGCCTACAAATAAAAGATCCCAGCCAGCTTGTTCCACGGTTCCAAGCTGCCACCTGGGAACCCCGAACTACTAGTCGACGTCCACGAAGAACCCACCTAGCTGCTCGGTGTCGTCCTCCTCTGAAATACAAATATAAAGGCAGCAAAGAGAGACTGAGTACGACGTACTCGCAAGTTTAGTAGGGAGATATAGGCCCAATGACTGACGGAGGCTCTACAGCTGTATATGTAGTTATTTTGCATAAAGCTAGATTTTCATAAACAAGACATAAATGACACATGGCACCGTCTACTCAGAATATTTTTCATAGATGGGGTAAGAGAGTAACATTTCATCTTCGGTTCTCGTCGAACCTACTTGCAGCCATAACCACTCATCTCCACCAAAGGCACTCCCTCGCATCACCCTCGAGGAAATGAACCTTTTACACACACGTTGAGTTGCAACCTTTAGCTGCCAAATTAATTAATTAAGGTTAAGGTTCTCTATGATCTCGTAATCCGTTCCCAAGGCGTCCATAACCGTGGACACGGCTTTTCGAAAAGATTTACCCTGCAGGGGTGTACTATTTTACCCATTGGTACCGTCCGGCTCACCTGATTGGCCCTCTTCCGGGGAAGGCCGGCGAGCGGGCGCGGTTAAACCTTTACCTCGCATGAGACTATCCAAGAGTCATCTGTGGCCACAGGACAGGTTCAGTGCCTATTTCAACACCCTGCCCCATCGCCACGTCCTAAACACAAATCCTCATCCACATCTTCTTTTCCACTCATACGCAAAATGGAAAACCGAACTAGAGGACCCTTGGATACGCCCGCACAAGTTATTCAATTAGTAAGGCGCCCATACACCCACCAATGGCAGCACGCTCAAACCTTGGTTCTAGAGACAAGAACTCGCACTTAGGGGCAAGAGTGAGGCAAAACACCATCCCCGATGGCAACTCACCCAAGCCTTTTTAGCATTTTAATTAAGCAACCACAAGTAACCACCATGTCCGACATTCCATCAACATCATCATCATGGAATTAAATCAACGGACAACTATAGCATTTAACTAAACAAGGCTAAGCATTGCTAAGCATCTAGATACAATAATTAAATTCTTGTCTCAGGCCAACACATCAACACTATGGTTCATAGGTAGGGATACATGTGATTGGCTCGGGGAAAAACATGCATTCATAGGATACTCTACATCTTGATCAAAAGAGCCATTGGAATCGCATGCAATATTATGGTGGATAAAATAAGTTTATAAACATTTGGATGCTAGATGCCAAGAAGGTTAGGTTTTATCTCTTGCCTTGCTGCCAGGGCGTGTAGTACGGCTCGTTGGGGTAGGTCGGGGTGACCTCAACTCCGGAATCTATCGGTACCCAAAATAATGCAAAAGAACAAATAAATCACACGAACACAAGGTGCAATGCTCAATCACATGATGACATGTCAAATTGATGCAAGGATACCATCATATAAATTTAATAGCAAAATTAAATGGAGAGCCAAATAATTAGTGCAATTATTTGGAAGCAACCCCATATTTATCTTAGTGACCACATTACTTGTAATTTATTACATTATTAGAGAAGTGGCTCAAATATGCATGAGTATGACATAATTAAATAGGTTTTGTTCTTCCGATCATTTTGGTACCTTATTTGTAATTTTCCGAGTTCCGAAGAATAAATAGCGAATTAAATAATTATTCAAACTTAATTCACTTAACCAATTTTTGAAAAACATCAAGTAAATATTTGTGATCAAGAGGTGATGAGTGCATGGTTTGATTGCATGTGAAGTGTTGATCACATTGATATTTTATTCATAAATTTTGGATAATTATTTATCGAATTAGGAATTTCCCAAATTAGGTATTATTTGAACCCTTTTTGGAATTCATATATGAACAACAAGAATATAAATCCAAAAGACAAATTCAATGATTCCAAGTGGTAGAGTTTGTTTTCCTGAACATTTTGAAATTTGATTTGTCAAATTTGGATCATTATTTAAATAGTTATCAAATCTTTAAATCAATTAAATTCTGAAAAAGGAAAATCAATTTTCTAGACAGGCCGGCCTCAGGCCGGCCAAGCCGGGCTGCAGGCCGGGGGGTGGCCCGAAGTGTCCGGCCCAGTGCCGGCCCAGGCCGGGCGCTCGAGCACTGTGACGCGGCGGCGGCCGGCGTCGATCAACGGCGGAAGAGGAAGATGGGGAAGAGGGAGTAGGCCAAATCGGAAGGGGGAGCTCACCCTGGAGTGTTGGTGCTCGCGGCGAAGCAAGGGGTGGCCGAGATCAGCGGCGAGGAGCTCGGGGAAGAGGGGAAAAGTGGCGGCCAGAGGCGGGGAGAACCGGGTCGACGGCGACGATTTGGGCGATCCCGCGACGATTCCCTTGGCGTGGATGTAGAGGACGTCGACGCGGAGCTCGTGGTGCTACTCGATCTGCTCGGGGGCACTCCAGACGACGGCACGGTGCGCGGCGGGCGGCGGCTGAGGTTGGCGAAGACGAGGACGCACACGTCGGCGTAGGGCCTCCCGGCCCGATTCCGCCGGTGGGGAGGGTGCAGAGGACGCGACGGAGCCAACATCGCTCTTTGATTCGTGCGGGGAGGACCGGAGACGACGAATGAGAGCTCGACGCGACGGCGGCAGGGAAGGAGCTCGTGAGGGGGAGATAGAACGAGAGGGTGCGGGGCTGGTGGGGGAATGGTTCTGCAGGGCTGCGTGGAGCAGGTGCAGTCCTCGTCCACCGGGGGGGGCACGGCATGGAGGGCCCCCATCGGCAGCATGGGCGTCGTCCAGCACGGTGGCATGGCACCAGGATGCCATGGCCGCCACTGTGCGGGAAAATAAATTTTTCCCAGAAAACCCCCTGGCAGCTTTTGATTAAATTGCAAAATGGTCCAGTAGCAACTTTGGCGATTTAATTGGGGCCTTTAAACAATTTTATAACATCTGTAAAAATTCATATAGGCTCCATTTAACCTTTAGGTGCTCCACAAAAATTGGTGAGGCAAAATAAATTGTTTTGGCCAACATTTGTTCACAACATTTAATTTAAAGTATTTTTGACAATTTCCAATTTGTATTTATTTGAAGCACTTAACATTCCCAAAAATACTGAAAATATTCATGGAGGCTCTAACCTTAACATTGAAGCTCCCCATGATTTTAGTTTGAATTTTTGGGATGTTTAATTTGGTTTCAAATTTAGAAATTGAATTTAACCAATTTGAATTCTCTATTTTTAAAATATATTCTTGGAACTTCCGGAACAACTTGGAAATTCAAGAATAATGTATTTTGCCAACTTGAGCTTTGCATTTGGTTTGGCCATTTTGGGCAATGCATTTAGTTTGGAAATGTGAGGAAGGGTTTTGCTTCCCTAGTTTTTAATTTCCAAGTGTTGCTTTATGTAGAATTAGCAATTTTAAATAAGTATGCCATGATGCAATGCAAACCAAAAAGTGAAAATTTGGCCCATATTTTAGGGTACTAATCTGGGGCTGTTACAATTCTACCCCCCTTACAGGAATCTCGTCCCGAGATTCTAGAGTACAAGTAGGGATGAGGGGAACATGACAACACACATATCCCACGGTCTTCTCGTCCCACGATGATCTTCCTTGTTGTAGTGATTGGGCTAACCAACAAGACATGCCAAACTGGCGGAAAGGACAGAAGATAGCTAAAGGCGTTACGCAAGTTTTCTCCGAGGGTTGGAGTTATACACTTCGCCTAAAAAGGATCGACTTTACCAAACAAAGGTCGAGTCGAGGATAGGACAACCGATCAATGGTTCAAGGCCATGACAATACTTCAAACCACCCGCTGTGTAGACCGTAGGGATTTGGCACCGTGAGGAGAAAGGACAGCTTCTTTTGGACTCCACGATTGTGACGTACTAGACGTTTCCATATGGTTGGAAGCTCGGCCCTAGCGGGATGAATGAATTTACCCAACGTCCGTGTGATTGGGCAAACCTTGATTCCACCGAGGTGGGAAAGATATAGCATTTGATCCACAATTAGATAGAGAGGTAAAACCTCATAACGAGATATTGTCACGAGATGGATGGAGTAGAAGGATTGACCGATAGATATTTAGCAGCTCTGTAGTGAGGTTCTCCTTGAGATACAAGACGTCACAGTCCGGCTTCAGAACAGTCTTCAATCAATCCTCAAGCGAAGGTCGTACTTGAAGGTAGAGAAAGGACCTTAGAGGGAAACTTCTAGAACCAGTTACACATGATTCTCATGGATAGCGGTTGATGTTAAGGATTTAAGAGATTTCGTTAGCAGATCTTCCGGTGAGGTGCTTGAACCACAACATCGCACTTGTCGGGTACTAGTAGGCTTAGGCCATGCTCTTGATAAAATCCAAGCATCACTTTTGCTTGAGATTTGGAGTTGGTTAGGAGTGAGGATAATTCAGACTTGACAAGTCCGAGGAAGGGGTTTGCGAAAGTTAGCCGCAAGGTAGGGTAACTAGATTCCCAAGACAAGGGCTATAGTGTCAAGCTCCAGAGCAAGAGCTAGAATGGGAGTTCCATGGGGTCACGATTACTAAGGGAGTATTGCACCAGCATGTACTTCAATCACTGAAGCACAACTGATTCCTAATTGGGAAACACCGGTAGATGATGAGATTTGACAACCTCTTCTTAGTCGAGAACAAATCGGCTTGTGGCATACATGACGTATTTAGAGGACTGGCGGTAACAACCTACCAACTCCACAACAATCCGCACATGCATGACCAACTTGTGATTTAACCCGAGGAGACAAGCGAAATTCACTAGAACCCCTGGCGACAGATGTCAACCATTGCACCTGGGCAAAGAAGAACACTTCCATCATCCAGGACACGTACCAAGTGGTGCCACGAAGATGGTTATGACAAGGTTCCGATATTACTCAACAACTCGGTCAGGGGACAACACGGCAGTACTTCTGAATAGACATACAGGATATCTCGAGTCACCGCATGTCACTGGTTGCGAGAGGAAACTTGCTTTTCAAAGAAAAGAAGGTGGTCTTGAGAGTTTCGACACGAACCTAACTCGTTGACCGAAGGTGCACACCTGAACAAAGGGACTTGGCAACACAGACAACTCAGCCCGAGGATATGATCACTAGTCAGGCTAGGAGTGCCACCAAAGGCTTTGGATTTCAAAACAATAACAATTGCTAAGAATATCCGATTACCACATCAATATGCATCCTCAACACTCTCGAGCCCGAGTAGCTCGGAGGTAGATGGATAAGAAAGGGTAAGAGCATCACTCCATCAAGTGCGTCATGAGACTAAGCACGACCTCTCGATATAAAAGAGTGTGACACTCCAAGGTGGAACGGAACAAAAACTAGAAAAGTTCTTCTCCGCGAGTTACAATACTTTGACTTGGTCCGAGAGATGGACAAGGTACCGGAGTTTGTTTCTCCTGACATTCCCGAAGTGGAATTCCTTGACGAACCACAAGAATAACATGCATCAGAACACCCCAATGCACGATAAAACTTGACTGTCAACAGACAGATAGAGGCCGGACGACAGATCTAGAGTAAGGAACGGGCTAGCAACAATCTCAAGATAATGTAGAAGGCCGTGTTAGCACTCTTCCGACAACTAGTCCCGGAAGGGTTTCAGGATACGGTGTTACCGGAGGAATCACAATTATTGATGGAAAACTCGCTAAGAGCAATTCCGTCATGCTTCAGATGGTTCCCTAACAGAAAGTCTAGCTAAAGCTAGCGACAAAGAAGAGTGTTGCTGAACAAATCAATTACGGCTGCAACCTCGAGTTTGAAGACTAGCTCCAAATTTTTCGCCAACCTAATGTAGGGTTTGACAACTAACATCAGGATTCAACTGGAAAAATCTTGGGTTAAAGCAAAAGATTATCTTGACAAACCACCATACTTCCTTTCTTCATGTTTTAGATTGGCAGACGAGTAGAGATAAGTAGTAACTAAAGGTAGCAACCCAACCCCGAGATCCTAAGATTCAGAATTTTGCAGGCGATCAGAAACACCGTTAAATCAAATAGAGGTAAGATGGCACCGAGATCAGAGTGAATTGGGTAAGGAGTAAAAAGAATCCTAAGAAGGTTTTCACAACTCATTTTTAGGTTAAAAATAATTTTCAACTAGAATCGACATCGACCAATAGAACGGGTTTCCTACAGGCAGTCCTGCTCTGATACCAACTTGTAGCGCCCCGACCCCAGAACTATACAGTGAAGCGTTGTGCAACCGGTCGTGCTACACAATCGAGGGTTACTGGGTTTGCCAATCCCAGGCCAAAACTCATTGGCAGGTGTGCTCGGAATGGATCATCGGCACACACTATAAGACTAACCTGAAGATAGACATGATTATGGTGAGTGTTTTTTTCCCAAGAAATAAGTGTTGTTCATAGATAGATGACTATGCTTCAGTCATAGGATATGCAAACTACTTTTATTTGCATTATCAATTGGAAGCCTATGATGTGTACAATTTAAGAGGTATAAGATGAAATTATAGGTGATAATTATTAATTGTCACAATTTCTCTATTATTTTGAGAATCGTTTAGCCTGACCTAATATTCACAAAAGTCATAGCATGAACAATGAAAGGAACCAATGGATCGAATATATAGAAAAAAGATCGATGATCTGATGGTACTCACACGTTGGAGGAAGGCGGCCACAGGCAGATGCGTGTGTCAAGGTGGAGGAGGCTGGCGAGGTGGAGAAGTGGGGATATGGCAGCGAGATCGCGAGGGAGGATGGAGAGGTGGAAGGGAGCGGTATAGGGGATGCTGGCTTCCTTGCAAGTAGATTAGAAGCGAGACGACGCTGGGAGGGGCAATATAAGTCAGAAGTCACGGGGGCAAGTTTCCATAGCGTGAGCAAAATAAAGGGAAACAATAATCCCGATAATTGTGGGCTCCTGATTGCTATCCTTTTATTTTTTGTTTATATCCCGTTGATTTATCTTAGGCCCTACGCTTTTCATTTATTTTAATTGGTTTTTTACACCCCACGCACACAATTTATTGGACTCATTTTTTGTTGTACTTTCTTTTGCAAAAAATATTGGGTCCAGCCTGTCATAAAGTTTATTTGATTTACTGTAACCAGAGGGTGCGACATAGTGGATCTGAGGATCGATAACAACAAACAAACCTTCCCTCGTATGCAAGATGGCAGTCAGATTCTAAAATGGAGAAGCCGACAGAGAAATAAACAGTTAACTTTGTCACATCACGGCTCAACTTAGTCTACAGTGATAAAAGTACTGCTAATTATGCAAATTTCAGAATTCAGAACTTGCATAATAGCTTCAAAGTTCTAACTGCTTTTCTGCCACACATCTAGGTTCAGTATTTGGTTTCACAATGGGGAACTGACCGAAATTCAACCTTGATAGTCTGGAACGACAAAGCACTATGTATAATGATTATACATAGAAGTCTTGGCTACAACAGCAACACTGCAGGTGCAGGTATAACGATAGTCTGGAATGACTCTGATATACTTTTTTTATGTCCACAACATTACAAATAAATCACACCAATACACGGCCTGTTATACAGAGTCGAGGTCACATCGCCATCCTTCTTGTGTCATGCTTATTATATAGTCTGATCTGGTCAAAACCTGCAGATAAAAACTAATAATGTTAGGTCCATAATTAGCTATATATAGATAAAAATTAATGTGGAGGTGCAAAGAAAACACGGAAGACCGGCACCTGCCTCATCCCTCCAACACATCTCTATAGACAATATTTTTGGTGCTTTTCCCGGATTTATCAACCTCCTTGTTCGGCTTGGACAAAATCCGTGTTGTTTGTCTCGAGACACCCCTTGACAACGCAACATACAACTGGCCATGTGAGAAGACAGGCTCAGGAAGATAAATACCGATGTTTGGGATGGTCTGGCCTTGTGCCTTGTTAATAGTCATCGCAAAGCTCAGGCGGATGGGGAACTGTTTCTTCTTAAGCTTGAAGGGTAGTGAGGTGTCCTCCGAGGGCGACATAGGGATCCTAGGTATGAACACCCTCTTTCCAGCATGCTGGCCAGCAACAATCTCCGCATCAATTGCATTATCCTGGAAGGCTCTGATCATAAGCCGTGTCCCATTGCATAGGCCATTATGAGGGTCGAAGTTCCGGAGCAGAATGACAGGGCAGTTGAGTTTTACTTTCAAGACATGCGGGGGTAAACCATTTGGTGTGATCGAGTTTAGAAAATCAATCGTGTAATTATTCTGGAAGTCGTCCTCGATAGAGTCGAAGCTATGGTATACCTTTTCTTCACCCGGAAACCTGGAGATCATCTTGTCATTTAGGTCGTCCACATGCTCGTTTTTGGTCGAGAGAATTGCACGTGTGCTCATGTACTCTCTCGACCTAGCATTGGCGTGCAGGGATGGGAAGACATCTTCGATGAGCTTGTTAATAGGTTTATCATCCTCGGTATAACCAATCACAATCTCGTCAGGGAGACGCACATAGTCGTCGCCAATTGTTTCTTCTGTTCCATTGCCGATTCTTAGGAGGTAATCAGAGAACCAAGGGTCCGTCTGTGCCCGCATATTGCGTGTGAGTCGTATCTTTCGTGTCTTGTCCCACAGATACGATCTCAATAGTGTAGCATCGGTGATCTGTGCTCTTCTCCCTCGTGTGACAACAGGGAGGACCTGCCTGAAATCCCCACCAAAGACGACAACCTTTCCAGCGAACGGCAAAGGACATTCCATTATATCCTGGAGCGATCTATCAAGCGTTTCAACTGCTTGACGCTTTGTCATAGCTACTTCATCCCAAATTATCAAAGACGCTTGTTTAAGCAACTCTGCCGTACCATCTTGCTTTCTGAAGCCACACATGCTGTTGTCGGTGAGCTTGATTGGAATTTTGAACCTGGAGTGTGCAGTCCGGCCTCCAGGCATGATCGACGCCGCTATACCCGAAGTAGCAGTTGCGATCGCTATTAGGCCCATGGAACACACCTTGGAAAGCAATGCCTTGTACAAGTACGTATTTCTAGTGCCTCCTGGACCGTCGACAAAGAATATTTGACTTTTTCCATTAGTCACATGATCCATTATTTCATTGAAACCATCCATCTGCTCGCTGTTCAAACAATTAAATAGATCTAGATGTTCTTGGTCTACTTTGACATGCCTCTCCTCTGTTACCTCTCTGTACTCAGTGTTAGAAGAACCATGTGTGTCAACCAGGTCCGGAAGTCCATAGCTTTTAACACCCTTTCCCATGGATTGCAACATATCCTTGATGTCTCTAAGGATCATCTGCTCAAGTGCCGCCTCACTGGATTGTGTACGGCGATAATCTTCAGACATCGATGCTAGGTGTTTGTCCCACAACTGACAGATTTGTGTTGCCTCACAGAAAACCAGTATAGTCGCAAACAACCGTCTTAGAGCAGAAGGCATCTGAAACGTAGCTGCCTCGGTCATACAATCATCAAGGTTCCTGTCATGCTCAATCAGGCCTAACTGCTCACACACCTCTCTAAAGGAACTGCATGGATTGCCATTAACTGTTTTTAGATCATCAAATGAAGTTGCACCTCGGACATGACTTAGAAGCACCCGCAAGTAGTACCTCTCTCCTTCGGCAGGGTGTGCATACACCAGTCTTCCAATCTGTGATCTCTTAGTTCTTCTCTTTTGCCACTTCTTATTACCGAGAATCCACCTATAGTGTTCCGGAAACTCTCTGTACAACAATTTCCGTGCCTCTGGATACTTCTGGTTCATCTCAAAGTACTCGGTAAGCATGGATTTGGATGAAGATGGTCGGGTCACAACGTCTTCCAGATTTTCATAAGCCTTAAATGCGACTGTATGCATGTTTGGCAAATGAAGCTGGAGCTGTAACACAGATGGACTGACACCAAACATTTTAAAACCGTAAAGTCTATAAAGAGACTCCGGAGGAGATATATAGCGTGCATCCCTATATTGTCGAATTTCATTAATGATTCCCCCATCATTGATGATATCATGCTCGCATGCAAATGATGTTTTGTCATGACCTTTATAGATGTACTTGAACAGGTACTTTACAGCCTTGATGCTCGAGCAGGCTTCGACATTAATGTGCCAGTTGTACCGCATGAGTAGGAAGCGGTTGTAAGGGACCACCCATCTGTTGTCCAAATTTGCTCCGCTGATTCTAACTCCACGCCCATTTTGCCTCCTCTTATAAACAGGATATGAATCTGTTCCTTGTTGTGTAGCATCGCAAAACATTCGCGGATAATGAAACCGACATTGTCCCTCGATCATGCAAGGACAATTTTTCCTCAACTCACCACAAGGTCCATGCAACATGTGTTTGACGACCAGATCATGAAGAACAGGGTACTTTCCTTTGTCAGGTATCTCTGCAGATATCACTCTATCATAATCATCTGGGGTTCTTAACTTGCTATTTGCTTTCATGATTAGAAGTATATGCTCATGTGGGAGACCTCGTTTTTGAAACTCCATGACATGTACATAAGCCGCGACTTTTCCAAAATGCTTACCGTTTGTCAGTAAGTCCATCATATCTCGCTGTTTAGCTTTGTATACTCTCTCCACCAAGTCAGGACGGTCTTGTGGCAGTTGCCCAGGCAATAATTCATCAGTTATCTCCTGCCAATAGGGGTTGCACGTCATCGTGATAAAATAATCCGGTTTGCCCCACTGTTGAACTATCGCCATCGCATCCAAGAACCTCCGCTGCATGTCACGGTCACCACCAGGAAATGTACGTGGAAGCACAATTCTCTTGCCAATCCGATCACCACGTGACTCGCCAGCCATGACGGTATCAACAAGACCCTATATAAACCAATAGTTCATTCCAATTAGAATCAAGGGTTTAAGCAAACATTGTGTTATTTACAATCACCTTCTTTTAGAATAAGCAAGCAAGTTACCTGGTAGAGGTCAGCACATATAACCTTTTGATTTTCTGGCTTTGAGTACCAGTCAAGCCTCATTGTCTCAATTTTGATATACATGTCAATAGCCCACTGTTGGAAAAGGCGCCCCCCGAACAAGATGATATTAAAAAGTTTTTTTCGGACCTGCATCTTGAAGCAATAGTACTCCCTTGCGCTGACAAATTTCCTCGATTGTGTTGCATTCATCTCATTGTCACCGAAATCTTCATCTGCGTTATCCTCGATTTCATCTGCGCCCTGTTCTTCATGTCGTGCGGTAGGCCCAACTTGATCACTGATGATGATATCATCTGAAAGTTGGATGACCACAATATCAGCACTGAACAAATACTGAACATCATAAGTTTGACTCAATTAATAATTATAGAATGAACACTGAACGTCCTACCTGGTGGAAAAACCATGGCTTGATTTCCTTGTTGTGCAGAATTTTCCACTGTATACTGTGTGTTGTCATCGTTCGGCTCAACATAAGGCATCCAACGATTCCAGCCAGTTTCGCCACGTGGAAAGAATAGTGGATATGACAGAGGGTCATAGCATCCATAGTAAGCTCTAATATACAGTGGACGTTCTCCTTTTCCATACACAACAACACTCCTATCAAATGTATTTTGTGGGTCGCTCCCTTCAACCCATATTGCTGCCACCTGCGAAGCAGATGGTGCATTGTACCTTCTTTGATCAAGTTTGATATCTGTGTTCAGTACGATCCTATATTCATCTAGATTCTGAACATCACCAAGGCTGTTGAAAACTTGAGCATAAGGGTTATCCTGTAGTACTGACAAAATCTGCCTTATGAGATCTATATTAAGATTTGGAGACCTCTTAACCCTATGAACCAAGTTTTCATCTGTATCATAAATATAGAGCTGCAAATGCCGAGGGCCATTATCAGCAGATACCAAATCATCAAGGGCGTGATACAACCCCCCGGTACAACGAAATGTATACACGCCGGTTCCTGCCGCAGTGCTGACTCGACGGTCAAGGGTGACTCCAAGACTTGTGAATGAGAAGTGGGAGTTGAAATAGCGTACATTCTCTCTGAAATATTTTGCATCCTCATCATCTTGACTTGCAAATAACCGCTTCAACTCTTCCGGAACCTCTGGAGTGACTACATGGACTTTGCCTTCTCTACAACAAAATGCAGGCCCCTCGTATGGAAACCGCAGTGCTCCACAGTGTCTGCAATCACTAACTTTCCGTAGGACATGATGCTTTTTGGGCAGGTTTGCATAAACCCTGTCATGAATATCATTTATGGGAGTTCCATCAGCTTGGTGATGTTCCACTCTGTAGGATTCATAATCACCATCTGTAACAGAACCAACGTTGGCATTAATTCAAATTTATGCACGGACGACACTATTATATAATTATTGTTATTAGTAATGCATGGTAATCATAATCCACCTTGTTGTGCGAAAATCCTAGCTTCTTCATCGGGTTCCACATATGCCGCTTCTTGAAGGTTCCCGTCTCCCAGACAATCTAGTACAAAATACATTAAAACATGCACATGGCCTTTGTTGTGGGGCTACCTTTCGGGTGCCCCACGGTGGTGGTACCTGGGTCACGCCATGAGAGGCCCATGGAGTGTACCGTGTGGCCCAAGTAGCTGGTTAGGCCGGTGATGGTTTTCCTTATTCTGTAACGTGCAATCCGCACTGTCCACCCGAGACCTGGCCTGTGATATAAAGGCCAGGAGGGTGCGCCATGTAGGTCAAGCAAGCAGCACGCAAACCCTAGCGAGATCTCCATCTCGCCATTGTAGCCACCTCGATAATTCCAGACAAGCAGGAGTAGGTCTTTACCTCATCTCGAGGGGCCGAACCTGGGTAAACTCGCCCCCTGTTAGCCGTCGTGATCACCAGCGTTCATACTCTCTCCCCCTCAATCAACCCGGGGTACACAACCTTGGGATTTGCCGAGTCCACTCCTCGTCAATTGGCGCCGTCTGTGGGAAGAACAGATCGTTGGAATCATGGTTGCGCCGGCCTCATCTGCAATGAAGAACAGCATCAGCGCCAGGGAGTCGATCTACACCGGCTTCCTCGAGTTCGTCCACCACTCGCCGGCGGATCTCCCGGCGTACGCTGAGGTGCAGCAGAGCACGTGGATTACCTTCGGTAGTTTGCGCTATCTGGTGGACAGTAGCGGAACGCTCCGGCCCACGCTGGCCACGTTGCGCGCGACGGACGCGCCAGCATCTACGTCGACTGCGCCGACCGCGGCTTCACCCGCCGCGAAGATCGCATCTACTGCAGCCACGGCGATCGCGTCGTCGACTACCGTGAAGATCGCATCCACCTCGACTGCGTCAGCACCATCTACGACCGCATCAACGGCGACTGCGGTGACCACACCCGCGGTCACCAGAAAAATCGCATCTACTGCAACCCCGGCGCGAAACAAGTCTACCCCGACCTTCTTGTCCGCGCCCCGGATGAAGCCAAAATCTACGCCAATCGCGCCTCCGCATCGCGGAGTCGCCAGTAGCAGTGGCCGTGGCACCCGCCACGTCGCTGTGATCTTCGACTCTAAGCATAGCTCAGACGAAGGAAGCAGGACTGGGAGCATCAGCCCCACTCGGCGGGTTTACCCCGCGCAAGTCTATATGGCCAGCCCAGCACGATCCAACGGCGGAGAACCCGTATACCTGCTGGAAGTGACCATGCCGGACAGGGTGACAAGACTCACCATCACTCGGGAGATGGCGATCCAGGCCATGAAGCACGTGGACGAAGGCACGTTCCCTTCACCAGATGAACCCCGAGAAGACCAACTGGCGGTCCAATACCTGCTTTGGAAGGAGTCCGAGCGAGTCCGCCAAGAGAAGGCCGATCTGATTCGGCGCAAAGAGTTAGCCGACGCGTCGAGTGCCAGGAGGGCAGCACACTCGTTTTTGGCCGGATCAGAGGAAGTCTCGCAAGGAGGACGTCACAGGGCTCGCATGCCACGGGTGCCAGAAGCTGATCGCGTCCACCTCACTCGCAATCTGGAGTCGTCATTCATGACGGAAGATGCGGACGGAATCCCCGTCCCCAAGACACCCGCTTCGACCCTCATGGCGGTCGAAACCTACCTGCGACTAACACAGCCGCCGGAGGGTGACGCCCACGCCCGCCTCCACAGGCGACAAATTCAATCCCTCAGGGAAGTCGAGGAAGTCCTGGCAAAGTCAGCACTAGCAGAAAGGGTGCACGAGAATCGAGGCCGCCGCGATCGTGAACCCGCACCACTTGCAGACCCAGCCCCAATTCGACTGCGACAGCCGCAGCCAGGCGAAGATGTCCGTAACGTCGTCGCACAGAGAAGGGTGGACCGCAGTCGACGGCTGCGAGCGGCGAGTGCACAAGCCAACGACTACGACGACGACGACTTCGAGCCACGCGGAGCAGCATGTTTCAGCTTCAACATCCGCGACACGAAGATGCCCAAAGGCTTCAAGCTAACAGCGGAAACACCCAAGTATGATGGGAAGCAAGACCCAAGGGATTGGCTGGAAGACTACCTCATCGCGTGCAGCTGTCAAGGTGGTACTTCGACTACTGCCATGCAGTACATCCAGTTGATGCTCACGGGATCTGCTCGCGGGTGGCTCAACACTCAGCCCAGGGACGCTTTCAGCACCTGGGACGAGTTCAGGAACGCCTTCGTGAAGAGTTTTCTGGGGACATACGCAAGGCCAACAACCCTCATTGAGCTCCAGGCGTGCAAGCAAGGTCGAGACGAGCCACTCCGTTCGTACATCCAGCGGTGGACCTTACTTCGCAACACCATGGACGGAGCCACCTCAGAAGACAGGGTAATGGACGCATTCATGCACGGCGTTTACCGCCGCGACCTCCGTGAGGAGTTTGGTAGGCTTAGGCCGAGGAACATGATCGAGCTCATGCAGATAGCCAATCAGTGGGCAGATGGAGAAGACTCTGTTCGTGATGCACCACGATCCCCGAGGCAAGAAGTAGGACCTAGCAACTGGCGAGAAGGGCGCCTGAAGAAGAAGCCGCGTTACGTCGGCAACGACTCGATCGAGTTAGTAGCGGCGGGATTCGAAACCCCCGTGAGAATGAAAGGCAGTACAACCAGGACGGTGGCAGCAGCTACCATAGAGACGGAAGTCGCAAGCGCGAGTGGCGGAGACGCCCACTGACCGAAGAAGAAGAGTTAGAGCAACCCTGCAAGCATCATATGTTTAGGGACCCAGAAACAGGCAAGTGGGGATCCCGCCACCTATTGAAGGATTGCAGAAAGGCGCGTAAGATATACAGGGCGTTTGCGCGAATAGTCCCTCAGAACGGACAGCGTGATAATCAAGCGGCACCCGTGGCACAGCCAGCCGCACAGCTGGCCCTCCAGGCGCCACCTCCTCCTCCAGTCGCCAACCCAGCGCAAGCAGCGCTGGCCTTCTACCCGCAACAGCAACAACAACCACAGCCGCAGGACCCTGCTAACGTGTTCCCGGCAGCACGTGGGCAGATCAACATGATACAGAAGGGACGTCCTTCCAACAGGACCCAGAAAATCATCACCCGCCAGGTCTACCAAGCACTCACCAATCCACCTGCAGTACCCGATTACCTGAGAGGCTCAGAAACAGCGATCACTTTCTCCAGAGCGGACCACCCGCCGGCGATACCACGACCCGGGCACGCTGCTCTGGTAGTCGAAGCTCAGATCGGGGAGTACACCTTGAAGAAGGTGTTCATGGATGGAGGCAGCGGCATCAATATCATCTTCGCCGACACCCTAAGAAGGATGAACAGGTCAACATCCAACCTAACGCCATCAGCAAATACCTTCCACGGTATTGTACCAGGGCAAGCAGTCACGCCCATGGGAACAGTTACACTCGACGTCATATTCGGCACACCCGAAAACTTCCAGCGAGAGGCGATCGACTTCGAGGTAGTCGACTGGAAGCCACAATATCATGCCATACTGGGTCGTCCGGCCTTCGCCAGATTCATGGCAGTGCCCCATTACGCCTACCTCCTGCTCAAGATGCCGGGACCAAAGGGTGTCATCACGGTGAAAGGCGACTTCGACCGGTCTGACAGCTGCGACCGCGAGTTCAGCAGGATTTCTGAGTTCTTTGGGATGGACGAGCACCTAGAGATGATGGCAGTCGACAATGACAGGACTCTGTTTCCACCACGGAAGAAATCATCCAAGGAATCTGCATTCAACGCAAGCGACGACACAAGGGCCCATCAGGTACACCCGACGGACGCCGACAAGACGGTCAGGGTGTCATCAAGCCTGACTAGCGCATAGGAAAGCGCGCTCGTCGAGTTCCTGCGCGAGAACTGGAAGATATTCGCCTAGCAACCTTCTGACATGCCAGGTATACCAAGGGAACTCGCCGAGCACTCCTTACGCGTCCGTAAAGACGCTAGACCAGTCAAGCAGACCTTGAGGCGCTTCGCGGGTCCTAAGAGAGATGCTATCAGCAAGGAGATCGACCGGCTGCTTCACGCCGGATTTATTCAGGAAATAAAGGATTCAGAGTGGGTAGCAAACCCGGTACTGGTGGAAAAGAAGAAGACGAAGAAACTACGCATGTGCGTCGACTTCACCGCCATCAACAAATGCTGCCCCAAGGATCACTTTCCGCTCCCGCGGATTGATCAGATCGTCGATTCGACTGCAGGCTGTGCACGCCTATCCTTCCTGGATGCCTACTCTGGGTACCAGCAGATCAGGATGAAAGTCGAAGACCAGGAGAAGACGGCGTTCATCACACCACACGGTGTATTCTGTTACCAGATGATGCCCTTCGGGTTGAAGAACGCTGGAGCCACATACCAGCGCACGATGCAGGCCTGCTTGAAGGAGCTCATAGGACAGATCGTCCAGGTCTACGTCGATGACATAGTCGTCACCACCCGCACAGAGGACAGCCTCATCGACGACCTCCGCAAGGTCTTCGACGCGCTTAACGAGTACCAGATCAAGTTAAACCCAGAAAAGTGCGTCTTCGGCGTCCCAGCCGGAAAATTACTGGGGTATCTTGTCTCTGCGAAAGGAATCGAAGCCAACCCTGAGAAGGTGCAGAACATACTCGACATGCCTGCACCGACCAAACTTCATGAAGTACAACGCCTAGCCGGCAGAGTCGCAGCACTCAGTCGGTTTATTAGTAAGTTGGGAGAAAAGGCCCTGCCCTTCTACCAACTGATGAAAAAGGCAGACAAGTTCGAGTGGACAGAGGAGGCACAAGATGCATTCGACAAACTGAAGCAGACCCTCACAACCCCTCCAGTGCTGGTGGCACCACATGAGAACGAGCCACTGTACCTATATGTGGCAGCCACGAACAGGGTGGTCAGTACCGTACTCGTAGTCGAGCGGGAGGAAGAAGGAAAGAGTCACCCTATTCAGCGACCTGTGTATTACCTCAGCGAGGTGCTAACTGATTCCAAGCAGCGATACCCGCACTACCAGAAGCTGGCATACGGAGTCTTCATGACGTCCAGGAAGGTGGTCCACTATTTCTCCGAGCACCCGATCACGGTGGTAAGCTCCTCTGCCCTATCCGACATCCTCACTAACCCAGCCGCGACAGGAAGAGTCGCCAAGTGGGTTGTCGAGTTAGGGCCATGGGGGCTGAAGTACGCACACCCGAAGGCAATCAAGGCCCAGGTCCTCCCAGAGTTCACCACAGAGTGGATAGAAGCACAACTGCCCGACGAGCCCGACTTGTCCAATGCATGGACAATGTATTTTGATGGATCCAAGAAATTCAACTCAGCCGGAGCAGGAGTCGTGCTCATTTCACCTAAAGGCGACAAGCTGAAGTACGTGCTGCAGATGAAGTTCCCAACTCCTTCCAACAACGAAGCAGAGTACGAATCCCTGATCCACGGCATGCGGATGGCCCAGAACTGCGGCGCCACTCGCCTCATGATCTACGGCGACTCCTATCTGGTCGTGCAGCAAACCATGAAGCAGTGTGATGCCATCGCTGACAACATGATAGCCTACAGGGAGCTGTACAATCAACTGGAAGGCCTCTTCGACGGCTGTGAACTGCGCCACATCGGCCGCGAAAGCAATGAAGAAGCTGACGTCCTGGCCAACCTAGGTTCGGATCGAGCTCCGGTGCCACCCGGAGTATTCCTCGAGTGCATCACACAGCGCTCAATCAAGGTCCGGCCCCCGCCAAGACCCTCTACATCGACAACAAGCACCGCCAACCCGCCAAGCACGGAGAAGGAGGTCATGGAGATAATGCTGGTCGAGCCCACATGGACAAGCCCGTATCTGGCCTACATGCTGCACCAGCGGCTGCCGGAGAACCCAGTCGAAGCCAAGCGCATCGTCCGACGTTCCAAAGGCTTCACCATCATCAATGGCGAGCTCTACAAGAGAAGCATCTCAGGAGTCCTCCAAAGGTGCATTGATCCAGCCGACGGCCAAGCAATCTTACTCGACATCCACGCCGGCATATGCGGGCACCACGCAAGCAGTCGAGCACTGGTGGCCAAGGCCTTGCGAGCAGGGTTCTACTGGCCCACCGCAATGCAAGATGCAGAAGAATTGGTCAAAAAATGCGTTGGCTGTCAGGAGTTCGCCAACAAGCCGCATGCACCAGCGTCGGCACTGAAGACAATACCACTCGCGTGGCCCTTCGCGCAATGGGGACTCGACATGGTAGGTCCCTTCAAGAAATCCTCCCCAGGTGGGCATACTCACCTCCTGGTGGCAGTCGACAAGTTCACGAAGTGGATCGAGGCGGTCCCAATCACAAGCTCAACCGCAACCTCAGCGGTCAACTTTATCAGGTCGATCATCTTCAGGTTCGGCGTACCGCATGGCATCATCACCGACAACGGGACGAACTTCACAGCCGAAGAATTCAGGGATTTTTGCTCTGAACAAGGCATCAAGCTCAGCTATGCATCCGTCTCACACCCGCAGTCCAATGGGCAAGTCGAGAAGGCCAACGGCCTAGTCAGCAAAGGCATCAAGAAGCGTCTGCGAGTACCACTGAAGCGAGCCGCAGGAGCCTGGGTGGAGGAGCTACCAAGTGTGCTGTGGAGCCTACGCACCACGCCAAACAGATCAGTACCTCTGCGACATCGAAAATTTGATGCTCCACGAGTAGTGGCCTACGACGAGTCCGATGCGGAAGAAGCACTCGAAGATGATGTGGATGTCCTGGATGAAGCACGCGACATCGCCCTCAGCCGCACAGCCGTCTACCAGCAAGACTTGCGCAACTACCACGGTCGGCGACTGCAGCCTAGAGCATTCGTCCCAGGGGACCTGGTTCTCCGGCTCAAGCAGAAGAAGGTGCACAAACTCGCCTCCCCATGGGAGGGGCCATACATTGTGACAGAGGCAATCGGCAACGGAGCTTACCGCCTGAAGGATTCGAAGACAGGGACAGTCTGCAGCAATTCGTGGAACGTGGCACAGTTACGCCGCTTCTACGCCTGATCGACCCCAGCTTGTAAGCTTCACCTTGTTAAGTAGCAGCAGGTTTCTTACGCACTCTTTCCCTCGCCAGGGTACCTAAGGGGACTGGAAGGGTTTTAACGAGGTGGCCTGTTTGCGAGAATCAATAAAGATGTTTGAAGGAAAAGACTTGTCATTTCTTCCTTTCCGAGCAATCTACCTAAATCCTAGGCCGCCACTCGAATCACTCGGGGGCTCGCGCCATACAGGTCTAAGTCCAGCCTAGGCCGCCACTCGAATCACTCGGGGGCTGCGCCACACAGGCATAACTCGAAAATCCTAGGCCGCCACTCGACCACTCGGGGGCTCGCGCCATACAGGTCTAAGTCCAGCCTAGGCCGCCACTCGAATCACTCGGGGGCTGCGCCACACAGGCATAACCCGAAAATCCTAGGCCGCCACTCGACCACTCGGGGGCTCGCGCCATACAGGTCTAAGTCCAGCCTAGGCCGCCACTCGAATCACTCGGGGGCTGCGCCACACAGGCATAACTCGAAAATCCTAGGCCGCCACTCGACCACTCGGGGGCTCGCGCCATACAGGTCTAAGTCCAGCCTAGGCCGCCACTCGAATCACTCGGGGGCTGCGCCACACAGGCATAACCCGAAAATCCTAGGCCGCCACTCGAACCACTCGGGGGCTCGCGCCATACAGGTCTAAGTTCAGCCTAGGCCGCCACTCGAATCACTCGGGGGCTGCGCCGCACAGGCATAACTCAAAAACCCTAGGCCGCCACTCGAACCACTCGGGGGCTCGCGCCATACAGGTCTAAGTCCAGCCTAGGCCGCCACTCGAATCACTCGGGGGCTGCGCCACACAGGCATAACTCGAAAACCCTAGGCCGCCACTCGACCACTCGGGGGCTCGCGCCATACAGGTCTAAGTCCAGCCTAGGCCGCCACTCGAATCACTCGGGGGCTGCGCCACACAGGCATAACCCGAAAATCCTAGTCCGCCACTCGGACCACTCGGGGGCTCGCGCCATACAGGTCTAAGTTCAGCCTAGGCCGCCACTCGAATCACTCGGGGGCTGCGCCGCACAGGCATAACTCAAAAACCCTAGGCCGCCACTCGAACCACTCGGGGGCTCGCGCCATACAGGTCTAAGTCCAGCCTAGGCCGCCACTCGAATCACTCGGGGGCTGCGCCACACAGGCATAACTCGAAAACCCTAGGCCGCCACTCGAATCACTCGGGGGCTGCGCCACACAGGCATAACTCGAAAACCCTAGGCCGCCACTCGAACCACTCGGGGGCTCGCGCCATACAGGTCTAAGTCCAGCCTAGGCCGCCACTCGAATCGCTCGGGGGCTGCGCCACACAGGCATAACTCAAAAACCCTAGGCCGCCACTCGATTCACTCGGGAGCTCGCGCCATACAGGTCTAAGTCCAGCCTAGGCCGCCACTCGAATCAATCGGGGGCTGCGCCGTACAGGCATAATTCAAAAACCCTAGGCCGCCACTCGATTCACTCGGGGGCTCGCGCCATACAGGTCTACGAGCGCAAAATCACGCATTTTACATCATATGGGCATACATACATGCATATTTATGTTACAAGCTAACATCATACAACAAACTGCTTTTCTTAGTCGACAGGCTCTTCCTTTGGCGCATCCAGTGGCCCTACACGTCGCTCTGTATGATCCAGGACCTGTTGCATCGCCTGACGTGCAGCCTCAAGGGATTCAGCATAATCAACATCTCTAGGCAAGCCACCAAGTATTCTGTCCAAGGGAACATGAGGTCGATGCAGTCGAACATATGCAAACGCCGTGTTGGCCCTGGCAACAAGTTGACCAAAGACGGCCTGCTTCAACGCCCTGCTACTGCGGAACCTCTCCAACAGCGCGGGCAACCCAGTTGGCTGCTCACCAAGGGGGAAGAACACTTTGTTGATTTGCCAGAGTGCTTTCCTGCAACCCTCAAGAATGAACGCAGCTCGCCAGGTGCGATCCAGCATCCGCGCGAGTACACAGCCCTCTCCCTTATGTACCCAGAATTGACGAGCTTCGATCGAGTTACCGGTGGCTTCCATCTCCACGCGCTCGTTCACTCGGGTGTTCTCGGCTTGCCAGTCGGGGTTAACAACTGCAATTAACGGGTCAAGATGCTGAACAACACAAGCATGAAGAAATAAAAGCGAAGCAGCTAGAGCCCAACCTTGTAGCTGTCGACATATCAGATCAATCTGGTCAAGAAGGAACCGTTCGCGCTAATTGAACGGCCCAGCGGAACGCGCCCTAAGGCGTTCAAGCTCCACTCCAGCTATCCGCAGCTTCGACTCAAGTTCAGTGATCTTGTTCCTCATATAGTTAAACACCCGCTGGTCGTTCACGCTTCGTCTGGGAGTTGGATCAGCTGGGTCCTGTTGGCGAGCGAGCACAGCAGAAGAGGTACCCTCACCCTCATTTACACAGGTGGCCCCGGCGACTTCAGGAACAGCATTTTCATCAGGCTGTCAAGTTAAGTGGTGTCAAAAAGAAGCCATATTCATTCTAACAAAAGACTTGATGAGGTACATTCACGCGGAGGAATCAGAAAGTGCATTGATTAATAGACTTCATTAAGTTCACTACAAAAGGTGAATCAAAGGGGAGCCCTACTACAACGACTACACTGCAGACTCCGACTGCGAGCGACCCTTCTTGGAGGCCAACTCTGCAGCCCTGGCAAGCTTCCTCTCAAAGGTAGCAATTAGCTTAACAGCTAACTGACTTGCTCTTGCCTTGACGCTGTCTAGCGACTTGGTCTTGCCATCGGGCTTTCGAGGAAAGTCGCTGACAACTGCCTTGAAGTCGCCTGCAACCTCATGACCAAGCAAAAGCCGGAAAGTGAACTCTGAGCCGCGTACCGTCTGGGCACGCGTGTAGTCCGCCAGGGTGGTCGCCTGGCCCTCAAACGGGGCCGCAAGCGCGTCAACATCGGCCGGCAACGGCTGGTTGGGGAAGATGCTCCGATGCACACTCGCCAGAGCACCCTTCAACTTCTGCAGCTCCGTCGAAGATTGCTGCAGTGCAGTCGAAGCATACGCATGGGCGCGGTCAACGAAGCCAACAGCCGTCTCCAGGTCGACATTCTCACTGGAAGACTCTTCTGGAGGAGCGCCTCCGCACGGCTCTGAACAACGAGGATGACCACACTTATGACACATCAGAAGTCGACACAAGACAAAGTAGGCAATGAGCCGAGATACTCACCTCCGATTGCATTGGCGAGTCCGAGCAAGCGTTCAACCTGGGTCTTCTCTAGATCACCCCGAGTTTGCTCACGCTGTCGAGCGGCACCCAGGGATCTCTCCAGCTCCGCGATCCGCTTCGCCATGCTCTCCTTCTCACCTGTGGATCATTGGAGCAAGGTCAATAATGAAAATGATCGAAGCACCGCTCGAATGCCAAAGGTTAATACTCACTGTTGGCTTGCCCCAGAGCAGTCCGGAGTCGACCTTCCTCTTTCTCCATTCGCATGAAGGCCGTAGCTCCCTCCAGCAGCTGACGACAAAACGGCTGTGCAAAGAAGCAAAAGTGTCAATCTGTACCCGACTATCCTAGTCACGCACATCTTCGGGGGCTACTCCCATCGGGAGCGCTGTTCGTGCACCCGACACAAGAATTGGCAAGGCTGACAGAATACACTTACGTGCTCAAGCAGCTCAGTGGTCCGCTCCGGGACAGCCGCGGACTGGTGTTCCTCGTCGCGGGGTGAAGAGCCAGCACCACCAGTGTGATGGCTATATAAAGAAGCAAAGGTTCAGAAAAGCGTCCAAGGAGTCGAAAGAAGAACAAAGACAAAAAGGCGTACTCGCAGAGGCTAACCTGTTGACATCTTCATCCTCGCTGCTCATGGGAGGAGATGCCATCGCCGCAAACCCAACGGGTGGCGCTGAATTCAGTGGAGGCACGGACAGAGGATCTACCGGCTCACTCGCATCAGAGGATGAGTCGCGGGCTTCCTTGTCCTCCACAACCACTTCCTTCAAAGGTGACGACCCCGAGGTGGAGTCGACATTCTTTCGTCTTAGCCGCTTCCGCAGCGGCTCTTCGTCTTCATCATCCTCTTCCACCTCCTCGTTCGGCAAGTGGGCAGAAGGGATTTCGTCTTCATCGTCGTCCTGCTCGACGACCGTGGCCTCGTTGTGAGGTCCATTCTCCATCAGCGGAGGAAGGCTCACATAAGCCCTTCGATCCTGACGAGCAGCGAGGAGAAAGGCGAGTCAGGAAAAAGATTCGACTCAAGCAACGCAAAGAGAGTTCAAGGTGCTTACCTCAGGTACGGGATTGTTTGGCCCGTATGGTTCGACCGGGCACTTAACATTGCACGGATCGGCGACCCGGAGGCTGGTGATGTTCCTCACCTTAGTCGCGATCTGTGCATCATCAAGCGAGGTGTCGACTGCAAGCTCCCACATTGGCTCGCGTCGACGCAGCGGCTGCACCTTCAGCCTGTGGAAAGTCGCGATAAGGTGAATGCCACCTGTCTCGCGCCCGAGCGTCGTCAGCAACCCGCAGAGCAGCGCCAGCAGTGGCTTGGTCGACTCCTTGTCCTCCTTTGACAGAGGGTGCAACCAGGTATTGGTCCTTCGCAGAGCTCGATCAGCGGCGAACTCGGGAAGGCCTTCTTGGTCCCACTTGATGTAGAACCATTTCTTCCGCCAGTTCTGGACGGAATCAGATTTCTTCAGCTGGAAGAAGCACGTGTCGCCGCGCAGCTGGATTCCGAAGCCGCCGACAGGGAACGTCTGCTTCGACCGCCCCACCATCCGTCGCACCATGAAGAGCGACTTCCAGAGGTTCCAGTTGGGTGCGATCCCCAAGAAGCACTCGCATAGCACAATAAAACTCGCGATGCTCAATACGCTGTTGGGATTCAGATCATGGATCTGAATCCCATAGGCGTAAAGAAGACCACGAACGAAATCGTGGATGGGGAACCCGAAGCCCCGTGGAAGGAATTCCACGAAGCACACGCGCTCCCCATCGCGAGGAGAGGGGATCACATCCTTACCGGGGGCGCGCGTCGTCGCCGTGCTCGTCGGCGGTAGCAATCCCTGCTCGCGGAGGTTGTCCAGCTCCGCCGCCCTCACGGACGACTTCCCCCAGTCGCCCTCCAATTTCTTCATGACGGCGTCGTCGCCGGCGGCGGAGCTGTCCGCTCCCTTCACCCTCTTCTGGCCCATGGTGCTAGCGGAGGAGGGAAGAGTTTTCGGAGATTTCGGTGCAAATGGCAATGGAGATGAGGCAGCGGAGAAGACGGGAATGAAGGCTTGGTGAACTGTTCCCACGCCGCGGTGAAAATTTTATACCGCGGGGGCAGTTCATCCTAGCCGTCATCCACGCAACCGCAACTCGAGGCAACATCTGGCCGTCCACGCGTCGCGCGGAGATAGCAACCGTCGCCGCCCACGACGCCCACTACGCGCGGGAATCGAGGCGCCATCATCATACCACGAAAATTTCGCGCCCAACGGTCAGAACAGTCAATACTGACACTGGGACCACTCTGTTACGTCCCATCGGATGCAGAGCATGCCGAAAACGTCAGCCCTGACGTCATCAGCGGAGGCGTATCAAGTAAGCCAACGGGCTGATGGAGCACCCGGACAGTTCATTCGAGTGCAACAAGGAACAGTAAGCTCTGAGAGCTGAGTCGACTCGACAATCTATTCGAGTGAGACAATTACATAGTAAGCTTTACAAAGCTGATGACACCCGAATTCATCATTCGAGTGCATGAACAACCAGTAAGCTTTCAGAGCTGAGTTTAAGTCAGTTCAGTAGGCCTTCAAGGCTGAGTACAAAGTAAGTCGAGCAAGGCCAGATTTGACTCGAGTTTTTCGAGTCATCTTTTTACTCCCATCGGGAGCGGGCTTTTCGACTGAAGAAAAATTGAGTTTAACCTCAATTGCAAGCAATTCAGCTTAATCTCGGGGGCTACTCCCATCGGGAGCGCTGTTCGCGCACCCGATGACTAAGGACAACGACAGTCGAAAGCTGGCGAATCAAGAAGGTCATGGAGTGCACTCGATTATTCAAGACAGTAGCAGCCGAAGGTTGGCTCGTGAAGGAATCAGGTGGCGTGCCCGGAGGAGGGAGTCCTTTACTCGACTCTGCGATTCGACTAAGCACTCGGGGGCTACTGTTGTGGGGCTACCTTTCGGGTGCCCCACGGTGGTGGTACCTGGGTCACGCCATGAGAGGCCCATGGAGTGTACCGTGTGGCCCAAGTAGCTGGTTAGGCCGGTGATGGTTTTCCTTATTCTGTAACGTGCAATCCGCACCGTCCACCCGAGACCTGGCCTGTGATATAAAGGCCAGGAGGGTGCGCCATCTAGGTCAAGCAAGCAGCACGCAAACCCTAGCGAGATCTCCATCTCGCCATTGTAGCCACCTCGATAATTCCAGACAAGCAGGAGTAGGTCTTTACCTCATCTCGAGGGGCCGAACCTGGGTAAACTCGCCCCCTGTTAGCCGTCGTGATCACCAGCGTTCATACTCTCTCCCCCTCAATCAACCCGGGGTACACAACCTTGGGATTTGCCGAGTCCACTCCTCGTCAGCCTTGTAAATCGGGCATATGTTACTTTAGATTTCCTAATGCATACCATCAAAATTTCCTGTGTTGACATCGGGCTCAAATATTCCATATGCATCTTCAGCATGGTCGTTGCCTGAAAATATTTTTGCCAAGATGAGTAAGTAGAATTGTTGCATTCTAGGCTACACCGAAAGTGGGTGAACAAATATATATAAGTATAAGATGCTTATATGGAACATAAAATTAGCATGAGAGCAAATACCCATATTTTTCTGTCCAGTTTCCTCGCCAGATAATGTGGGCATAGGGTTGACAACAGTACTTATCATTTGAGTGACTTCATTATCATATGGAGACGGTTCCATTCCTCGAATTTTGTCATTAAGTTGGGTCAGTAATGGTTCAGTGGATCCACAAAAAGGATCTGTCCCTGAATAAACAAGCAAAGAAACAAGCCAAAATTATGACACAAATAAATAGAGATGATTATTTTACACCCACCATAATTGATGCACCAACCCTGATTTTCATTAGTGCAATCTGGTGTTCTTGTGTTAATGAGTCTACTGAGTTGTGTGGTATGAACCACTTTCTGCTGTATGAGGGGCACTGCATTTGTTGCATAAATGACATGTTTTAGATTAGTGTTACTGTTTGGAACCCCATAATTTGAGGACGCATGACATTACCTTGTGTGCTATCTATTAGTACAGCTGAAATTGTTTGTGGCTCATTCTGATCGTCAGTGTCAACAACATTTCTCATTCGTCTTGAATTCGTAGCATCTGGTACGAATCATTCCTACGCAACCAATGGGTCTCATCATCGTCATAAATATTCTCCTTGTCGTCTAGGTTGACTCCGCGGAACTGCAATGAACTTGGTACTACCCCATTATCACATTTTTTTTTTGCATTTGGGTGAGAGCCGACTGTCCGGTAGCTTTTGTATGTGACACAATATTATTGCCATCCTCGAGTGTTTGTCCTTGTTGCTTTGATGCTTTATCGTGTTGACCAGGATCTGCATAAATTAACACATAATCATTATATGTACAAGAGATATACTGTAGTGGGTCAGATATACAGAAGTTGATTAAGATTACCATGTGACACAGCAAGCAGTGTGTGTGTTCCATTATCCCGGACATTGATATCTGTATGATCCAATTTCTTCTGTTTGTATGCTTCACGTCGTCTCTTATTAATCTCGTCCTTATTTTGTGAATACCACTCTCTATCCCTTTGTCTCTTTAGCTCCTTTGGGTCTGTATTACGACACAGATAAGCATGCACACAATACCAGCTGCATTAGGAGTAGTTTGTTCAGGATTTACCTAGCTTATGGGTGTTGCTTGTGTCATGAAATGGGGTGGGTTCCGGCATTGGACTGGAAGCCGATGTAATAATATGTGATAGCTGGTCCTCATTACCATGGACCATGGCCAACGGCGTCTGAGGTATAGTGTTTGTGTCATTCCCTAAGGCCGCTGAAGTTTTCTTATTTTCACGGGACTGTCGGCGTCTACTTAGTATGTCATCTCGATTTAGTGCATACCGTTCTCGGTCCCTTTGCCTTTTTATTTCTTTGGGGTCTGCATGCATACATGTCACGGTTCAGAACTTAAGCAACAGCACTGAATTTCAGTTATTGTTTTGTATACTTACCCAATGACTGTATGTTATTGTTTATATCTTGGAATGGTGTGCGCATACCGTTCGTACTGGATCCTTCCATACCAATGACTTGATTCCTTGACTATGGATACAATTATGTAGCATGTGTTACATAAAATCAGAAGAGGAAGCATGTTGAACGAACATATAGAAATGATAGTTTACACAAAATCAGTTTAATGAAAATTATCAAATTATGATTTATTTCCCTGGTGTTGCAGTGCTGCGGTACCTAAAGTAAACCACTGATGGGAATATAGAAGAGAAGATATTGCAGCCGGCGTCGGCGAGGAGCTCGACGCCGTCGTCGTGAAGGTCGTCGTGTGTGCAGGGCTGGCGGGCGTCGTCGTCTAGGTACCCAGCTGTGCAGGGTAGGACGCCGGGTCGCGCGGCGCGTGCCGGCGAGGGCGCAACACAGGCAATTTTGAATCCGGCTTCGTCGCCTGTGGAAGGTTGGACGGCGAGGGGGCGCAAGACAGGCAACCTCAGCGGCGGCGCTGGCGCATGGTACTGCAGGTGATGTAGGGTGTTGCCCGATCTTCACGGATTTGAGGGGGAAAGAGGATGAACACGAAGAACACGGAGGTGGAAACGAAGAACACGAGGGGAAAAAGGGTAAATCGTGGGGATAACTCGCGAAGCCTACAAGGGAGAATCACCCGGCAACAAACCCCCAATGGAGCAGCCTCCGGATCCCAAAACCCAAGTCAACAACACGCTTAATGAAACCGATTTCTCTTACCGGCCGGTCCACCGATCCAATAGAATCACCGCAGTGAAAGATTGGTTTGCACTACTAGAGACACCTAAGTGAAAGAGTAGCTACAACAAGAGATTCATCATCCTCCTCGGAGGAACCCATCACGGGAAGGAGCAACGCTCAACTCTAGTTCATTCTTCTCTACCTCAAATGGAAAAGGGGGAAAGCTATTTATAGTCTTAGTACAAAAGGAGCTGATAGGTGGGGGTCCGGCCTGGGGGCCGGCCTGGGCCGGCCTGGAGGCCGGTGGCGTCTGTAGGGGGCCCGGCCTGGGAGCCGGCCTGGCGTCTGGAGGGTGCCAGCCTGGGGGCCGGCCTGGGCCGGCTGGGAGGCCGGCCGGCTCTGGAGGGGTGCCGGCCTGGGGGCCGGCCTAGGCCGGCTGGGAGGCCGGCCGGCTCTGGTGGGGTGCCGGCCTGGGGGCCGGCCTAGGCCGGGCTGGAGGCCGGCCTGCCTGGTTTCGCCTCCTTCTTCCTCTCCTTGTCCATGACGCTTCCTTCTCCTCATCCACGCGTATGCCTTGGATGAAATCAACTCTTGGGCTTCCTCGGCACCTCCCATCGGCTTCGTATCCGTCGTGTCAAACCTAGCAATGCAAAGGGGCGGATGCTCAAGTAGCATACCATTCCAAAGGGTAGGAAATGAGATCTCGAAGAGGAAAGAGTTCACCTTTGACGTCCATGGTGACTTGGCATTTGTCGGATGGTTTGTCCTTGTGATGGACGTGGGTTGGGCTACATCATCTCCCCCTCCTTCGAAAAGCGTCGTCCACGACGCTAGCACGTCCTCATCAAGTGAAGGAGATAGATGTCTCGACGTTGAAGTGGAAGTCACCATGCCGCTATTGATACCTATACGCACCAAAGACCAAGCAAAATATGTGTGTGCATGATAGAGGAGCACATCATTGATGACATGTCCAAATTTGTTCATAACACCATTAGCACAACACAAATATATGGGATGGAATACAAATGCAAGGTCAATGTGCAAGCAACTCGTCCAAACATCCTCAAAATGTGGGAACACAAAATCTCCAAGAAAATTTGAGAAGGGTAAGATAGCTATCTCATTTTGAATCATATGATGTTCATTGCATTCAAAGCATCGGAAGGAAAAGTTTGTGAACCACACAAATTGAGGGAGGCTCTTATCATCGCCATAATGGGTGCAAACAAAGCAAAGAGAAGAGTAAGTTTTCATCGATTTTGTTGCAACACCAATAAGACAATATCCAAAGGCCTCATGACAAGACATGCTCAAAATATTATTATGGTTGCAAACAAGCCATCGGAAAGAACAATTGTTCATCATGCTTTTTGCAACACATAAATCATTGACAAGTAAGATCAAGGGAGCATGAAAGTCACAAAGGAAAACCAAAGCACTCACATGTTTGCACGCGAACCAAAGGAAAGAGCAATTGTTCAATTTGTTCGATGCAAAACATGGAAAAGGGCATAGAGGTGGATTGGTTCCACAACTCTCATGGAAAATGCTCTCAAGAGCTCTTTTTGTCAACTCATGTTCAATTGAGGTTGACATTATGAAGCGTGAGCGATTACATACGAAATTCCATAAAAAGAAATTGTGTGCATGGTACATGAATGCATCATCCATTATGACGCATCTATCCATTTGCACATCACCAAACACACCAATATCAAAAGGAATGTATGACATATGTGAGTGGTCAATATGCAAAAGGAAGGGTAAATTCTCAACATGGCAAAAGGAAGAATCTCCAAATTTTGAGAAAGCTATGGGGGCATTCTCATAAGACATCATATCAACATTATTGCAAACCAAGCATTGGAAAGAGAAATTGTTCAACTTCTTGGATGCAACAATGGGAGAAAATTCGAAAGATTCATAGCAAGGCATGCATGTGGCAAGATCATCACACATAGGAAATTCCACATGATCAACATTGGTTTGGAACAAGGTATCACATGGGAATATGAAAGAATCATAGGTGACATCGAAAGAAACATCCACATCATGCAAGCAATCACAAGTCATCATGTCCACTAGTGGGATCATGGCATCATCAACACCCATATGCGTACCTTTGTAGTCCCGCTCATGAGAAGTAGGTGTTGTGGTAGAGGTAGCGGCGTCCATGTAGCCGACTTGTACATCTTCATGTAAGCATGGGGTGGCATCGACTTCATCCTCCATGTACATCTTCTCCATCATAGGCACCATCATGTCGAGGCTTGGCGTCTCATCATCCATGGGACCTAGCACAACATGAGTAAACACACTAGAGGTAGAGGGTAAGTTGTTAGAAATCGAAATGGCCTCACTTGACCTATCAACTAGCTCTCCCAACTCAAGTGGTGTATCACTCATTCCCTCAAAATGGAAGCACTCAATCTCACATATGGTGGAGGCACTCAACTCACTTGCACTCTCACTCAAGTGGGCTAGGTGGCTCTCATGCTCACATGGGATTGGTACCATTTTATCATTCAAGCACATAGGGATAGGCTCGGTAGTCTCAACTCCATTCGACGCCTTGGTTGAAGGGAAACTCCCAAGCTCAACCTCCTCAACCTTTTCGCCTCCAAAGGTGAATGCCGTAGGGTGGGCATCATCACTCGCCTCCTTTGCCGAAGGGAAAATCCCATGCTCGACCGTCTTCTCGCCATCTTCTTGCTCACCATCTTGTAGTGGAGTGGACAATGTGCTTGGTGAAGCCTCATGTGAGGGCTTGAAGAACTTGGAGAAGCCGGCGATGAAGTCCTCGCAGATGGTCTTGATCTCGGCTTGCTCGATCTCGAAGTTGGCATTGTCGGTGTCGAGCTTGGTCTTCAACTCGTCGAGGTCGGCCTTGAGTTTGAGAAGCATGTCCCGGTCCGTCTTGGAGTGTGATCTACGCTTGGACGCCCTTTTGCTTGTGGCACGCGGAGGGGACTCCATATGATGTGTACTTGCCACCATCTTGTATGTTGATGTAGACGCGTGATGGC
Organism: Puccinellia tenuiflora; assembly: GCA_012064385.1. Lineage (NCBI taxonomy): Eukaryota > Viridiplantae > Streptophyta > Magnoliopsida > Poales > Poaceae > Puccinellia > Puccinellia tenuiflora. The sequence goes on along the minus strand of QRDG01001999.1, from coordinate 479,073 downwards.
GTGGCCTTAAGTAGCGTGAGTCCTCATAGTGGCGTCGATGATGATCTTGAGTAGACGTACGCCGATGAAGATCCTTGGAGTTCCTTGATGAAGACTCATGTGCATAGGCACTTTGCGTTGGCCGCCGTCTCGAGGGTGAGGTAGCTTGACGTCGAGGAGGAGGGCGTGTCTCCTTGTCCTCTAGGCGAAGATGCCTTGAGCTCCGTCTCCTTGAGCTTGTAGGTTCTTGACGGCGGTGGCGCTCTTGAGTTCTTGGTCTTGAGGGTCGCCGAGGTGAGTACTCATCATCGGAGTCGTCATCAACAAGGTGTGTAGAGCCTCCTGGAAGATCCTTGACGTGCCTTGAGGATCCGTAGTCGATGTAGGGTTCCACCACCTCATTGGAGTTGTAGTCGAAGTAGTGGTCCACCATGGTGTTGACGCTTGAGGCTCGAAGTCGGTGTAGCTCGCCATGTCGTGGACGGTTGCGGCGTCATAGTCGTAGTAGTGGTGGTGCTCCGCCATGTAGTCCATGCTCGTGGAGGTGTCGTCGATGTCGTGGTCCACCATGTCATCCATGCTTGGGGCGCCGTAGTCGTTGTCGCTCATGATGTCATCCATGCTTGGCGCGCCGTAGTCGTTGTCGCTCATCATGTTCTCATCATCATGGCCTCCATAGGATGCTCCGCTCTCACTAGACATGGTCAATCACAAGACAAGTGTATATATATGTGGAGTGGAAGGAACTAAGAAACCAACCTCACCTAGTAGATAGTATTGGAACTAGTGGACCATGCCAAGAGAAACCGATACACAAGAATGCGGGTGACTTGAATTTCAAAGATCCAAACGCAACTCCAAAACACACACGGCTTATGAGTGGATAGGTATGAATGTGGAAAGCAAATGGAACAACCGGAAACCAAGATATTGTAAGGGCAAGTAGAGAACCACGATGACCACAAAGCAAATACAAGTCGATCTCAAAAGATAGGAGTGAAGCACATAGAAACACACGCTTTGATAAGTGGACTTGTGCAACCAAAAATGAGCTAGTTATGGACCTAGCGAAGACTAAAACTCAAGTCGCACAAGTACAAGAGAAACCAACTCGATTGCAATTATTGGTGGGCTACAAGATTTACACAAAGATACCACACCTATGAATTTTTCATCGAGCTTGCGCGTCTACTATAAGAGATTAGGCAATGAGGATCTTTCTTTTCCTTTTCTCTCTTTTGATTCTTTTATATGCTCTCTTTTGGCCTCTTACTCTCTTTTCTCTTTTGCCTCTTACTTGCTTGCCAACAAGGACTATATCAACTAGCGCATACAAGGGTTGCTCGGAATACTACGAGGTATCAAGTGTGCAAAGCCCAAGCAATCATAGATGAGCTAGTCTCAATAGGTAAGATAAGCACAAATGGCTTGGCTAACAAGTGATGCAAGGTGGGAGAAGGTTCGGGGATGTTATACCTTTCGTCGACGATCTTCACCCGGTGGAGTGGAATGTCCCTTCCTTGCTCACGAAATATGGTGATAATAGATGATGGATCAACCGCCGTGGTGATGTAGAGCTTGTCCGTAGCTTCGATTAGAGACGAAAATCACCAAAAACGGAGTCCGGAGTGAAAAGTTATGGCCAAAACAAAATTTCTGCAGGGGAACCGGCCTGGGGGCCGGCCTAGGCCGGGCTGGAGGCCGGCGGCTTCTGCCGGGGGTCCGGCCTAGAGGCCAGCCTAGGCCGGGCTGGAGGCCGGCCGACACTACCCTCCGGGACGCGAAAATGGGCGATTTTGGGCGGAAAACGGCCCGAAAAACACCAAATCGGAGGGGAAATCAACGGAATTTGGCCATGGGAACGCAAAGGGAGGTAGATCAACAAGTATAGCAATGGATCCACGGATCAAAACCTACCAAAACTCACAAGAATCTCAGATCGAACCAAAAGCAATTTGAGGCTATTTTTGGTGGAAATTTTCGAAATTAGCAAAATCAAAGAAAAATTTTGTGGATATGGGGGTGGAAACAAAGGCAAATCCGTGGCAACCCTTGCTCTGATACCATATGATGTAGGGTGTTGCCCGATCTTCACGGATTTGAGGCGGGAAAGAGGATGAACACGAAGAACACGGAGGTGGAAACGAAGAACACGAGGGGAAAAAGGGCAAATCGTGGGGATAACTCGCGAAGCCTACAAGGGAGAATCACCCGGCAACAAACCCCCAACGGAGCAGCCTCCGGATCCCAAAACCCAAGTCAACAACACGCTTAATGAAACCGATTTCTCTTACCGGCCGGTCCACCGATCCAATAGAATCACCGCAGTGAAAGATTGGTTTGCACTACTAGAGACACCTAAGTGAAAGAGTAGCTACAACAAGAGATTCATCATCCTCCTCGGAGGAACCCATCACGGGAAGGAGCAACGCTCAACTCTAGTTCATTCTTCTCTACCTCAAATGGAAAAGGGGGAAAGCTATTTATAGTCTTAGTACAAAAGGAGCTGATAGGTGGGGGTCCGGCCTGGGGGCCGGCCTGGGCCGGCCTGGAGGCCGGTGGCGTCTGTAGGGGGCCCGGCCTGGTGGCCGGCCTGGGCCGGCCTGGAGGCCGGCGTCGTCTGGAGGGGTGCCAGCCTGGGGGCCGGCCTGGGCCGGCTGGGAGGCCGGCCGGCTCTGGAGGGGTGCCGGCCTGGGGGCCGGCCTAGGCCGGCTGGGAGGCCGGCCGGCTCTGGTGGGGTGCCGGCCTGGGGGCCGGCCTAGGCCGGGCTGGAGGCCGGCCTGCCTGGTTTCGCCTCCTTCTTCCTCTCCTTGTCCATGACGCTTCCTTCTCCTCATCCACGCGTATGCCTTGGATGAAATCAACTCTTGGGCTTCCTCGGCACCTCCCATCGGCTTCGTATCCGTCGTGTCAAACCTAGCAATGCAAAGGGGCGGATGCTCAAGTAGCATACCATTCCAAAGGGTAGGAAATGAGATCTCGAAGAGGAAAGAGTTCACCTTTGACGTCCATGGTGACTTGGCATTTGTCGGATGGTTTGTCCTTGTGATGGACGTGGGTTGGGCTACATCAGCAGGCGTCGATGAAAGTCAGCGGGAGCAGATTGTATATTGTCCCGTTATTTTAGCTTTCTGTTTCCCGTTTTCCAGATTGTTTATTATTAGTTTAGCATCCCTTTAATTTAGCATGTTAATTATTGGCTCCCTATCGTCATTTTTTTTTCTGGCTGGGACGTGCGGAACGTTTCGTTCGCTCCCTGCGTTGTCCGCTCGGTTAAATTGCTAGATGTCTTTTTGATTGTGGGTCCGGCTAATCCTAGCTGTTAGATGCTATTAGTGGGCCTGATTGCTAGGTGGAAACTGTTTCGTGTACGTTTTGTGGGGTGGCTGTAGGGTAAATCATGTTTGGTTGTTTAATAGTAGTAGAGATCAGATAGTAACTAATTTTTTTATTTAAAAAGAGGGAGTCTTGATTTCATTTTCGTGCTCTCCATCTAGTCCTTGCATGGATGCGGAGATCTTACCAGCTCGTGTTGAATCTATCCTTCCAAGAGTAGTAATACGAATCCTTGACCATGTAGTGCTGCAGACTAAAATCGATGGTGGTGGCTGCCGGACGTCAGCTAACCTTATTTGGTGCCACCAAATTCAGCCCCATACATGGCTCAAATCGTATATTGCAATGCACTCAGCACAGTAAATGCTTGACATGTGCTTATGTTGATGCGGCCACGCTCGCGCAGATCCGAGCGGAGGCATGATCGATCTAATCTAAAGCATGGATACCTTAGGTGTTGACGGATGTGGAACTGAGATGCGTCCGACCTTATTTTTCTTTGAGGCTAGCAATATTGGTCCTAAGAGCGAGGCACAACAATACCGCTCTCTTCCTGGCATGCTTTGCTATGGCTCCTCCAGCTTCTTCTCCACTTCAGGCAGAGGCATATGGCATGCACCTTGCAGCCAAACTTGCAGACCTACTGCACATCCAGGACCCTCACTTCTATACAGATTGTTTGGTCCTTGTTTCAGTGGCAGCAGCTACAGATATTTTTTCTTCTTCAAGCCTTTGGCATGTCAGGCCTTTGATAGCACAGATCCAAGCATGTCCCTCTTTCAAACACAACAAGATTTCTCACATCCATAGATGCATGAACGTGAAAGCACATCACCAAGCAAGGCTAGCAATGAAGATTCAGTCTACATCTTTAGCTTTACGTTGCTTATGTTCAGGAACAGGACAATGTCCAGGAAAGAACATCCTTGCTGTATCTAGCGTGCTTCCTTACACGCTACTCTCTGTAAAATGCTCTTAATTGAATAAAATCTTTTTTATGTTCAAAAAAAAAAAACCACGATTATTATGCTCGTTGCAAATAATTATAGTGCCCCACAATAAAAGAATTCTTATCTGCATTGTAATACAAATTGTCAGTGTATATCCATTAGTGAAAAGCTTCCAATAACAATTACGGAGTAAGTTATTTCCTGAAGAAACGACAAACTGATAAAAATCAATCAGACCTTGACCGTAGCAATAGTAGATGACTTGATTAATTTGTCTGTGGTTTTCGCCTCGGCGACATGGACCTCTCAACCTCTGATCCAGCTGGCCTGCCTCGTCCACGGTGACAAACTGACACCACGCTCTCTCAGCTCTCACTCAATCGAGGGTCAAATTTCCAACCGTGTCGCCTCCTAATTCTGTTTAGGCTTTGAAGTCCAGGAACGAATCCACTTTTGGGAGTCGACAGTCTGCACCGGCGCACCGCTAGAGACTTGCGTTTGGGACCTTGGGTGGCAGTAGCTTGGCTGGCTTTGACTTGGGGCCGCGTAGGGCATGTGTGCGCCGGCGTGATTAGAGTTCACGATCTTGATGATGGTGATCTCCGAGACCTTCATGTTCCAGGAGGCCGACGTATGTATGACATCGTGCAAAGAAAAGACAGATCGAATAGACAAGACGGAAGGACGTGTGCAAAACTGCAAGGTCCGTGTCCTTCTTCTAAACGATTAGGTGTGCGTCTGGCTAAGGACTCTTTGTATCCACCGTGTTAGACGTGGGTCTTTTTTATTCTTATTTTAAATCCTAGCCGTTATTTTCTAGCGTTACTTTATGTAGAATCTTAGCCGTTCATTGTCTTGTGTTTTAATTATATAAATAGCAGGGTGGCCGGCGCATTTGCGCGGCTAGATATCAGATGTGCTTTTATATTTGATAAGTTACGTGAAAAATTACAAAACTTATTATTAAATTATCCAATTAGAAAACTCAGATTGCATTGAGTTACTTGGCTGCACGCAAATGATCTGAATTTAGTGACATAAACTTATACGCAATTTCTATTAAAGAACCGACCTCGTTGTGGCGAAACGCGAGGTCGCTCGTCCGCACCGTGCGATCTTCATCGAACGGCCTGCGCATTGCGGTTGCTTCTCGTGGTGGCACGTCCGGGGCCACGTAGTGGAACTGCGATGCGCGTCCCCTGTCTATCGTCTTCGTCGCAGAGCGTTTCCCCCGTTCCCCATTCTGTCTCGTCTCCCACTCGATTCGGCGTGGACGAACGGACGAGTTCGCCGACAAATCTGGGGTTCCTCCGACGGCTGCGCACACGCCCCGTCCACTGAGGTTGCTTGCTCGGAAGCGTCTCCATCGCGTCGGCCGTTCCACTGCGTGAGGAGGGGGGGTGTCTCCTGGCGGTTCCATCGTCGCCGGCGGACGATCTTGACGGGTAATCCCATCTCGTTGTCTTTCCTAGATCTTTCTCTCAATAGCGTTGTGTTGTTCCCGTTGTTGAATTTTTATGGACGCTCTCCCTTTCTTCGTCCGTGTGTGATTTTTGTGCGCTGTTCAGGAAGTTCTTCTCGGAAGCCAGATCTTATTTTGTTCGACAGATCGTTAAGGTCAGTCGCCCCCTGCTAGGATTTACTTCTGCTTTGTTAGCATGCATCCATGTAACAAGTTACATCCTAGGTAGGCTAAGCTACGCATTCAGAGCAGAGCGGACGAAAGTTCTATGCCTTGACTAGATAGAGCCACAGTAAGGATGTTTATACATGATGGTACATCCGGCCACAATTAGATGCAGGATGTAATACACTGATATTTTTGCGTAGATGTAATTTGTGTAGATGGTACATCGGCCAAAAATTTGATGCAGGTTGTTATACGCTAACAAATTTGTGTAGACATAATTTTATGATTAATCAGTGGATGCAACATCTTTTCAATTTGTGTAGATGTAATTGCATGGTCTTGTATAAGTATTAAGCAGTAGATGGAATATCACTTAATTTCAATTTTATAGCATGGTTTGTTTGGTTTTCTTGTACATGAATAAGATGGAACTTTTAGTTCAGTTAAAATAGATGGAACTTTTAATATGCGGTGCCTGTACGCAGATTTTTGTTATGCGCGAGTTTTTTCGCTTCCTAAATGGAGTATTTATTTTTCTGTTAAACAAGATGGAACTATTACATATGGTGTCCTAATAGGCATAATATATTCTTGAAATGTACAACTAGTTTTTAGCTTGTTAGATGGTATTTTTCCTTTCTTGATAGAAATATAGGTGGGGATTTTTATTTCTGTTAAATTGGATGGAACATTTACATATGGTGTCCCAGATGCAAATTTGTAATTCTAATATGTGAAACTAGTTTTAACTCGCTCGATGTAATCTTTTCATGGTCAAAACATTGTTGTGCCACTCACGAGATGGTGTTTTACACTAGGCTGCATGTACTGAAGTCTCCGGTCACTATAGGGTTGAGTTTGCCGTGAAGCAAACTCTAGAATTGGCAGAGGGGACTACAGCCAACCGTAGAGGTTTCTTTCAGATGGCCAGATGATTTGAAGCGACACTGTCTCCTCCAAAATGGGGCGAAGGAGATCTCCTTCCGATGGAGGCACATGATGGAGTGGCAGGATTTGTCTTCCACTGGCTTCCTCGTTGGACTCCTTCAGATCGGAGCCCGTCGGCTCCACCAGAAGGTGCTTGCACCGCCTGCTTAAGTCGGAGGCCTGATGCCTCTAGGTCGCCAGCTTGAAGACAACGCCATCCCCGCAAGATGCAACTAGCAGACGCCATTGGCTGAGATATCGAGCTCGTAGGTAGTTTCTTCTTTGCCGATCTGGTGACCTCTCCTTAGATGAATGTAACATTGTTACCTCTTTGGATGGAACTTTTTTATGTGGGGATGTAGTTTAGTTCGTCATCAAAAAATACAATACAACCATGTTTTTTTCTTTTTCTAAAATGTAACTTCTCTGGATGGAGCTTTCATGTCGAGATGTAGTTTTTTGCCCCAAAATGTAACTTATTCTTTTATGGAACTTTCATATCGATCTGTTTCTTTCTTCCAAATGTAAGTTCTTTTCGATTAAAACTTTCTTTGTTGAGATGAGATGTAATTTTTAGTTCATGGGTGATGGATACAACAAGATTTCTTTTTCTTTTTTCCCAAATGTATTTTCCTTTGGATGGAACTTTCATAGATGTAATTTTAGTAGTAGCATAGATGTACTCTTAACCTAGATGTAATTTAGTAGTTGAACTGCATATACTTGGATTGCAACTAATTTCTTTTTGGTGTATAATATTGTGGTATTAAACTGTCACGCACAAGATCATATACTAGATGGAACTTAGATTATATCAGGTCTGCTACTATTTTCATACGTGCGCTTTTTGCTAGTACCTGTTCTTTTTTCATTCGCCCGATAGATGATCCTGTGGAGAAGGGTGTAACTTGTGGTAGGATGGAAACTGAAGAACTGGTGGTGCTGAGATTATCCTGTCGTCAGAGATGGACTGGGGGGAGGGGGGAAGATGGAAGTGGTGGCGAAGGAAGAAGTCTAAGACCAACTGGGATGGATCTTCATCAGTCTGCAGTTCAGTTCCATCTGTAGTTCTGCTGGAAATCTCCTCGTCGGGTTGCAAGATTGGAACCAAACGATTTTTTATGGAACTGGGTAGAGGGGAGGGGAAAAGATTGAGCTAGGGAGAAGGATGGAACTGGGGGAAGATGGATCTTGACCTAGGGGCAGAAGGATGGATCTTCAATTATGGGAGATGGATCTGGGAGGTAAATGGATGGAACCATGTGGGAGGGGACCTGTTCTTTTCTTGATGGATAAGAAGGTGGGGTTGGGTTTGATTGGGCGTACCGGCTTGATACAAACGAGGAGGAGATTTCCCGTGGTTTTCTATCACCAACGCGTGGAGAGGCTGTGGTTCTCGTTCGGGACGGAACCGGAAAGTAAAGTTTGCCAATAACGGAAAGGGACAAGACTGTCCGCGCGACCTCGCGTTTCCTGGAAACGAGGTCAACCTTGAAATAGCAGCGTCCAAACTTATATTTTTGCACACCGATCATCACTTCTAGGCGAACGCGGTGTACTCTTACTTTCCTGGCGTGGTCGCCATTGTCCCTACGGCATGACACCCCAGAAGCCGCCTTCACTGTTAATTTGTTGAATTTCTTGGTCGATCTGGACTTGATTGCGCATCTAGATTTGTTAGTTATTTTATTTATTTTTACGTAGTCTTGATACATCTGTTTGGGGATATAGTGAAATGACTTTTAAAAATTTACTTTACCAGCTGATTCCTCATTTAAAATAGGTTGCACACATATAGCACATTCTAAATAGCGCTTATTTTTCTTACAGGGTTTTCAGGTTTACCCCTAGTACGTGGTCCTAGTAACGTACGTGTCTATGATTTATCATGTTTGTCTCACTTTTCTGTCACTTATAACCTCTATAAACTACACCGGTGATCAAAAACTCATTTGTGCCAATGTACTACTACCTTTGCTCCATGACATAACAGGTTTTGCTAGGGCTAAAATAGCCTACCAAAAGATTTTATATTTTGGAATGGAGGTCGTATTGTTATAACATATTTTGTATATTGCCGCATATATATGCATGTAAATTAATATATCCGAGCAAACGAATGCATATTGGTACATTGTGTCACGTTTTGTTGACGTTTGTCTTCTCACTACATATTACATGCTTCCAACAACTTAATTTCTATTCCATATTTCAGTTTGCAATTGTATTTCATACATAAATAGAATTAATAATTATAAATTGCAATTTATTCATAAAATTGGCTATATAACAATTTCATTTGTGTCGCGCCTTTGCCTAAATCAGGAAATATAGATGTTTATTCGTCCAAGCCTTTGTCTAACATAAGTACATCTCCCTTGGGTGGCCCGCAGCCTTACATATATCTCTACGTGGGTGACCTGGGTGTTTGTGCAGATAGATTTATCACATATTATTGTTTACCATTGTAAATAATTATCGGAGAGTTTTCGTTGATATTTTAGTAGAGATGCACAAAGAAAAATACATAGAAAATGATATCTTGCCGTTTACAGGGTAGATATATGGTTGTTGTCTTTTATTGGGATGTAGCTTTGGTAGAGTGTTTCCCGCCTGCAGCGAACATAGCTGGTTCATTGCGATAGCTGGATTTGGCGCAAAAAGACATAAACTATGTATTTGCTTATCAATTTCAACATCAGTATTTTTATGTCTCCGAAAATTTGAAATAAAATTCCGAAGTGTAGATAATTTCGCACTCTACCAGTGTGCAAAATCTCAATGCAAAACTCATATTATTTCAGCCTACACAAAAATGAGAAATCAGACAAAATTTCAATTTTTTGAAAAAGTGTACTGTTCACCGTCCCAGATCCACTCATTTGTTAGTTTTTCACAGCCCAAAATACAATAAATTTCGGAATGATTTTTTGCACACTTGTAGATCACATCATTATCTACATCTATGATATTTTTCCATTTTTTGAAACTCCAAAATGCGGATTTTGAATATTTTGAAAAAGAGCTCTGTGTGTAGCGCAAGCTCTGACACGCCTCTGTACTTTGATGGCATGATACATAAGGATTGACTATATAAGTTCATTCACGGAATATTCACACACAGGTAGATCTATATCGGTCCAACATCCTAACGCAACACAGAGAATAAATTTTTAGTAAGTACTACAAATGCCAAAAACGTCAATGGTTTGGCCATGGTTTAGTAGATTCCACAAAATACTGTATCATTCATAGACACGGGTATTTTGTGGGAACAACTATCATTTTTCTTATACTCCTCAAATATTAGACATCGATCTATAAAATTTTCCGCCTTTTTTCTTAAGTAGAGACGACAACCTGGAGATGAAAATTAGAACAAACCACTGACTAAATGTTACTGTAAGTCAGATTGTGGAATTTTTTGATGCTGAGTTTAGGCCACAATCAAGTATTATTATAATGTTTATTGCAGTTTAATTTGGACATAACAGTATCTCATGGCTTCCTAGGAGGCTAACTGACGTTATATGGACCCGAAACCCCTTCCCTCTCGCGACCCGCGCCCCCTTCCTCCCTCCTCCCAGCTCCTCCCTCCGCAACTCCCTCCCACCGTCGCCGGGGTGTGGCGCCGGCCCTTGGCCTGGCGGCCCCGGCGGCGGCGGCCTACGGCCTTTCCCCTGCTGGGCATGGTCGACGCGGGGCGGCCATGGCCTAGGAGGTGCAGCTCGGCGTCACTTGGTCCGGCGCGGCGTCGGGGACACCCTGGAGGCAGCGTGGGTGGCAGGTGCAGCGGTGGCGCTGTCGTTGGTGGCGGGCACGGCGGTGGTGGTGGCCAGGCCCTGCAGGCCCAGATCTGGGCCTGATCTGGGCTAGGGCGGGTTCTACGCCTCGTTGCCTCCGGCTGGCCCGACGAGTGGCTTGTGACGGTGATGGTAGTGATGACGCCGCCCCTGTATTTTGCAAAAAAACATTATGGAAGAGTAAAACGGCGATAACTTTTGCATACGAACTCGGATTACGACGTTTAATACCTTAAAAAAAACTAGAGAAAAAACCACATCCAATTCAAATGGCCTACGGCCTTTTGAGCCATTTTTTGCGTACAGAATCCCCAAATTCGAAAGGGAACACCTATTTTTTTGAAGTTTAAGTTTTCTGGGCAAAAAAATAAATAAAACTTACCCGTGGCGCATGGAAGAGATGGTGCGCCACGGGTAGTAGCAATACGCGTGGCGCACCACTATGAGATGCGCCACGGGTAACATGGGGGGGCAACACCGCGATCCGACGGCTCACAGCGACTTAAACTAGCACACAATCCGTGTGCTCCTTTCTTCTTGTTTCTGATTGGTCGAGAGGATAGAGGCCTGGATTGGCACCTCTCCTCCTCTCTTCCTCCTCCTCCTCTCTATCTCATCCTCCTCCTCCTCCTCCTCTCTTCCACCTCCTCTCTATCTCCTCCTCTCTACTCCTCTCTATCTTCTCCTCCTCCTCCTCCTCCTCCTCCTCCTCGACGGCCGGCGGCGACCTCGTCCATGAGGGCGAGCTCCTCCTCCTTCTCCACGACGGCCGGTGAGCACCTCCACCATGGCGTCCACCTCCACGTCGACGAGGACCAGCAGGATCTGCGAGATGGCATGTGCCTTGGGCCGCTCGGCGGGGGTCGGGTGGCTGCACGCCAGGCCCAGCATGAGCAGCCGCTCGGCATCGTCCTCATCGAACGCGCCGTCGAGGCTGGGGTCGACGGCCTCGAGCGCGCGGCCGTCGCGGTGGAGGCGCCACACCCAGTCCACCAGGAAGTGGAAGCCGTCGATGTCGCACCCTGAACGTGCAGGTAGTGCAGCGCCGACGCCACGCCCTGAACGATACCGTACCGACGCTCCCACCCGAGCGGCTTCCGCTGCCGCGACCCCCCTGCCGGACACGCCGACATGGGCGGTGGCCGGTGGCTCTTTTTTTTAAAATTCGGAAATTCATAGCCGTGGCGCACCTAGTTTTTCTGCGCCACGGGTATGTGCACATAGCCATGGCGCACCGAAACTAGGTGCGCCACGGGTATGTGCACATAACCATGGCGCACCAGGACCCCTGCGCCACGGCTATTGTGTTACCCGTGGCGTGGCAATCCGTGGCGTAGCCTGCGCCACGGGTAAGCATTTTTGGTGCGCCACGGGTAAGCCTTTTCCTAGTAGTGGCTGCCGCCGCCCTCCGGCTACGATGGCCCGGTGTGCTCTTGTCGACGCGTCCGGTCGGCTACCGCCTATGGCGGTGGAGCATGTTCTCTCCCGCGTGGTTGTCATACTTCCGGATCCTGTGTACGGTTGCTTCGTCTCGGCTTTGCCGACCTTGCTACGTTTGCCATGGTGCGACGACGAAGGTGACTTCAAGACCGTGGTGGCGTTTGTTGGTGGATGGCACGATTGGTGGAGCGCTACGGATTGTCCGGAGATGTGGTTTTTCGGGGGGTCGGGAAAATCCTTGTCTTTTGACACCGGCGCGGTGACGCTTGTGAGTGTCGCCGATCCTTCCTGAAGGGCGTCGGGTGTACCTCTTCACCACTACCTGTAGCGTACCGGGGGAAACCCTAGGACCAGTCCGGGCAGTTGCGTCGTCCTCGTCGCTTTCCTTCTTGGGGTGCTGCTTGGTACGCGGCGATTCAGAGTGCTAGGCTCGTGGTGGGAATGCTCCGGAGGACGCAACGGTGGCGAGTCTTTTTCGTTTTCGTTGCTCCGCCAGTGTCAGCTTTGTTTTCTTTCTTTTTTCTCTCTCTTTTCTTTTGGGCTTGGCTGTGCTGTTTGCCCCAGCAGTGGACTCATTCTTGTATCGGGTGGTTGCTATATTAATATAACGGGGCGAAAGCCTATTTCTTCTAAGTGACGTTATATCACCAAATTAACATTTAAGCACAAAGCTATCTATGGAAATCTGCAGGGAAAATACTTACATGAATAGAACAGCATCGCCAATTTATATGGATATACTTGTGTATGCAGTGCCCTCACCACTAGTATAACCTGGTAATAAAATCACGGTTAGCTCTTGGATTACCTCCATAATTTGAGTGATTTTTTATTTCAAAAATAATCTTGCAAAAAATAATGTGAGTGATTTCAGCAGTACCATAGCCACATATATGTGCATGCGTATCAATAAACAACAAATCAATAATTCTGATAGGAGTCTAACCTATTGGCTGGTTCCAATCTAGGTGCCGTCCTTAGCGTGTGTTTGGTCCATGGAATCAAGGTGAATGGGGTGGAATGGTCTCGTTTTCCCATGCGTTTGGTTGTGGTTGCTTTGGAATGGTTCGGCCCACCATGGCGAATATGCTGCTCAGATGCTGCATCACATGACCCGGCAAAATCGGCCGAACCGTTTCGCCCACGGTTTGCTAAGTACATGTACCACTACTAATTGTCTTGTTCCTTCGGCTAATCTCAACCTTAGCACTTGACCGGACGGCCGGCGAGCGTACGGCCACAACAGATCGGCAGGAGGCGCACATATGGCCGAGCAGAGCTACGCTAAGCGGAGCAGCAGGCTCAAGTTCGCTCGAGCTCAGCCACGAGGTGCTGGGACTGGGCATGGACACGGTGGTAGGGAAGAGACGGCAGCGTCCGCGAGCGTCTCAGCCAGCGGCATCTGCGCGTGTCTGGAATGGCCGACCGGCGGCGGCGTCCGTGCGAGTCTCGGCCGCCGGCGTCCATGCGCGTCTTGTCCGGCGACCGTGCGCGTCTCGTCCGGCGTCGGCGTCCTCGCGCGTCTCGGCCGGCGGCGTCCATGCTGTCTTCGCCGGCGTTTACGCGTGTCTCGGTCACGGCCGGCATCTGCACGCGTCTCGTCCGGCAGCGGCGTCCGAACGCGTCTCAGCCGACGGTGCACGCATCTCGTCGGCGGCAGCGCGCATCTCAACGGCGTCGAGCGTCTCGGACGGTGGCGCGTGCGTCTCGACGGCGGCGGCGCACATCTCGACGGCGGCAGCGTGCATCTCGACGGCGTCGAGCGTCTCGGACGGTGGCGCGTGCGTCTCGACGGAGGCGGCGCACGCGTCTTGGCTGGCAGCGGCGCGCATCTCGGTCGACGGTGCGCATCTTGGCAGCGGCGATGCGCGTCTTGGCTTCTCGGCTGGCGGCATCCGTCTAGTCCGGCGTGCGTGTCCCATTTTTTGTGTTAAAGCTTAATTAATTGTCTGGGCCGATCCATGCATCTCTAGCCAAACAAAACACCAAAAATGAATTAGGAACCATCCCACCCCAAAAATCTGGGCCGGTCCATCCCACCCTTCTCAATCCTCCCACCAAACACTAAATACTCTCACCGGCTTTTTTTTTTTTTGAAATTTCCACGTATATTAAACCAGCAAAGAGTACACGATTACATCGATTACAAAAACAAAACTAAAAGAGTCTAGCAAATCTATGAGATCTTCAAGCTCTTTCTTCATCCATGACATAATCTTGTACTTTACTGAAGGCAGCCATAGAACAACGCCAACACCACCAAACCACAGACAGGTTCTCCCTTTTTAATTTTGAGCCGCAATGCCAAGGCTTTGTGCACGCACGCAGCCATTAAATTAATCAAGCAACATCGGCAAGAGCACCACCACTGATATTTCAGGGACAAATAACCGAACCACTTTGTCGACGTCGTTGGGAGCCGAGAGAACGAATCACCATTGCCGAAGACGTAGTAGCCGGGATAGATATTGCGAGGACAAACCTTCTCGCGGCAACCATGAGAAACAATCCAAGATTGATCTGGCGAAGCAAGATCTGAAAAACCATACCTAGATAGACTTAATCTTCCAAAGCAACCATTGACGTCGGGAAGGATATCTCGCCATCGAACGAAGCGTGGAAGATCACTTATTGCAGACGATACCATCTCCATTAACCAAGAAGATGACGACCAAAACCAAACTCTACCATTAGGGACCTTTGAAAAGCGCCGTGCGCAGGTCCGAGGTCCCCACCCCGTCTAGTGCCAGAACGGCACCTAGAGGAGGCGAGGACCTGTCGAATCTTTGCCGGCGACGACGATGAAGCTGCAGATATCACCAACGGCGGCGGCTAGGGTTGAAACCCTAGGCCGCCGCCACAAACGCCACGATCGCCTTCTCTCCTTCTCTCGTACGTACCCGTGCGTGCTTTTAAAAAATAACACTTTGAGTATTTTTAAAAATACTCTCACCGGCTTGATCCTTTGGGAACATGACATATTGTATACTACCTCCGTCCCAAATTAGATGTCGCAGCCGTAGCACTTTGTAAATTTTGCAAACAACTCCTTTCTACATCCAAAGCCTTTCAGATTTAGCCTGTAAAAAGAAAATCCAAAATCTGAATTTTCAGTCCTCCATCCACCGTCCTCCCCGCCGCCTGCCGCTCCACCCGCAGTCCGTCGTTGCTCCGCCGCCGCTCTAATCGCCGACGGAGGATCTGAGAAAAGGCTAGTACCGACGCTGGGGATCAAGGCCGCGCCGCTCTTGTTCCGGCTCCGGCCTCCTCTCCACGTTCCGTCCCCGACATCGAGCCGCTTCTTCGTCGTCGACCAAGCCGCCGGAGCACCCAAGCTCCTCTGCCGGACGATCCTAGCGCTGCCCTCACGCAGACCAAATCCATCTCGCCCCGCGCGGCTCCACCAACAAGCCTCTGCTCAGTCCCGGCCCTCTGCTCATCGCCGCCCCTTTGCTCAGTACGCAGCGCCGCCCTTCTGCTCAGTCCCGGCCGAGACTAGCGCTGCCCTCCATCTCGCCCCATGAGGCCCTGTCGATCTCGAGCTCCAGGCCGTGGAAGAGGGAGGCCCTGTCGATCTCGAGCTCCGGACCGTGGAAGAGGGAGGAGACGTCCAGGTCCTGCTCCTGCGATCGCCTCCAACCTGAAGAATGGTGATTAGCATGTCAAGTTTCAGTTTATAAAGGAATTCATTCTAGGGTTGAACAGGTTAGTCTGACTTGCAAGTAAAATGAATGAGTTAGTCTGACTGATTATGTTAGTCTGATTTGCATGTAAATGAATAAGTTAGTCTGACTTGAGCAGTGTTAGTTTGGACAAATTCAGAATAGCATGTTAGTCTAACTTGAAATCTACTCCTGAATGTGTGACATTATGAGTAACAACGTAGGAGTGCCACTATTTTCTGTTTCTATAATTTCTAGCATCAGGAAATTATAAAGACAATGTTTGCATCAGGAAATTATTAAGATAGTGTTTGCATCAGGAAATTATAAAGACAATCATGCTAGGGTACCAAGTGCACTTAATTACTGACAGTGTTTGATCAATTACATCATCCCAAATCTGCAGTTTGAGCAGTGTCAGTTTGGGCACTGTCAAGTTATGAAACAATCCAAGAAAATATTGTCATATCCTACAACTGGTCAAAAATTCAGTTTGGGTAGTACTATTACAACCTGGTCATCTTAAAGTGTATGTTCAAAGTCCAGTATTATGCAGGCAGTACAAGTACATAAATATCTGCTCCTAAAATAATTTTAGGAGTAATAACTCAATCTAGTTGCAGAATTCTACATTGCCAGTCAATGGCAGTGAGTCAACCAAGCACAATGGGAAACATATCTTCCATTCCTATCAAATAAATTCAGAGCACACACTGATACTCGATGGCATCTCTTCCATTACAAGTTCATCGTACAACGAGACATTTAGTTGTTGTAGTACTCACTGCACATTACAAATTCTGCATCTAATTACCTTTGGAGCATTTACATATGCTGCCTCACTGTACAATTTACAGCCCACAACTAACATAACTCCTCCAAGTTTAATTCAGCACATGAACAAATGAGGACTAAGGTTATGAGCATCTTATGATGCCGAGACCAAGAGTTTAACTCTTCAATTATGTAAGGAAAAAGGAGATGAACTAATGAATAATGCTGAATAGAAACACAGCTGTGTCCAAGCAGCAGCAGAGCAGGTCGTGCTCCATGCTAGAATCAAAGATTCGATGCGGCAGCTGCTAGCCCTCCATCCATCAACAGAATAATGAAACTATGGTGGACGGCCTGACCGTGGGTTGGCGACAGCGCACGACAGGAGACGTACACGAAGAGGATCAGGAGGCAGCGGAGAAAAAGGGCCGCACCTTGCGGATGCAGAGGTGGTGAGGAGCGCGACGACCGAGGAGGTCGGGGGCGAGGGCGCGACGGCTGCAGAGATCGGGGGGCAAGGACGGCCATCTGGTGGCGCCATGAGAGCCACAGCTCCGGGAAGCCGCGGAAGAGGAAGAGCCGCCGGGCCGGCGGCGGGGTCCTGCTTCGCGACGTGGAGGGATACGCCGTTGACCTGCGCGCTCCAGTGCCGCATCACGCTGCCTGGGTCGACGCAGAGCTCACCATCTTCATCGCAAAGCTCACCATTTCTAGCACCACCGAGCAAAAATGCAACCTTCCGCCCAGGCTCGCAGGCGCAGGCTTCGTGCGCGTATAGATCGATGCGTGTAGGCACAGGCGCAGACGCAGCGGCAGCGCGGCGTGCGGCGGGGAGTGGGGAGCGGATCAAGGCGACGACGGGGGAGCGGATCAAGGCGGCGACGGGCGGCGTGGGGACACCGGGAGACTGAGCGAGTTGACGACGAGGACCCCAGGTTATGTCGGAAATTTGGTAAGGACGGTTTTGCAAAATTGCCGGCGCGACATCTAATTCGGGACGGAGGGAGCTGAATCAGTTGACGACTCGACGCATGCATGCGAAGGAGTGCCCTGACGATCTATCGCTGTAATCAGCTGATGGTTTGATGCATGGATCAAGCATGCACCCGACGTAATGTCCTAGCAATCTGAAGTGGAATCAAACTGGACAGCGACCTCAGAGATGCCTGCTGCAATCAGGCCGCAAGATCAACCTCAGTCAGGGATGCAGGGAGCGTAGCTCGAGAACCAAATATCGACAGCCGAATTAGAGAGACTGATGACGACAGGTCCTGTGCAGCAATGGCCGCAAGATTTAAAGGAGGCGAGATGGAAAGACGCCCTCAAGAAGAAAATTTGTTTGAGTTGCGATTATAGACGTTTTCTTTCCGGACCTGTCGTGGGCACACACGTTTTTTTGTTAAGCTGTACGCCTCCGTGGAGTAACATGACATGTATTGACCCGGGTCTCGCAAGTGCTTTTTTTTTTCTAGCGGAATTTGGAATCCGTAGGTTTTTATGCATAGATCTTTTAAATCTGAGCCGTTCTCTTTCAAGTGCTTAATCTGAGGCGCCGTTATTTGTCTTCTGTTTTAATTTTTATATATAATAGATAGATGGATTATCACGTAATGGGTTAGTAATAAGCTTTTGTGCATATTACAAGCCTAGAAAATGTGAACATATGAGGTGTTGCCACTTAGTATTGATATTTTAAATTATCTTGTTTCTATGTGGCAAGTTGCTCAAACAAGTTCCAATTTGACCTAGTGTGTCTATTTGCTCTTTCTTTTGGATCTTATTTTTATAAGTTTGCTTGGTGTGGTTTTCTTCCACTACAGGAACAACGCAGTACGCCTATAGCCGTCGGCGTAGGCTGTGCCGACGGCTGCCGTCGGTCTACGGCCGTCGGCGTAACCTCCCGTAGGCGTAGACCAAATTGCCGTCGGCGTATAGGTTGGCCGTCGGCGTAGGTTAGGCCGACGGCCAGATATGCCCCGTCAGCGTACGTGCCGTTGGCGTAGTACATGTGGGGCCCACAACAGGCCAGGCCAGCATGCGGAGATACGCCGACGGATTTTAGCCGTCGGCATAGGGTAAGCCGTCGGCACAGCGTCAACCATTTGGCATCGCTACAGACTGTGCCGACGGTGATGCCGTCGGCGTAGGCTCTGTTTTTTTTTTTGGGATTCCAGTACCTAAATTACACCGTAATTCACAGAAAAATAACAGTAATAATATGGGTCATAACAACAGTACTAACAACAGAAATCACAACATCAAGTGTATACAAACATCAATATGCATCACACACCATCACACCAACATAAAAAACAACAGTTCTACTCTGGTGGAGACGGGGTGAACCGAAGATCTCCCCTGGTGAAGACAGGCGACCGATGGTGTCGTGGTGGGTTGCACGGCATATCCATCAGAGATGGAAAGAAGGATGGGGCAGGCGACGATGGATGCTCGCGCGGGATTGAGTAACTAGCACGCATACACACACGAGTTACCCAGGTTCAGGGCCCTCTTGTGGAGGTAACACCCCTACGTCCTGCTCTTCTTGTTCTTATTGCTTGATCACAGAATCGGGCTTCGGGTGGCAGCCGGCTGGAAGTCCTAGCCGGCTGGAGGTTGAAGATGATGCTACTTGGGTGTTCTGGTTGCTCGTCGCTTCTCCTTTGCCTAGGTTGCTGCTTGCCTTGGGTGCTTGCTTGCCTCACGCAGGAGGCTCTACCCCGCCTTATATAGGCAGCGGGCTAGGGTTTTAGGTTACAGGGAAGTTACAGATTTATCCCTATGACATCATCTACTTTTTGGCCGGCTAGAGCTCGTTGCTATGATTCTGCGCGGGAGATGCCCGACAGGAAGTACTGTTCACCAGGAGCGGTTATACGGGCCTGGCCCACCCGTACGGAGCTGTCGGTTGGTGCGTCCGGCTTCAGCCCAGCCGGTCGCCTGTGTCCGGGTAGACGTAGGCGGCTTGATTCAACCGGCTGGTTCCAGGCGGCATTGTGCAGCCGGCACTTGTTCAGCCGGCCTGTGGAGTTCTGAAGGAAAGGATCTCTTTGGGATATCCGGGGTTCATATCCCCGACACTAGCCCCCTTGATCGTGGAGTCTTGCTAGCTTGCTGGGAAGACTTCTTGATCTTCCCCTTGATCTTGGCCGTTGTGTCTGGAATGTCGAGGTTGGAGATAGGGCCGGCTGAAATTGGAGCCGGATGAAGATGAAACTTGCCCGTGGGGAAAGCTCCGCGGGCATCCCTGACCTTGGCTGCATATCGTCGAAGTTGTTGTTGACTTGTTCGGCTGCGTGGAGCGGGATCAGTAGATCTTGGCGGCCCGGAATGGCCGGCTTGAAGGCCTGGGTCGTGGCTTACGTCAGCCACGTTCCCACGTCCGGTCCGCTTGGAGGTCTTCCCCGGGGATAGAGGCAGAACGCCTCGACTTCGTCGTGGGGATCCTCTGCGGCAACCGCTCGCTTGCGGGATCCTTTGCGGACGGTTTGGCATAACCGCACGCCACGCGTCGTGCGGACGCACGTCCCCGCCCACGGCTCCTTGCTCGTACAAAAGGGGGAAGTGGCAAACGGTTCAAGCTACCGTTCCACTCTCGTGCCTGCGCTCTGACTCCAATCTCCTCCGCGATTACCTCCTTCCCGTGCATTCTCCCAACACTTCCTTCTTCTTCGTCGACGTCGCCTCTTCTCCGACGGGGAACCGAACCTCAATGGCGAGCTCTGGAGCCTGGATGGGGTCCAGCGTTGACAGCGAGGAGCTCAAGAGGCTCCATAGTGGGATGCTCATCAGCCGCGAAGGAGAAGTCGGGATTCGTGTTCCTGGCGACGAGGAGATTTCGCCGGTCGCAGCGGCGAATGAATCGGTGGTGTTCGCCTCGCATCTGGCGAGGGGACTGGCATTTCCGGCGAGTCCCTTCCTGCGGGAGTTCCTCAACTTCTATGGTCTGCAGCTCCACCACTTAGGGGCGAACAGCATTACGCAGCTCTCCTGCTTTGTGACCCTCTGCGAGGCATACCTGGGCCTCTGGCCCTGCATGGAGCTGTTCTGGCTGTTTTTCTTCCTCCGCGCCCAGACTAGCGGCAGGAAGCTGCGGGAATGCGGATGCGTTTCCGTGTCCACGAAGAATGTCCTTTTCCCCAAGGTTCATCTGCTCGAATCCGTCAAGAAGTGGCAGAGTAGCTACTTTTATGTTCGGAACCTCACGGCAGAGGACCGGGTTGGGCTCCCCCAGTTCAAGAACCAATCGCCCGCGGACAAGTCCTGGAACCGGAAGGCGCCCCTTGATGAAGGCCTGGAGGCGGCCGTGACGGCTCGGGTGAAGGACCTGATCGCAGGCGGCCTGACCTCCAGGGATTTGACGCTGGCTTGGCTGGCTAGACGGGTGTACCCGTTGCAAGATAGAGCGCACAAGATGTGCTTTTATTCGGGTCCCCGAGACCCCACCCGGGCTTGCGCGGAAGCCTGGGAGTCGGGCGAGCTGCGACGCTGGGCCGGTCAGGTGATCACCGACGCGATTGAGCGGAAGTGGCAGTTCGGCGTGGAGCCGTTCTCACGCGCGCGGCGCGCTCCGGTGGTTAGTTCCTTCCGCCCTTTCTTGTCGCGTATTCCTTCGAGCCGGCTGTATACTTATCCGGCTGGCGCCTCTTTACAGATTTGCGATCTTCAGAGGGCCGAAGACCTTGATGTCGTCTTCGGGGCGGACCGGCCCGCTCCCCCCCTGGAGGAGCAGGCGGACCCTAGCGAGGAGAGTTCCTCCGACGAAGAGGCAGACAGCGAAGAGACCGCCTCGGACGCCGAGGCGGGTAGTGATTCCCCCCTTGCACCAGATGCGGGGAAACGGCCGGCTAGGCACGACGACTCCACGGAGTCGTCTGATGACGTCGATGTCGAGGATGATGATGATGGCGGTCGCGCCGGGGCAAGCCCCGTCGCGGCCGACTCTGATTCTGACCGGGCCGCCCACGGGGGCCCGGGCTTGGAGCGCGGTGCAGCAGCGCCGGCTCCGGCTCCCCGTGGTAAGTCTCCCGCGTCCGACTTCGCCGAACAAAACAATGGCGGGGGCGCGCGGATATTTGTCGATCTCTCCAGTAGCTCCGAGCCGGATTCTGAAGGTTCTTCTTCCGTGCCGGCCTCCAAGCCGGGCGTGTCCATCCGCAGGACGAAGGAGCTGGAGGCGAGCGTCCGGAAGGCTCGGTCGTCTCCCTCTCCCTAGATCGTAAAGGAGAGGCGGTCGAAGTCGGCCGTCGACTCAGATGCGGGCGAGAGAGTCCGCCAGCGAGGCGGGTCATTCATGAAGCGGGGTGCGCCCCCCGCAAAGAAGCTTTCTTCACTGTACAGCCGGCCGACCACGGCCGGCTTGACGCCCGCCGGGAAATCGATAGAGGAGAAAAAGGTGGATGCCATCGTGGAGGAAGCCTTGGCTAAAGTCACGGCGGAGAAGAAGGAGGCGGAGGATGTGGAGAGGGCGGAATCTCTCGCCGGCGGAACTACCGTCCAGGTGGTTAATCCTACTCTTACTGTTGATCCTGGTTACGACTTGAGCATTGAAGATATGGAAAAGGCTATTTACGCGGAGCTGGCGCAGGCGGATGGACGCCAAGGCGGCCGCGAGGCAGCTGGCTGCTGCCAAGGCGGCTGAGGAGAAGGCGGGAGCGGGCGCGGACGCCGGCAAGACCGCGGAGGCCGACGTTGTGGTCGGAGTGGTGCCGGCCCCTACGGAGCGGCCGGGTGACGACTCCGCCACTCCTACGAAGGGCGGGGAGGTACTCTCCGGAGGCGGGAAGCGCCTGCCCGACGATGCGCCGGCTCCCCCGCCAAAGCGCTTGAAGAGGAGGAAGCCCGTGGAACTGGGCTCGCGCGACGGGTAAGCCTTTGTCCTGAGGCGGAAATCTTGCAGCATGTACTTCTTGGTGGTGACGCTTTCTTCGTTTTGCAGAGCGCCGCTTCCTATAATGGAGGCGACGCCCGTCGCGATGGCGGAGTCGGCCTCGGTGCCTACCACCGAGGCCCCTGTGATGCAAGCGGCCGGCCCGCCTCCCGAGGCGGTGACGGTGGAGGCGGACCTAGGGCCGGACAGCCGGGCGCTGGTGGACGCAGCTCCCCTTGTGGTCGACTTCGACCCTCCGGTTTCAGACAGTGGCACCGAGGCGTCGGTGGATGCTTTCAAGATAGTTCTCCGGTCCGGCGCCGGGGCCGGAGACCTCGCCTTGCCCACTCCTTCCTGGTCAGTGGCCGAGACGGCCAAGGACAAGGCCATAGCGGGGGCAATGGCTTCGCTCCATGGTCCTCGCCAATCTATCTTGGTGTCATCTCCTCCGTATTCCGAGCCGGTGCCGGCTCTGCCCGACGCATCAGGGAGGTTCCCCCTCGCCGCGCTAGTGGAGCAGAAGGCTCAGGAGAATTTGGCCAACATAACATTGCTCCGCTCCTCAATAGAGTATGGCTTTGCTGAGGCGGGTAAGGAGATGACATTGCTCAAGCGAGAGCTTGAGGCAGCCAAAGGTTTGGTTTCCTTTCTCGCTCGCATCCTCTATCTTGGCGTTTTGTATTTTTTCTTGCACGGCTTGGCCTGATGATGACTCGGCCCCTTCAGGCGACTCCACCTCCCGTGCCGGCTTGGAGAGGCAGCTGAAGAAGAAAGACGCCGCCCTGGCGTTGGTCAAGGCCGATCTCCAGGCGGCGGAGAAAATGTCGGAGGAGCGCCGCCTGGAGGTCGTCCGGCTGGGTGAGGAGGCGAAGAAATTGCGGGAAACCGAGCAACGGAGGCAGGGCGAGGTCGACTCGCTCCGCAAGAATGCGGATGAGCTGCGGAACCAGCTGAAGGAGTCCGTCGAGTCGAACGACCAGATCGTCCAGGCGGCCAAGGCGCGTGAGCTCGAGCATGAGCAGCTGGTGGGCGGCCTGATCAAGGAGGTCGAGCGCGTGAACGAACTTATCCTCGGTAAGTGAGGTCTCTTTCTCCTTGACTTCTTGCTTGGGGTCTTCTACTCGGCCTCACCGGTTTGAAACGCAGGCCTTTATCTCGAGGTGGATGCGCAAATCCAGAAAGACGCCGCCTCGGCGCGTTTCGGACCGGAGTCCTCTGGTGCCGCTGCTGGGTCTGCTCCGACTGCCTCCTCCCGTCTTCTCCGATTCGGCCAAGAGTTCAAACGGCTGAAGGAAGCGGCCGACGGCGTGCTTGAGAACCTATGGCCGGATGCCCCCTTGCCAACCGCTCTCCACGACTTGTGCGTCCGGCTTGAAGGGGCGCCAGCCGGCATCGACGAGCAGGTGGAGATGGCGGCGCGCGGAGGCACCGACATGGCGTTAGCCTTGGTGAAGTCATGGTATCCGAGCGTGCAGATGAGCATGCTGGTGGGTGGCTTTCGCACGGGAACGTCCCTCGCGAGCCTGCGTCCGGAGATCTTCATGGCCTCGGGGAGAATTGCCGAGGCGGTGGACTTGACGAAGTTGGTGCCTGCCGAGCCGTCCGCAACGACCCGGCCGGCTGAAGGCGCTGGAGCCGGCAACGTTGCTGCCGCCTCCGATGCGGCTGCTATCTGATTTGTTTGCTCCCCCGGAATGCCGGGCGTACTTGTTGTTCTGTTCTGTCAACTGTCCTGACACATTATCTGTCTTGTTATTTTGAGAGTCCTTGATGACCGCCTTGTAAAACTCGCTATTCTGCTTCGTGTCGTTGATTACTATTGTGAATGTTGTTTTCTCTGTGATTGCTGCGCCTTTTTCGCCGGAACTCGTGTTTGTTTTGGTGATGATAATCACCATGCCTAGCCCCCGAATTTTGGGCCGGCTTGAGCATCGAGCCGGGTCGAAATTTTATGTCCTTTGCTTGTTTTGTGTTTTTCTTTCACCGTCATGATATCGTGCAGCCCCCGAGTCCGTTACTCGGGGTGTTGTAAACGTGCGTCCGGGTCTGCGGAGCCGGCTTGCCGGCTGCGCAGCCCCCGGGAATTCCCTGCCGGCTAACGGCGTGGCAGCCCCCGAGTCCGTGACTCGGGGTGTTGTAGATATGCGTCCGGGTCTGCGGAGCCGGCTTGCCGGCTGCGCAGCCCCCGGGAATTTCCTGCCGACTGACGGTGTGGCAGCCCCCGAGTCCATGACTCGGGGTGTTGTAGACATGCGCCCGGGTCTGCGGAGCCGGCTTGCCGGCTGCGCAGCCCCAGGAATTTTTTGCCGGCTGACGGCGTGGCAGCCCCCGAGTCCGTGACTCGGGGTGTTGTAGACATGCGTCCGGGTCTGCGGAGCCGGCTTGCCGGCTGCGCAGCCCCCGGGAATTTTCTGCCGGCTGACGGCGTGGCAGCCCCCGAGTCCGTGACTCGGGGTGTTGTAGTCATGCGTCCGGGTCTGCGGAGCCGGCTTGCCGGCTCCGCAGCCCCCGGGAATTTTCTGTCGGCTAACGGCGTGGCAGCCCCCGAGTCCGTGACTCGGGGTGTTGTAGATATGCGTCCGGGTCTGCGGAGCCGGCTTGCCGGCTGCGCAGCCTCCGGGAATTTTCTGCCGGCTGACGGCGTGGCAGCCCCCGAGTCCGTGACTCGGGGTGTTGTAGATATGCGTCCGGGTCTGCGGAGCCGGCTTGCTGGCTGCGCAGCCCCCGGGAATTTTCTGCCGGCTGACGGCGTGGCAGCCCCCGAGTCCGTGACTCGGGGTGTTGTAGATATGCGTCCGGGTCTGCGGAGCCGGCTTGCCGGCTGCGCAGCCCCCGGGAATTTTCTGCCGGCTGACGGCGTGGCAGCCCCCGAGTCCGTGACTCGGGGTGTTGTAGATATGCGTCCGGGTCTGCGGAGCCGGCTTGCCGGCTGCGCAGCCCCCGGGAATTTTCTGCTGGCTGACGGCGTGGCAGCCCCCGAGTCCGTGACTCGGGGTGTTGTAGATATGCATCCGGGTCTGCGGAGCCGGCTTGCCGGCTGCGCAGCCCCCGGGAATATTCTTTGCCGCCTTGATCCCGTGATATGCCTTTTGCCTCCTCGGCTTCGCCGTTTTTTGCGTCAGTGGCCACGTGTCGCTTGGATATGGGACGCTGACGGTTGAGATACCGTCGGGTCCCCTTATAAATAGCAGAGCGGGTGCGTCCTCCTTGCTTCATATTCTCTTCCACTTCACTCCTTCTCCTCACTTAAGCATGGCGCCGAAGAAAGAGATCGAGTTGGGGACTCCCGCTATGGCAAAGCGCGGCCGTGGCCGTCCGCCGAAGAAGGACGCTGGCGAGTCCTCCGCTGCGGCAGCCAAGCGCGGCAGAGGCCGGCCGCCCAAGCTCGGGCGCTGCGGTGGTGAAGATGTCGCTGCTGCGGTGGTTGGGGGCGAACGGAGCCCCTCTCCCGCTCGCTCGGAATCTCCTGCAGGTGCCTTCTGGGACGAGTTCCCCATCTCGGAGTTTCTCCTGACGCTTTACGAGCCCATCCAGCGCGTTCAGTGGCTCCCTCGAGCCGTCGCCGATGCGTTGGAGGGGGAAGGCCCCTTCACATTCCTTCTTCATCGGGTTGGAGCTCGCTAGGGCCCCTGGGAGGTGCACGCTCGCGTCACTATCAGCCAAGAGGGTGGGAAGATTCGCCGGCGGGCTGAGTTCTTCTCTGGCTGGAAGGCCTTTGCCAAGTTCTTCCGCCTGGAGCCTCCCTTCATCCTCCATTTCCAGCTGAAGCGCCAGACCGGGGTCCTCCACGTCAAGGTCTTCGACGGCTCTCTGTGCCTCAAGGAGTGGGAGGAGAGCGATGACGATATGACTCCGCCTCCCGCTTAGCTTTTAGGTTGTCCTGTAGCCGGCTCAGACCGTGTGCGAGGTTGTCCGCCTGTGGACTTCCTTCTTTTGCTTATGTAACCTGCTCCCGGCTGTAAGCCTTTATCAATGATATCGAACGCTTTTCGGCTTTGCTCTTGCATTTGTGTGATGGTGGCCGGCTTGGTCTTTCACGCGTTGGCCGGGTTGAAATCTCCAGGGCCAGGAGGCGGCGTTTTTATGTGGGAAACGAAATGACAAAGTGGTTAGCTTGCTCTTTCATTTATGGGGAGTACTTTTTACTTTGCTTAGCTCAATTTCACACTCGCCTGTAGCCTATCCTGCCGCCGTTCGTGTGCACTTCACCGTCCAGCGGGATCATGCACACTACTATAACGTTAGGATCCGGTTTGTTGGGCCAGAGTTTTCTCAGCCGGCAACAATTTCCGTTTCTCACGTCTTTCGCGTACATTCGGCCTCCAGCTCATTCTCTTGCCGGCCTTAACCGGATCCGAAGAGTTAGCCGTTTAGCGTTGTGTAGTTGATCGTCCGTAATAGGAGAAGTGGTTGCCGACTGCCGGCTTGGCCGAGTTTTTAGAACAGCATTTTTCCAGCCGGCCGTACTTTCCTTTATGCGTTTTTCACGTTGTTGGCCCCCTCCAGCTTGTTCTCTTGCCGGCCTTAACCGGATTCGAAGAGTTAGCCGTTTAGGGGTTAGTCACGCTACACGGCCGCTAAAGGCAACCTTGCCGGCTGCCGGGGAAACCGGAAAAGAGATGCAAAAAAGAGTTGCGAAAAAACTGCTCATGTGTTCATCATTCTCATTTCTTTATTGATAGCATGGGCGATACATACATGGCTCTTTCTCAAGTGTAGAATCGACGCAAGAGTGACGCGTTCCATGGCCTTTCCGTTTCATCGCCTTCCTTGTCCATCGTGTCCTTCTTGTGCTCGCGGGCGTCGATCAAGTAGTAGGCATCGTTAATGAGCGCTTTGCTTATGATGAATGGTCCATCCCAGGGTGATGAAAGCTTGTGCATGTTCTTTGTGTCTTGGATTAGTCGTAGCACGAGGTCGCCTTCACGGAAGCGGATATGCCTGACCTGCCGGCTGTGGTAGTTGCGTAGTTGTTGCTGATACATCGCCGATCTTGACTTGGCAAGTTGGCGCGCTTCCTCGAGTAGGTCCATTCCGTCTTCGTAGGCTTGCTTAGCTTCTGCTTCTGTGTACAGCACGATTCGGAGCGCGTCATGCTCGACGTCAGTTGGCATGATGGCTTCAACCCCGTGGACGAGGAAGAAGGGGGTGAAGCCGGTTGAGCGATTCAGGGTTGTCCTTAGGCTCCAGAGGACGGAAGGTAGCTCTTCTTCCCATGCGCCGGCTGCCTGCTCGAGTGGTTCGAGCAACCGAGGCTTGATGCCGGATAGGATGAGGCCGTTTGCCCGCTCGACCTGCCCATTTGACTGCGGGTGTGCGACGGAGGCCACGTCGAGCCGGATGCCGGTCCTGCCGCAGAACTTGGCGAATTCCCCCTTGATGAAGTTCGACCCATTGTCCGTGATGATGCTGTTGGGGTAGCCGAAGTGGTAGATGATGCTTTTGAAGAACTTGACAGCTGTCGGTCCATCCAGCTTCTTGATCGGCTTGGCTTCAATCCATTTCGTAAACTTGTCGACGGCTACCAGCAGGTGTGTCATGCCTCCACTGGATCTCCTCAGCGGACCAACCATGTCGAGCCCCCACACGGCAAAACGGCCAGGTGATAGGAATTGTCTTGAGTGCTGACGCCGGCGTGTGCTTCTGCGTTGCGAATCGCTGGTAGCCGTTGCAGAGCCGGACCAGCTGGTTTGCGTCCGCCAGCGCAGTCGGCCAGTAGAACCCGTGCCTGAACGCCTTTGCCACAATTGCTCTCGAGGACGCGTGATGACCGCATTCGCCTTGATGGATTTCTTTGAGGATCTTGATTCCTTCTTCCTGGCTCACACAGCGCTGGAATATTCCAGAGACACTGCGTTTGTACAGCTCATTGTTGATGATGGTGTAAGCACTTGCTCGGCGTTTGATTTGCCTGGCGATGAGCTCGTCCGCCGGGAGCTCGTCGTTGACGAGGTAGGCGAGGAAGGGTTGGGTCCATGGCGGAGCCTCTTCAATGACGAGGACCTCGACGGCTTCCGGCTCGCCTGGAGCCGGCCCAGCCGACTCCGCGCCCGGCGACATCCGGATGGAGTCGGAGCCGGGACACGGCGCGATGGATGGCTTGTACAACTTCTCAAGGGCGACGCCGGGTGGGATTTCCTCGCGAAGAGAACCAATGTTCGCCAAAGTGTCGGCTGCCTCGTTGTTGGAGCGGTGGATGTGGTGGAATTCGCATCCGTCGAAGCATCCCGCGAGTTGCTGGACGAAGAAGTGGTAGGCGGCCATGTTGGGGTCCTTGGCGTCCCAATGACCGGTGGTTTGCTGAACCACCAAGTCGGAGTCGCCGTAGCAGAGGATCCGCCTGATGTTCATGGCTTTGGCAAGCTTGAGGCCGTGCGCAAGAGCTTCGTATTCAGCTACATTGTTGGACGCCGTGAAGTGGATTTGTAGCACGTATTCGAGTCGGCCCCCTTTGGGTGAGGTGAGGACGACTCTGGCGCCGAGTCCCCAGTATCTTTTGGAACCATCGAAGTGCATGAGCCAATGTTCGCCGGAATCGGGTGGTGGTGGTACGTGGTCCGTCTCCGTCCAGTCGGCTAGAAAGTCGGCCAGTTCCTGTGACTTGATCGCTGTTCTCTTGTCATATTCGACTCCGTGCGCCGTCAGGTTGATCGCCCATTTCGCGACTCTGCCGGTTGCGTCCTTGCTGCATATGATCTCGGCAAGTGGAGCATTGCTTATCACCTTGATCGGATGCTCTTGAAAGTAGTGCTTCAGCTTCTTCGTTGCCATGTACACGCCGTATACGAGCTTCTGGTAGTGCGGGTAATTTTGCTTTGACTGCGAGAGCACCTCGCTGAGGTAGTAGACTGGCCGCTGAACCGGCCGCTGTTTGCCGGCTTCATCTCGTTCCACCACCAGGACGACGCTGACGACTCGGCTGGAGGCGGCGATGTACATGAGCATGGGCTCCTTTGGAGCTGGAGGTGCTAAAACCGGGGTGGTGGCCATCGCACGCTTGAGTTCCTTGAAGGAGGCATCTGCCACGTCGCTCCAGACGAACTTGTCCGTTTTCTTCAGTAAATGGTAGAGCGGGAGAGCCTTCTCACCGAGCCGGCTGATGAAGCGGGTGAGGGATGCCAGGCAGCCGGTGAACTTTTGGATGTCCTTGACGATTCTTGGCTGTCGCATGTTGTCGATGGCGGCGATTTTCTCCGGGTTGGCCTCGATTCCTCGTGCCGACACAAGGTAGCCGAGTAGCTGTCCGGCTGGAACGCCGAACACACATTTCTCCGGGTTGAGCTTCATCTGGAAGCGGCGTAGGTTGTCGAAGGTTTCCCTGAGGTCGACGAGTAGAGTGTGCTTCTCCTTGGTCTTGATGACGACATCGTCGACGTAGGCGTGCGCGTTATGGCCGATCTGGTCGTGCAAGAATTTCTGCATGCAGCGCTGGTATGTTGCTCCCGCGTTCTTCAAGCCGAACGGCATGGTGGTGTAGCAGTATGGGCCGTAGGGGGTGATGAAGGCGGTCTTGAGCTGGTCGCCCGGGTTCAGCGGAATTTGGTGGTAGCCGGAGTAGGCGTCGAGGAGGGAGAGGAGGTCGCAGCCGGCCGTGGAGTCGATCACTTGGTCGATGCGCGGCAATGCGAAGGGGTCTTTAGGGCAAGCCTTGTTGAGGTGGGTGTAATCGATACACATCCGCCACCGCTTGTTCTTCTTTTCCACCATCACCGGATTGGCTAGCCACTCCGTGTGTTGTACTTCCTTGATGAACCCGGCCGCAAGTAGTCGGGCTATCTCTTCTCCTATCAACTGTCTTCTTCCCTCCGCGAAGCGACACGGGGATTGTTTTACCGGCTTGGCATCTGGCCGGACGTGTAGAGAGTGCTCGGCGAGTTCCCTCGGTACACCCGGCATGTCCTTGGGGGACCACGCGAAGATGTCCCGGTTCTCACGGAGGAACTCGACGAGCGCGCTTTCCTATTTGGGGTCCAGGCTTGCCCCCACGGTGACGAATTTGGACTTGTCGTTGTCGTCGAAATAGATCTTTGTCTCGCGCCGCCTGGAAATTCGACTCGCCAGCCTGCTTGGCCGACTCCGGAATCTCCAGCTTTTCCTCGCTGGCCTTGCGCTTGAATTGTCGCATCTCCTCACTGCAGACCATGGTCTCGGCCACCTTTGCACTGTCGGTGGCGCAAGCGATGGAGCGCTTGTAGTCTCCGGCGACGGTGATGATCCCGCGTGGGCCTGGTAGCTTCATCTTAAGGTAGGCGTAGTGAGGTACCGCCATGAACTTGGCGAGCGCCGGCCGCCCGAGTATGGCGTGGTAGGCGCTAGAGTGGTCGACCACCTCGAAGGAGATGGTCTCGCGACGGTGGTTGCTCTTGGTGCCGAATAGGACGTCTAGCCGGATAAGGCCCATGGATGAGCCGGCTCGCCCCGGTACGATGCCGTGGAAGACCGTCCGGCTCGGCGTCAAGCTGGACTCGGAGACGCCCAGCTTCTCCAGCGTGTCGCGGTAGAGGATGTTGATGCTGCTGCCCCCGTCGATGAGGACGCGTGAGAAGGTGCAGGCGTGCTTGGTGGAGATGATCATGGGCTCCAGGACTAGAGCATAGCCGCCTGGGTTGGGCATCAGTTCCGGGTGGTCGCTGTGGTCCCATGTGATGGGCTCTTGCGACCAGTTGAGGTATTGAGGGACAGGTGGAACCACCGCATTCACCTCCTTGTACCACTCGCGCCGGCTTCGCTTGTCGTCACGCTCGCTGACGAACACGATATAGGCGGCATCCGGATTCTGGTATCCGTCTGGACCCCTTTGAGGCGGAGATGGAAGGCGCTCCCTCCTTTGTTCTTCGCGTTGGCGATCATAGCGGTTCCTGTCTTTGCGCCGTCTGTCGTCGCGTCTCCGATCATCTCGTCCGGCTTCGTCTGGAAGCGGAGGCGGATTTCGCCGTTCGTACGGTGGTGGCCTTGGGCGGCCAAGGTTACATTGCCGAACGGTGTGGTTCGCTGGTTGGTCGCCATGGTTCCGGCACGGTTGATCGAGTAGGAACTCGTAGCTATTCCTTGCCCTTTTTCGGCGCATGTCGCTGCTCGTCCTCATGCGGCGGTTGTCGAAGCCTCCTGCCGGCCTTCCCTCGGTGGTGGCGAC
The DNA here is from genome assembly GCA_012064385.1 of Puccinellia tenuiflora. Lineage (NCBI taxonomy): Eukaryota > Viridiplantae > Streptophyta > Magnoliopsida > Poales > Poaceae > Puccinellia > Puccinellia tenuiflora. The sequence continues at coordinate 447,570 of QRDG01001999.1, read as the reverse complement.
GACCTTGGACTCGACGCGGTCGTCCGTGGACTTGCGCTTGCCGGCCGTGTCGGAGTCACGCCGGGTTGATTTGCCTCCTTCCTGGTTCTCCGTCCGGCTGCGGCGTGCAGCCGGCTCCGTCGTGATGATTCTTCCGGCTTCGTCGATTCGGATCGGGTTTGTCATGCCCGCGTCGGCGGTGGCATACTCGTCGGCGATCGCCATGAGCTCTGCCATGGTCTTCGGGCTCTTCCTTAGGAGCCTATGCTTGAGCAGCGTCTGATCTCGGCAGCCTTGAATGAAGTACTGGACGGCTTGGAGCTCGAGGATCCCCTCGCAAGAGTTGCGCAGGCTAGTCCACCGGGTGAGGTAGGCTCGGTCCGACTCGCCGTCCTTCTGCTTGCACAACGCGAGCAGCTTTGCGTTGCCGGGGCGCAGGTAGGTGCCGGTGAAATTGCGATTGAACACTTCCTCGAAGTCCAGCCAGCTGTTGACGCTTTCAGCCGGCAGGCTGTTCAGCCAAGTCCGAGCCGACCCCTGGAGCATGAGTGGCACGTAGCGTACGACCACCCGCTTGTTGCCGCCTGCGATGTTGACCGCCGTGACGTAGTCGGCGAGCCAGTCTTCCGGCTTCGCGGTGCCGTTGTACTTGGGTGTATCCCTTGGGAGGGTGAATCCTCGCGGGAACTGCTCGGTCCGGATACGAGGTCCGAAGCAGCGATGCGCCGCGATGTCTTCCTCCTCGATGATGCTTGATGCTTTGAGCGCGTCGATGCGGAGGCGTGCGTCATGACTCGTTTCGGGCCCCAGCGGTCCCAGGCGCTCCTCAATGGTGACCTTGTGTCCGATTTGCTCCTTGACGCTGCGGCCGACTTGCGGCCCGTTCCGGTTGCCGTCTTCGCGTCGTCCAGCCAGATCGCGTCCGTGATCACGAGGATGCGAGCTCGCGCTCCCCTCGCGATAAGCTCGTAGTTGCTTGTCCTTCGCCCTTCCGCGGCTTGTGGATGACTCCTCAGCGCCTTGCTTGGACTTGCCGGCTGGGTCGTAGCCTGGAGGCGGCTCATGATGTTCCCGGCTCGCCGTCGCCTCGGTTTCGTGCTGCTGCCGGTTAGCTGCGGCGATGAGCTCTTGGACCCGGCGTGCTTGTTGGCGTAGCTCCTCGCCTTGGAGATGGGGTAGCTCTGCTGCGGCCGCCTCCGCAGCCTTCATGTTTTGCACCGGGTTGCTGTACTCGGGCAAGATGATGTCCGAATGCTCGTGTGGCTGGCCAGCACGGTTCAGGACACCGCCGATATCCCCTCCTTTGCGCCTGACCTCATTCAGCTTCTCCGTGTTGCCTCTTGTCGGCTCGAAGCCGTGGACGGTGTTGTACTCACGCATCATGGCATTGAGTCGGCGCTGTGTTGATGCGAGGTGAAGAGCCTTGTCGTATATCTGTTGATGCATCCTCTCGAGTTCAGCCGCCGCCTTGGCTGGATCCGCACCCGGCGTGATGGGGGTGCTTAGCAGCTCGAAGTCGGCCTCAAGGTTGCGCTGGAAACGAGAGGGTTTGCCAGCTTCATGAACAGTAGCGGCGACGTCGCCTCCCGCCGCCACGTGCTCGACCATGTGCACCTCGGTGTAGACGTTGAGCTTGACGTCGTCGCGGTCGGCGTCGCCGGAGTTGAGGTAGCCGAAGGCGGAGTCGTCGTCGCAAGTGCTGGCGTCGAAGATCGAAGGAGCCAAGCTCGAGTAGACCACCTCCGGGTACTCCTTGACGGCGACGGCGACGTAGACATGGAAATCGCCAAGGGTGACGACCGTGCCTCCGCTGGTGAAGCCCACGTCGGCGAAGCTCTTGGTGTTGTCGAGGACGCAGCCGATGGAGCCGATGGAGAGCACGAGGCCGGAGACGATCCGCCGATCATCTACGGTCCGGGATCCCGCGCAGAACGTGACTCCGCTCGTCGCGAGCCCCACGATGGGCGCCAAATGTCATGGTGGGTTGCACGGCATATCCATCAGAGATGGAAAGAAGGATGGGGCAGGCGACGATGGATGCTCGCGCGGGATTGAGTAACTAGCATGCATACACACACGAGTTACCCAGGTTCAGGGCCCTCTTGTGGAGGTAACACCCCTACGTCCTGCTCTTCTTGTTCTTATTGCTTGATCACAGAATCGGGCTACAGATGCTCCTTGAGCTGTGTTCGGGTGGTAGCCGGCTGGAAGTCCTAGCCGGCTGGAGGTTGAAGATGATGCTACTTGGGTGTTCTGGTTGCTTGTCGCTTCTCCTTTGCCTAGGTTGCTTGCTTGCCTTAGGTGCTTGCTTGCCTCACGCAGGAGGCTCTAGCCTTCCTTATATAGGCAGCGGGCTAGGGTTTTAGGTTACAGGGAAGTTACAGATTTATCCCTATGACATCATCTACTTTTTGGCCGGCTAGAGCTCGTTGCTATGATTCTGCGCGGGAGATGCCCGACAGGAAGTACTGTTCACCAGGAGCGGTTATACGGGCCTGGCCCACCCGTACGGAGCTGTCGGTTGGTGCGTCCGGCTTCAGCCCAGCCGGTCGCCTGTGTCCGGGTAGACGTAGGCGGCTTGATTCAACCGGCTGGTTCCAGGCGGCATTGTGCAGCCGGCACTTGTTCAGCCGGCCTGTGGAGTTCTGAAGGAAAGGATCTCTTTGGGATATCCGGGGTTCATATCCCCGACAGATGGCGCGGCGTGGCCGAAGTAGAGCCACCACGAGAACCATCACCAGGAGAAGGAGAAGTGCGATAAGCCGGTGAGCCCGGCGAGGCACTAGGAGAAACATGAGCGGCCCGGGAAGATCTCGTTGCCTACATGCTTGAGCAAGATTAAGCAACTTGCGAGGCAAAAGGAAAGCGGTAACCACTGGTTTGGCAAGAACTTACCGGGGTCGATGCGTAATATGTGCGAGCAAACATCTCCCTCGAAGGAAAGACTGGCGGCGGCCCGGGCCTAGGAGGCGCCGCTCCTATCGGGTCCCCCCGCTCTCCAGTTTGCATAAACCTAATCGTAGCCTGCCAAGGGTTGTAGAAAAAAAAATTAAACTAGGGGAATTGGGACTTGTGATCTTTTGCAAAAGTAAAGGTTGAAACTTACTGCTTGGAACGCCTCCGTGTACGCGGCGTAGGCCTGATCCCTCTTGTTCCACAGAGCCATGTCCCAGACGTAGCTCGCATGAGTGGCATCGTAGGCGTCCTCGAAATCGGGCAACAATTTAAAAAATGATGAATCTCGTCAACTTAGCCATGCAGGAAGGAATGTCGGAAAGAGGATGAAAGTGAGAAAGACTTACATCGCGGGATTGGCGAGGCTGTCGAGGAGGCGGGATAGTGGTGCCGGTGGGCCTATGTGAAGGTCCTGTTAGGCCTGACCACCGCACTAAGAACGCGTGTACGTCCATGCTCCATCCCGTGCCCCGACATGATCAACGCAGTCTTGTCGGTCTCCTGCTCAAGGGGGTCATCCACCTTCGGGTTTAACTCGGTGAACGTCTTGCAGTAGGCGTCTAAGTCCTTCTCGGCTGTGCCATAGTACTTGGGAAGCGAGGGCTGAGGCTCGCTTAGATCAAGCTTCTTCTGCTTCATCTTCTTCCAAGTTGACGTGTCAGTAAGCTGCTCCCCGGAAGCGGCCTCCTGCATCGGAAAAGAAATATTATGCGTATCAAGTAGCAACATGACGGGAAATAAATGCAGGTAGCTCCATGTATATACATACCAGCCTTTCCTTGAAACGCCCATGGTTGAGGTTTCCCCCACTGTGTGTTCCATCGGTGCCTCGGTTCTTCTTGTTCCGCTCGCTCACGGCGGCGAACTCAGCGTCTTCCCCGGTCCACCTCTTAGCCAGCACCTCCTATGCATCTTCTTTTCCATCGGCCCAGAGGGGCATTACCTAAAAATGCAATACTCAAGTAAAGAATAGATAATGTAATATCATTGAAAATGCAATACGCAATATAGAATTTCATTGACAGTTTACTTACCGACATGTAATCCTCGACGGTCAACTGCGGCGGGTTCTTGACATTCTGCGCCTTGTAGGCCCTCATGCCCCTCTCAGAACAGAAATCGCTGATGGCTGTGTGCTTTTGGTTGTACCACTGCTGCCGTGTCAACCTCACACATGCCCTGTGCAAATTCCTGTCCGCCTCGGCCTTGTGCTCCTCCAGCACCCGGTAAAAGCACTTGAAATATGTGTAAAGAAATTGTGGGAGTCATGAGTTAGCACGGTGGGGTAATCAAGTATGAACGAAACTCGAGAAATATGTCTTACCCAAAACTTGGTGATCACAGCGTCAGCAGCACTGTGGAAGCCCGGGGATGGAGCACCCTCGTCGTCAAGCCAAGTAATGGCTAGCTTCCTCTCGAGGCCGCCGGCAGGAGTGTAGAAGCCCGGCCAAAAGTGCCGAATAAGAGCTCCAAGCAAACTCGAAGGCTGGCGAGTCCCCTTGGGATAGATCCAATTGCTGCACAATAATCAAACATTAGTACATATACCAAAATGAAATTACATGTTTAAAAATACGAAATTGTACACTTACTCTTTACGGTTAGGCTGGATGAGGGCTTTCCCCTCCTCGGTAGTAGGCTCCTGTGCCTGACCGGGGACTCCCGCTTCCCACGAATCCTCAGCTTCCCTGTCGCCTCCACCTCCGCCTCGGCATCCGCCTCCGCCTCCGGTCTAGACTCCGCCTCGTCTCTAGACTCCGTCTCCGGCTCGTCTCTAGACGAGGCCTCCAACTGCAACTGGGAAGCCACATCGCCAGAAGCGGAGGGTGGTGGCTCCAAGTCTACTCCACGTCCCCCCCGCCACCTACACCTCATCCTCCTCGTCCTCGTCCTCGTCCTCGCCGTCCTCATCCTCCTCTCGCATCACTGGTCTCAGGGTAACGCGAATTGGGAATTGATGGTCTTCCACTTCGCGTAACCTTCTTTTGCCTCAGCCTCCTCATCCTCATATTCTTGAATCACCTGCATTGAGAAAGAGAAAACAATTAAGCATAAAGACATAATAAAAGGTAGACAGTAAGCATAAAGACGTAATGCAATTAAGAAGCATGTTGAAAGATAAATACTAAGCAAAAAAGACATAATAAAATGTAGACACTAAGCATAAAGACGTGTAAGCATAGAGACGCATAAATGTAGACACTAAGATAAATACTCGAATCATCACTAAGCAAAAAGACATAATAAAATATAGACCCTCACCTCGAATCTATCTTTTCATAATCCATGCTGAGCCCTTTTATGATTTTCTTTGCTTCGTGCAGGGTTTTAGGCAGACAATGCCCTTCGGGCAACATGTTACCATGTGTTATCAGATTTTTTTCAAAGCATGCACGGGTGGTGGAGTACTGGGCCTTTTCGGCTAGTAGTTGAGAGATGGCATCGAGCTGAGAAATCTTTGCACCCTCGTATAGAGGCCTCTTAGCCGAGGCCATCATATCAAGGAAGGCCTTTGCGATTGGCTCCGGTTCCTCCGGTTCACTCGGTTCCTCCAGTTCTCACGGTTCCTCCCCTTGAGGTGGCGAATCCGGCATGTCGGCATCGCGGAGATCATCTAGGAAATTTCTAATCCCATCATACTCATTGCCATCGATCCGCTGCCGCATCACCTCACCTCTGTCACGTTCTTACTGAGCAAAGTCGACAGCCGTGACAAAGTTAGGCATATACCCATTCAACCAAAGGTGTTTACTCATGTCATCCTTTCCCTGACGGTGACGATTCTTGCAATTAGTGTAAGGGCATCTTTGACGAACTCCTGACTTTTTTGAACCACGCCCTAACACCTTCACCAATAAATCAGTCTTCCATTCCCACTCATCTGTTCTTTCAGTCTACCTGATACGGCCACTGTACATCCACCCATTATCTGCCATCCTATGCTTTATTGGGAGCCAAACAACAACGCATTTCATACTATGCAGCAAGTACTAATAAATTTATTCATTGACACCAAGATTAATTACGGCCAAATTTTATCTTTTACACCATGCAAGGGTTCACCTACACTTCAAATAGGTAGTCCTATCCCACCCGAGTATGTGTAGATCGAGTCGTATCCCATGTTCTACCCCGACCCGAGACGGAATTTCGACAGCACCTCCCCGCTGTTCTTCAGAATACACATCTCGAGCTTGTCAAGCCGAGAGGGTGTGCATCCGAAGAACAACGGGGAGGTGCTGCCGAAATTCCGTCTCAGGAAGGGGTAGAACATGGGACACGACCCGATCTACATGTACTCGGGCTGTCCAACATGGACAATCCGGAAGTGTTACGGTTATAAATATGCAGAGATGGACAATCCTGCATATTTATAAATTTGTAACCCTTCCGGATGGGATCTGACTCGGGTTACACGACTGACTTGGTGATCTAGACCAAAATAAACCTATGCAGCAAGAGAGGCGAAAGATTTATACCCTCGAAGCGTGATCGATGGCAGGAGAAGGTCGAGGACGTGCTCCAGAAGCAGGCGGCCCCTCCTCAGCTGGAGAAGAAGCCCCGCAACGAAGCGTGAGACCGACGGTGGTGTGGGACACCGAAAGAACGGCAACCTCCGGGAGAGCGACGGAATCGGATCAGCGAGGTAGTCACGACGGGGCCTAGTGTACAAAATGAAAGGTTAGCAATTATTGTTCTTACACAAATTCACAAGTGTGACTATTAGCCAAACAACCGAAACCCTAAATAGCTAAATTAACCAAACCCTAAATTTTGTAAATCTAGGGAGTATCTAAAGATTGGATATCCATATAGCTAAATTAACCAAACCCTAAAGATTGGATAATCTGCAACAAATAGAAATTAAAGAAAATGAAAAAAAACAGTGGCTTACCGAGCTGCAGGGGGTAGCCATGGGGCGCTCCTGCGAGGTGGAAATGCTGCTCCGGCGTGCTCTTGTAGGGGTACAGTGGCGGCGTGCTCCTGTAGGGGGTACAGTGGCAGTGATGGCGGGGGCTGGCTGGTGGGAGGGAGAAGAGGCGCGAGGTTGGCGAGGGGAGCATGATGACGGTGGGGAGGGGAGCACGGCGATGGGGGGAGGAGAGCACGGCGGTGGTGGGGAGGAGAGCACGGCGACGGTGGGGATGGGAGCACGGTGGCGTGGGGAGGGGAGCACGGTGACGGTGGGGAGGGTGCGGGGCGGCAGCGCGGGGAGGATGCGGGGCGGCGGCGCGGGGAGGAGCGCGGGGAGGGTGCGGGGAGGCGCGGGGAGGGTGCGGGGAGGAGCGCGGGGATGGCGCGGGGAGGAGCGCGGCGGCGCAGGGAGGGCGCGGGGAGGAGCGCGGGGAGACTTAGTCGATTTGGGTTTAGGGGATGACGGGCGCACGCGCTCTGACCTAAACAACTAGTAGGACCTATGCCGACGGCTAAGCCGTCGGCATAGATTTTTTTTCCTATTTTTTCTTATTATTAGCAATGTTATATTAATATTTTATAAACATGTTATTATTAGATTATTTTTCCTATTTTTTCCTATTATTAGCAATGTTATTAATATTTTAGCAATGTGATATGGCACCCCCTAGCTTTTGGTGGGGTCCCGACGCTCCGGAGCACCTCTCCGGCGAAACCCTAGACCCGTTGGAGAAAACCCTAGCTTTTCCGTCTATGGCCGGTACGGGCGTCGAAAGGGGGTAGCTCAGTGGATATTTTTGCTTGGTTGGGTTAGGTTAGTCACTAGGTACAAGAAAAACACACATATAGCCCAACTCTTGCAACGATTCCCCTCCGTTCGCCCCATGTGGGAGTTTCCAGCTATATGCCCAGAAACTCGGTAAGGAAATAGTGACGCTCGTGAAGCAGGTCACACCTCGGGGAAGGATATTGGACATCTACAACCCAAAACACACTTGTACACATGTGATATGGCACCCCCTAGCTTTTGGTGGGGTTCCGACGCTCCGGAGAACCTCTCCAGCGAAACCCTAGACCCGCTGGAGAAAACCCTAGCTTTTCCGTCTACGGCCGGTACGGGCGTCGAAAGGGGGTAGCTCAGTGGATATTTTTGCTTGGTTGGGTTAGGTTAGTCACTAGGTACAAAAAAACACACATATGCCCCAACTCTTGCAACGATTCCCCCCCGTTCGCCCCATGTGGGAGTTTCCAGCTATATGCCCAGAAACTCGTAAAGGAAACAGTGACGCTCGTGAAGACGGTCACACCTCGGGGAAGGATCTTGGAAATCTACGACCCAAAACACACTTGTACACATGTGATATGGCACCCCCTAGCTTTTGGTGGGGTTCCGACGCTCCGGAGCCCCTCTCCGGCTAAACCCTAGACCCGCAGCAGCTTTGCTCTTTATCAATCTAGTTCGCAGAGTATTATTACTATTGGTTAGATGACATGACATCTCGCTCGCTGGAAGCATATCAAGATCATTTCCTAGTTTATCTGATTCATTCTCTTGACTTGAGTTGTGGCAAGTGTCTTCATTTGAAGTACAAAGTATTTCATCGAGTATATATATTGTTCTGGCAAGCTTCCTTCGCTTCTGTCCTTTCTCAGCTTCCTCTTGCTGCCTCTTTTGTTGTTTCCTCATTTCAGCTTCTTCCTTTTTCTCGGCGCTTCTGTTCTTTTAGTGTTTCTTTTTCCTGCCTTTTATGTCATTTCTTCGCTTCAGCATCTTCTTTTTCACATCTTTTCTGTTCTCTCAGTGCCTCTTCTTGCATTTTCTTCTGTTGTTTCATCAGATGTTGTTCCTCTTTCTCCTGGCGTTTTGTTTCCTTCTGAAGTTGTTTTTGTATTTTCTGGACCACCTTTTCCTAGAATTCAGTACAGTAATTAGTGGATACCGAAATTGGGAATGTTATTTTATGCGGGTTCCGGAAGACTGAAACCGTTATTTTATGCGGGTATATCGGGGGCTAGAATGTGCCACATGGTACCAAACCTGGTTTTCCATGTGTCTATGGCCTAAAAAAACCTAAACCAATGCAAAAGTACATTGGTGGAACCTCGCACGGAGAAATCTAGGGGGGTAGACCTGCTGCAGAAAAGACCAGCTTTTCTCGTCTACCCCATAGACGTGCGTCGAAAGGGGGTAGCCCAGTGGAATTTTTTGATTGGTCATGCTGGGTTAGTACGTAGGAACACACAAAACCTATATCCACCCCAAGTCTTGCATAGATTCTCTCCATTTCGCCCGAAGTGGGGTTTTTTTTTACCTCTAAGTGAAGCCGGTCGCACCCCGAGGAAGGATCTTGGACATCTACAACCCAAAACACACTTGTACACATGTGATATGGCACCCCCTAGCTTTTGGTGGTTTTCCGACGCTCCGGAGCACCTCTCCGGCGAAACCCTAGACCGCTGGAGAAAACCCTAGCTTTTTCCGTCTACGGCCGGTATGGGCGTCGAAAGGGGGTAGCTCAGTGGATATTTTTGCTTGGTTGGGTTAGGTTAGTGACCAGGTACAAGAAAAACACACATATACCCCAACTCCAACCATCTAAGAACAGATTAGGTGCAAGGATATTTCTACACACCATAGAGACTTTCACGATATTTCTTCACAAGCTCCCCGCTCATCTCTTCCAGGCGCTTCCTTTCATGCTCTAGTCTTTCACTAAGCTTCTCCATCTTGCCATGAATATCCCCATCATCATCCCCCTCCAAATGTTTCATCACTTGGAGTGTGTCATTCAATCGCGTCACATCGAGCTCAAGTTCTCGTTTCTCATGCAACTCCTTTTCCAACTCAAGCGCATTCTTGGACGTGTAGGTGGAAATGTCCCTCTACGGGTATATCGGGGGATAGAATGTGCCACATGGTACCAAACCTGGTTTTCCATGTGTCTATGGCCTAAACAAACCTAGACCAATGAAAAAGTACACTGGTGGAACCTCGCGCGGAGAAATCTAGGGGGGTAGACCTGCTGGGGCACACATGCCGCTGTTTTCGGGGGGGGGGGGGGGGTGACCGCCGGAGCACCGGAATCCCACCAAATATTGCATTTTTTTAGATAAGGGGGTGCAGATCCCCGGCCTCTACATCAAAAAGATGCACATAACCATCCAAATATTGCATGTGCATCTACGATATGTGTGGAAGTGTGTTGGAATGTGTGATTCACCAAATGGTGCAAGACATAGCTCCCCGGTGTGACCTTCCTCACATTCGGGCCATAACACTTAGAAGATTCCTCGACGTGTAGGCTGAACTGTCCCACTGCGGGTATAACGGGGGCTAGAATGTGCCAAATGGTGCCACACCTAGTTTTCCATGTGTCTAATGCCTAAACAAACCTAAACCTATGAAAAAGTACATTGGTGGAACCTCGCGCGTAGAAATCTAGGGGTGTAGACCTGCCGGGGCACACATGCTGCTGTTTTCGGGGGGGATGACCGCCGGAGCACCGGAATCCCACCAATATTGCATGTGGACCTAGGATATGTGTAGAAGTGTGGTGTAAGGTGTGATTCACCAAATGTTGCAAGGCATATCTCCCCCGGTGTGACCTTCCTCACATTCGGGCGATATAACACTTAGCATACTCATGGACCTGTAGGTGGAAATGTCCCGCTGCTGGTATATCGGGGGCTAGAATGTGCCACATGGTACCAAACCTGGTTTTCCATGTGTCTATGGCCTAAACAAACCTAAACCAATGAAAAAGTACATTGGTGGAACCTCGCACGGAGAAATCTAGGGGGTAGACCTACTGGAGAAAAGTCCAGCTTTTCTTGTCTACCCCATAGATGTGCGTCGAAAGGGGGTAGCCCAGTGGAATTTTTTGCTTGCTTGGGTTAGGTTAGTCACTAGGAACACACAAAACCTATATCCACCCCAACTCTTGCACAGATTCTCTCCGTTTCGCCCGAAGTGGGGTTTTTTCACCTCTAAGTCCATGAAATCGGCATGGAGAAAGTGATGCCGGTGAACCTGCTCACGTCCCGGAGTGGGAACCTGGACAACCACAACACCCCAACACACTTGTACAAACATGGAGCCCCTCTCCGGCGAAACCCTAAACAAGTGACCGAAAGTCAACCGTGTCGTCTACCCCTTCCACGATCGTCGAAACGGGGTAGCTCAGTGGACTATTATGCTTGGATGTGTTGGGGTGTGTCATATGCTCATTTTAAACCCACTTTGGGCTACCCCCATCCGAAGAATATCTAGGAGGGTTGACGTTCTAGGGCCCACGGGGCAGGGTTTCGAAACTATCCCACTCTGATGCAAGAAATATTTAAACAAATAATTGATAAAAAAATCAGCATACTAAAATTGATAGTTACAAATAAACACATAAATATAGAGGTTGTACTAAAAAAAACGTATGCCGACGGCCCAGAACCCTAACCGGGCCCTAGCCTACGACCCACCTATGCCGACGGCGGCCGTCGACACAAGAACAGCTACGCCGACAGCCGCCGTCGGGCCTAGTTACTCTACGCCGACGGCGGCCGTCGGCCCTATCCTGTCTACGCCGACGGCCATTTTTGTGCCGACGGCTGCCTCGGCCGGCTGGGCTGCCAGGAGGCTACACCGGTGGCCCCGACAATTTGCCGTCGGCGTAGCAGCTGGCCGTCGGCAGATCGGGCCATTCCTGTAGTGTTCAAATATGCATTTCCATATCCTATTTGAGAAATCATTCGCCTCATCTTTCTCTAACCATGGCTTTGCCGGTTGGTTCGAATAGTTGGAGCTACCAACAAATTCTTTCAAAGCTTTGTGTTTAAATATTATCCTTGCCATATGCTTATTTGTTGTGAAGTTTGTTACATCCCGAAAATTCGTCCCTACTGTTAGTAATGGTGTTTCTCCCACCTGAATTTTTTTTCTGTTTCCAAACTATTTTCATCCCACTTGTTGGTCTTTGAATTGACTTTGGTTTCGCTCACTTGAAAATTTCCCAAATGATCCTCGATCTTATTAACCCCCACCACATCCCTATGCCACTATTTTCGTTGTCACCTATTGATGCCACTCCAATGTTCTGAAACCTTTCTGTCTACCCCACCAAAAGCCACCGCCCCAAGTGCAACTTTAGATAAACTCTACCAAGCCACAAAATGGTTCCCTCATGCATACACCTCCATCCTATGGAAAAATATTCCATAGTCCAATACAATAATTTTGAGTTTATTCATATTTCCTATTATGCCATTTACAATCCAATAATTATTTAGACACTTTCCACTCATCCAAAAATTCTACAATTTTGTGGATAGGCCTAATATCACCTCCTGAACGTTTCATTCCATTGTCCCAACCCCATTTGAGCAATATTTGGGGTACCTCCTTTGTAATGCCCCTTTTATGCCTAATTGCAATTTCCAAAGCAACCCATAGCTACAAAATTCATTTGGCATCGGTACTTTTTCAAATAGACAACCATCCATATAGAACACCCTACCCAGAAGATCATGTCAATATTATTTGATTTAATGCATTTGGCATACCCATGCCATTAGGGCACTTTTCGAACACCAATTTATTTGACCACCTTCCATGTATCCAATTGAGCTCAAACTCCATATACACACTGTCTACACCCATTATAACCTACTGTGAATTTTGGGGATTTTTCTGAGATGTGCAAAGCCTTGATCATTTCATCGAGCACCTGGTGTCCCTACTGTTTTTGAAATTTTGTTCAGACCAAGTTGCAAACCATCAGAAACTTATAACTAAGATTTGGTAGGGTTTGAAATTTGGCGCAGGGTGACGTGATCGGTTTTCTTCTTTGAGCCCTGAGTTGAGAGGACCATCTCGATGCCGATGTCGGCATGGGGGCTGGCGTGGTCGCCGCGGGCACGTCCATGCCAGGCAGTACTACCACCTCCTGCTCGACGCCGTTGAGCTCCTCCCCGTCCTGTTCCATGCCCAGCAGGTGACCCTCCTCCCCCTGGACCATCCGGAAACCCCGCCCGACACCTCATCCTCTCCAGCTCGCCGCTGCCCGCAAGCCGACGCGCCGCGGACAGCACCGCCGCGGGTCCCCACCTCACCAGTACCCCGACGTCACCGATCTTATCCGCAGCCGCGGGTTTCTCGTCGTCCAGCACACACCATGCTACACCATCGACGCAGTGGCCGTCGTTAAACTACAGCACCGGCACACCTCACCCCGCCTCTCCCGCCGGGCCATCATGGCCACTGTCCCCCCCCCGAGCCTATAAAAGAGCCCTCGAGCCCTCTCGCGCGCGCTACATTTCCCTCTCCCCCCTGGAGCCCTTCTGCTCTTTTAGTCGCGGAACAACGGAGCCCTGCTCCGATCCGGCCGAGGTCACCGCCGTCGGTCCGTCGACCGTGGCAAGCCCTAGACCGAGCTGTTCCTCGATTAAATTCGCAGGGATGCTCCCCTTGATCCCCTCTACCTCCCCGGCAAGGCAGTTAGGTGATTGGTGCCCCGCAGCCTCGTCTCCGTCCTCGGCCGCCGGCGGTGAGCTTGCGGAGCACGCACCCGAGGCGGCGCCCCGTGCTTCCCCGTGGCCGTGGCCTCCTCCCCGAGCGCGGCGTGGTAGGGCGGTCCCTCCGGTGCCCTTGGTGACCGGCGGCACCCACCGGAGCGGCGGCGGCCGTCCGGGACCGAGCCGGCCAGAGCCACGTCGGGCTCCCTCCCGAGCGTCCTCGACGTGAGGAAGGAGGCAGCCAGCTGGCGGCCAGCTTGGTAGGCCGCGTGACGCCGACGTGTGGGTCCGGCCTGGCCCCGCAGGCCACGTCGGTTAAGTGGAAGCGCCCCCACGCGTCTCCGCGTCCCTGCGGAGAAGGCGTACTTCGCTGAAATGCGTGACCAGCCCAGCCCATACGATTTCAGCCCGTTCTGGTTTTTTTTCAGAAGTGGGCAGCAGATAGCTAAACGTCGCACGGCTATATCTTTTGAACCATAGCTCCGTTTGAGGTGAATCAAATTTGTAAATTCATGGTTTGAGAAGCCCTATCCAGTGGTATAGGTTTTACATTTTTCTAAAAGGTTTATATGCTCAGCACCCGCGTATGCATGTATAGGTGTTCCACGATACCGGCGAACCGAGACCCTAACCCGCGACGTGTCCGTGATCCCTAACCAATGGGTCGATCTTCGAAGGCAAGCAAACCACTTGCTATCAACACTCAAGCAGTGTTGTTTGTTTGCATATTACCCTGTCATATCGGTGCATTTTATTGCTTGTTAACATCTGTCAACTGTGCGTCACGAGATATCGTGACTTTGTTTACACCCTGTCAACTGTGCGTCACGAGATATCGTGGCTTTGTTTTTATTCATGTAATACGATAAACCCATCAAGTGTGGGTTGAGTTCCGGCCGGCGACTAAATACATGTTGGGCATCGCCCACGTGGATTGAATCTCGCCTACTTTCTGTAATATTATTTCATGTACCTTTACTTCCCCTGCAATACGATAAACCCATCAAGTGTGGGTTGAGTTCCGGTACCCCGTCTAAATACACGTTGGGTCCTGCCCAAGTGGATTGAAGCGGCTACTTTTCTGTAGAGTTGTGGCGTGCGTTGGACGGTACCATGCACCACTCCCCATTCCGGCGACGATGGACTGGAGGAACCGCCGCAGTCAATGGAATGGTGGAACGGGATCGCGTGGACTACTCCACTAACTTGTGTAGTCAATCTGTGGCTGCTACTGGCCGGAGGCATCTCCGCCATCGCCCGGTTGACGCTAACCAACTGTGCTGTTTTACTTTCTTTTACTCAACCCGTGGCTGCTACTGGCCGGAGACATCCCCGTCCTCGCCCGGTTGATTGTGCTATTTTATTTTCTTTTACTCAACCTGTGGCTGTCACTAGTCGGAGGCATCTCCGGCATCGCCCGGTTGGAACTAACCATTGATTGAACTAACTACATATTGCTTGAACTATTGTGTGCAGTTTGTTTCTGTTTCATATTGATATGATATTATGGTTTTGCATTGGACTAATCTAATTCATGTTGACATGATATTATACTTGTTGTGTTGGACTAATCCTTTATTGTGTTGGACTAATCCTCTGTTTTTGGAATTGTTGTTGAAAGAACCTGGATTAATTTAACCAACCCTCCAAACTTCGATAGGGTCAGTCCATAGTGCCACCAATCTGAGCATTGAACGCACTACCACTGTCGCCCAAAAGGGAGAGCCATAGCCTATGTAACCTATCACGCCTCCTTTGATGCTACCCACTTGGCAAGTCTAGTCGGATACTGCATAGTTGTGGTCGGGGCTAGTCTTGTGAAGGTTCCGGAGCTAGGCGTTGCTCATGAGTTGGGGACGTGCCGGATTCACTTCGTCATAAGACTTAGCCCGAGTGGTAAGTCGGTAGCTATACAAGGAGTGTCCTGTTAGCGTAAACGGTTATGTAAGTGTATCTTGCCGTCATGAAGCAAGGTGCATTTAGATGGGTGGTAACTGCAACCTCTCGAGAGCATGTCAACTAGCAGCTAGCCTTGTTCCTAGGTTATGAAACAGTTCAGTGTCGGTCACACTATTGTCCTTTGTCGAGTCCGGAGGTTAAACTTAAGTTCAGTTTGAAAGAAAGGTGAACAATCTGATTTAGAATAGGCTGTTGCAGGGAACGTTACTTGAGTCCCGGATGGTTACCCGTGTTTGGGGTGACGGTGTGATCGTTGGGAGCCTAGAGTTAGGCCCGAGCCAACGTCAGCCGTGCATGCCCCGAGCAGTGATATGAGGCCAGTGGGCCTAGCAGTTTGACAGATGTGATAAGGCCGTTGGGCCTAGTTGTGATGACAGGTGATGTTTAATATTTGGTACCAACGGGTACACCCGTGATTCATCACAGGTAAGTTCTCTTGTGTGATCACCGGTATACGATCCAACCCCACCTGGCTTGGACTCTGTACTGGTGATACCCCTATTATTTGCTTATGCCATGATTTCTTGTGCTGCCATGTTGTTACCCACTTGGACTGCCGTAAGTAGACACTTGCCATGTTTAGATTATTTCTGTTGCTAGCTACTTGTTGCCTGACTTCTTGACTGTTCATGTCTTGTGGTTATTTTCTTTCGAGTACGTCATTGTACTCAAACTGGCTTTTCATGTGGCCAGACATTGAGATGATACATCTACTACCTTAGCAAGGAGATCGAGCAGAAGCGTGCTAGGATCCGTAGCCCAGCCAGATGCCTGTGGAATGGAGTCCCTCCAAGCCGTTGCCGAATCTACGACTTCCGCTGCCAGTTAAACTCTGTCCCGTGCCATACTTGGCCATGATATTTTATCTTGCCTTGATGGCCATGTAAACCATTTGTAGCCCTCTGGGCCTGATTGTGTAATGATATTTCTGCTATGTTGCATTGTCTTAACGTGTGTCCGGATATCCTGGGCTGGTGCACGGGGCGACCGCCTCTCTGGCGATATGTGTCAGAGGGGGGTGCCACAAAGTTGGTCTTGAATATCATTCCTATACCACCGAGAAATATCTCCATATACTCCTTGTCCATGACAAGTGATACTCATAATTGTGGTGGATTTTGCAGACCATCTTCATATTGGCTCTTGCGTTGTATTGCTTATTTATTGCCAAGTGCTTATTTTGACTCCCGTTGTCTTCCTTGCCTCTTGCATGGATCCTATTTTTCAATTGAGTTTAGTGTTGTACATAACATATGGAGAGTAATGATCCCTTGTGTGTGTATTTTGTATTTAAATGCAAATATCAAGATAATGCATGAATCTTGGGGGAGCTTTTCTTTTATTATTTAGAACCCTATCCTATCAATCAATTTTTGATCCTTTCAATTGGCATTTAATTTCTATCTTGTGTGTTTATGGAAGACAAATCCTTTTCTTTTGACGCTTTGTGCCATCATGAAAAGTGTAGAGGGTGTTTGGTTTATTTGGTGTAACCTTACTCTCTCTTGGGAGTCTTGCTTTCTCATTTCTTATTTTATGTTTATCCTCTAGAATGAGAAAATCCTTTGAGCATGTCTCTTTCTTTTATCTTATATGCTCATTGTCCTTGCCTAGGTACCTTCAATTGGTATTAATTGGAATTTAATATCTCCTCCATAGATATTTGTCTCAATTAGTATCTCTTATGGGAGCTTTGATACCTTGCTTCTTGACTTCTCTTTTACTTGATATCTTTCAAGTAATATCCTTCCTTTGGTATCCTTGCTCCTAGTTGGTATCTTTTTCAATTGGTGTCTTATCTCATATGTGTTGTTTGATTTGATTCCTATTGATATCTCACTTCATGTGTTGATGTGTTTTGGGATCAATCATATGTTGATTTGATTTATTCTCCATGTGTTCATTTTGATATAATTTGGACAACCTTTTTGTGTCACACTTTTGTGTGCCCTCTTCTAGTTTTACTTGGTGTTTTTGTCCAAATTGTATCTCTTTTGGTTCTTGAAAGACTTTGTATGTATATCCTTTAACATGTATATATTTTATGGCATGTTTGTCTTTCTTGTTCCAATATATAGGGTATACTCCACTGAATCCTAAATCGTCTAAGATGTGCACGAAATTCAATTTCATATATATCTGCACATATTTATGTGGAGTGCTTCCTATGTATTGTAGTGTATCTAACTACTATGGAACCCAATGAGTTTGGTAACCATTTTATACTTGAATTGTGTTTTAGGTACAATTGAGAAGCATTGGATGCTTGCCTCATTCATAAGGAAGGTGTTCTCACCATGTGATTATAGGAGTCAAGCTATGATGACTAACAAAGGATCATCTTCTTCATCACCAATGCATCTCGGTAACAAGTATCTACCTCATGCATCCCTTTCTAGTTTTCAACCTTGTGTAGGTTGCTTCTTGGCATGAAAGCTTCTAATTATATGCAATTGTTGTGGTTTTGGCTTATTTCCTTCACTTGGAATATCTTTGTGATATTTGTGATGAAATTGCAAAAACCTTTTCTTTAATTGGTATTCCTTATTTGTGATACTTGTTTCCTATCTCAAAGCATCTCCACTATCTCTTGTTTCGTTAGTGATATGTGTGATGTCTTTGATGTGTTTGAAATTCATCTATATACAAATGAGATAAATTTGAGCTATGTGCTATGCTTTTAAGCAATAATCTTACTTGTGTATATATGACTTCCGTTTGGATACCTTGGTCTCTCGTTCATTTAACCATTTTGTATGTACATGTTTCGTTTGGATGTATATCTTCAAGATTTATCCACATAGAAACTTATACATATGAGAGAGGTCACCTTTTATTTTGGTATCCTATTTCATTTGAGCTGCCTTGATTTTTATCTATAATTCTTTGGTGGCTCCAAATTTGTTTCATGAGTGCTCTTATTTTTTATTTGCATCCTTGCGCACTCATGTGTTTGTTGAAGATCTTTGACCTCATGCTTACCATGGTGAGCATGTTGGTTTTTATTGGCTAAATATTCTCACTAGAATTTGACGATTTCAATTGGTTTTAGTTTCCAATTGGTATCCCTAAGCTTGTGAACATACTCCTTTAAAGATCTTCTTTTTATCTCGGTTGGGCCTATCTTATGTTGAGTCTTTTAAATTGGTATCTTCTTATGGCTCAACCATATCTTTGGTGCAAGTAAAATGATTTATTTTTAGTTCTATGTACCCATGCACTTGTTGTGTGTTCTATATGATTTTAGGGGAGTGAGGATTCCATATTTCACTACTAGGAAATAGGCCATATGTGGCGCACCAATATGGGCATTCTGTGGCGCATCTAGGAAATGGAGGGATGCGCCACAGAAGTCTCGCCACTAAAATATATTTCTGTGGCGCACGCCCATGGTGCGGCACAGAAATACCAAGATTCTGTGGCGCACCAGCGGTGGTGTGCCACAGAAATATTTCTGTGGCGCATCTGTACTCCATGCGCCACAGAATTGCATGCGCCACAGAACAATAAACAAATGCGCCACAGAATAATTTAAAGGCATTTTTGATTTTCTGCTGCTTGATGTACAAATATAGGTATATGATGTCTACTACACACTTCTATTCTTGTAGACTTGTTGGTCCTCCAAGCGTAGAGGTTTGTCGGACAGCGGCAAATTGTAGCGCCCCGACCCCAGAACTATACAGTGAAATGTTGTGTAACCGGTCATGCTACACAATCGAGGCTTACTGGGTTTACCAATCCCAGGCCAAAACTCATTGGCAGGTGTGCTCGGAATGGATCATCGGCACACAACACCTCGATCATGCCATAAGCTCAGACATCGCTTTCACATATAGCAAAGAGACCAAGACTGCGAAACAACTGGCACATCACAGACTCTACGACACAAGAGATCATAGTTCAACTCATATATGAGAAAGATAGCAAATATCATGATTAGAGGTCACAGACCCAACATTACATCAAGCGGAAGCAAATTTAGTTGTCTAAACAACAAGATCCAAAATATGGCCTAGGAGGCCTACAGATAAACATCCCGTGCCAGCCTGTTCCAAGATGTCCCAAGCTGCCACCTGGGAACCCCAGACTACTCATCGATGTCAATAAAGAACCCACCTTCCAGTTCGGTGACGTCCTCCTCTGAAACAAATAATATTCAACAAAGCAAGGCTGAGTAAGACGTACTCGCAAAAATTAGTAGGGCGATATAGGCCCAATGCTGACGGAGGCTCTAATGCTGTAGATGTAGCTAATTTGCATAAAGCTAGTTTTCCTTTTTAAAAGAGATAAAGACCCATGGCATCATCTACTCAGAATGTTTTCCGAAAAGGGGTAAGAGAGTAACTTTCATCTCCGGTTCTCATCGAACCATTTGTAGCCAACACCAACTCATCTCCACCAAGGCACTCCCTCGAATCACCCTCGAGGAAATGAACCTTTTGTCACACTTTGAATTGCAACATCTAGCTGCCATATCAATTAAGTTAAGGTTCTCTATGATCTCGTAGTCCGTTCCCAAGTCGTCCATAACCGCGGACACGGCTTTTCGAAAAGATTTAACCCTGCAGGGGTGTACTAATTTACCCATTGGTACCGCCCGGCTCGCCTAGTTAGCTCTCTTCCGGGGAAAGCTGGCAAGTGGGCGCGGTTAAACCTTTACCTCACGTGAGACTATCCAAGAATCATCTGTGGCGACAGGACAAGTTTACCAGCCTATTTCAGCCCCTGCCCCCATCGCCACACCCTAACACCACACACACCCTCTTCATCGCGCCATCGTCCACCTGCAACTCACACGCAAATGGAAAGCGCAAATCTAGAGGATCCTTGGATACGCCCGCACAAGTTATTTAGTTAGTAAGGATCCCATACCCCCACCAATGGCAGCACGCTCGATCTTAGTTCTAGAGACAAGAACTCGCACCTAGGGGCAAGAATGAGGCAACCCACCATCCCCGATGGCAACTCATCCAAGCCTTTTAAGCAAATTAATTTAAGTATCACAAGTAACCACCATGTCCGAAACATTCCATCAACATCAACATCATGGAATTAAATCAACGGACATCTATAGCTTTTAACTAAGCATGGCTAAGCATAGGTAAGCATATAATACAAAAATTATCTCTTTATCTCAGGCCAACACATCAACCCTATGGTTCATAGGAGGGGAAGCATGTGATGGTTCGGGGAAGACATGCATTTGTAGGATACTCTAGTATTGACCCAAAATGATATTGGAATCGCATGCAATATTATGGTGGATAAAATAAGTTTGTAATGCAAAGGATGCTAGATGCCAAGAAGGTTAGGTTATCTCTTGCCTTGGTTGGCAATGCACAGAAAGATAGAGCTTCGAGGAAACAAGTGATTGACTTGTCGATCCATACTCCAGTGTCGTCCATCGGTGTCATCGATCTTCACATCGGACTCGTCTCGATCTCAAATTGCGTTCTATCAAGAAGATACAAAACACCGGAAAGAAGGAACAATCAACACATATAGAAGTGCAATGCGCATACACATGATGACATGACAAATTATGCATTGGAAAGGTCTTGGGCATGACCCACAAGTTAAATGGGATCCCGAATATAATTATAACAATTAATCGGGATAAACCACATAAGTATACTTAATGCTTTTAAGTTATTCTAAAAAGACCAGTACTGAAATAAGATGACAACATGCATGGAGATGATATTATTAGATAGGTATTGTCGTGCTGATCATTTTGATACCTCGTTTGCATTTTTCTGATTAACGATGAATATTTGGTGATCATTTGAAAGTTGACATTTTCCATTCTAAGCATTTTTAATAGGACAGCATATCAAAATGTGTTGCCATGAGTGGAAAATGACACTAACATGTAGCCATTAACATGCTGAACATTTTGAGTTATTAAACATAATTTTTGAGTAAACAAAATTCAAGTTATGATTTCCCAAAATTGTTATTAATTCTGCCATTTTAGTAAATTTAAATAAACAACAGTATAAACTATTTAGTTGATCATAGAAATGATACGAAAAAGATAGATATGATTTGTATGAACATTTTGACATATCATTTGTAATTTTCTGAGTTATAAAACAAAAGATATGGAATTTCCAAATTCATTTCAAAATCTGCCATTTTAGTTATTTCAATTTAACAGTAATTTAGGAAATTCGTTTTAACATGTAAATATAACTAACATGTAGATATTAATTCTCTGGACAAATAGAGATCTTATTTGCAATTTTTGGATCAATATTCAAATTGTTATGAATTTCCCAATTATTAATTGAAATCTGCCCTTTTTAAATTTAATCAAAACAGGCAAATTAATCTAACCAAAATAATTCATCTAAGGGCAGTAACATGTAGAGTTTATTTAGCTGAGCATTTTAACATATTATTTGCATTTTTCTGAATTGCAAAACTCTAGATATGAATTTCCAAAATTTGAATAACTCACAGATGATTTGCATTTCACAATTAATTTCAAATTCAAAAAATTCATTTGCATGTGAGTTACATATTTGGACAGGTTATGAAATTCTAAACATTTTGATAGCTCATTCATGATTTTTGGATAATTAATTCTCAAGTTATGCAATTTCTAAATTCCAAATATGTTCTGCCATTTTTATAAATTTAATTAATTAGCAATAAAAATTAATTATTTGATCATGACATTGATACTAACAGATAGAACTTATTTTTATGAACAAGTTCCATATATAACATTTTTAGTTTGGATTTATGGATTAAAAGATATGACATACACAAGTTTCCAAAACAAAAATTAAAACAGAAAAAGGGGGTGTGCCTCATGCGGGGATCGAACTCGGGTCTGCTGGGCAAGGAAGGCAGGGAGCAAGCCACTGCGCTGTGCTTCGATTTTTGAAAGGATCTGGATCTGCTATGTACAATAGGCGATGGTCCGGAGTTAACTGAATTTTGGACAGCAAGTTTCAGGTTCAGTGCAGAGGAACGACGACGACGAGATCGACAGCACAGGCGGCTGATGCTTGCTTCTCGCGGCCAGAAGCTCAGGTGCAGGCGTGTGTGCACCGTGTAGGGGGGGGGGCAGGCAAGAGCGAATCAAAACTGAAGATGCAGACCACCATAAATTGAAGGTGCGAGTTTTGGGTCACGGACATGTCCGGCCATGGCCATGGAGCTCCGCGCGAGTAGAGCAGCGAAGACGACGGGCGGCTCACCTCGGAGATGCTGCTGGGGAAGAGCATGGCTCGGGGACGACGGTGAAATGGTCCAGATGAGGAAGAAGAGGTTGAGGACGTCGGCGTGCGCACGAACGGAAAAAATGAAGACGATGACCTGCAGCTCCGGCTCCTCGTTCCTGGGCGGCTCCGGTCCTGGGCCTTGGCGTAGATGATGTAGACGAAGAAGACATATTCCTCTCCGGCTCAGGTAGACGCATCGGCGGCCATGGCGTCGCTCTCCGGTGGCAATTCTCGGGCTGCTCTCTCGGTGGGGAAGGAACAGGAGGGAAAGAAGGGTGGCGGCGTGAGGGAAGGAGAGGGAAAAGAGAGGCGTTAGGGTTTGCGGGAGAGGGCAGCGAGAGAGGGAGCAGAGGGCCTCGGGGTCTTCTTATCCCCATAGCCCGGCACGGCGGCCAGCTAGCTGGTGCGGCAGCGACGGGCGGCACTGGGTCGCTACAGAGGAAGATGACGAAGACGTTTTTCTGAATAACCCCCTGGCTAAAATGAAAAGCATTACAACTTGGTCCAGCAGCAGTTTAGTGAATTTAATTGAGGCCCTAAACCATTTTTATAAATTCTGCAAAAATTCATGTGGGCTCTCAGTATCATCTAGAAGCTCCACAAAAATTGGTGCTGCAAAATAAAAAGTTTTGAGCAACATTTGTTCATGGAGTTTAAATAAGGCAAAATTAATAATTTCCAAAATGTGGTTATTTGGAGTACTTAAGCATCTTCATAAAATAGGGAGAAATTTCAGGGAGGCTCCCAATAATATAATGAAGCTTCCCATATTTTTATTTGGAATTTTGAAATGTTTAACTTGGTTTTCAAAATTAAGAATTGGTTTAACTCCAACTTTGAAGTCCCAATTTATTTAATTGTTTGGCAAGAATTTTGACTTTGCCAATTGAATTGAAAATGCATTCTTGGAACTTCCTGGAAAAATATGGAAACTCAAGAATATTTTGTTTTGCCAATTTGAGCAATTGCATTTGGTTTGGAATTTTAGGAAGTGTTTGCTCCCTTTTAATGATTTTCAATGTTTGCAATATTTAATTTAGCAATTTAAATATGTATGCCATGATGCAATGCCAAGCAAAAAGTGAAAATTTGGCTCAAATTTTAGGGTACCAAATCTGGGCTGTTACAAATCTACCCCCTTACAAGAATCTCGCCCCGAGATTCCTAGAGTAGGAAGGGAGAGGAGGAAACATGACAACCCTTAACTTCAACGATCTTCTCGATCCCACGAGGACCTTCCTTGTTGCAGAGAGTAAGGTAGCAAGCATGACGTGCCGACAAGAAAGTCAGAAGATAGTCCAAGGTGATAGACAAGTTTTCTCCAAGGGTTGGAATTATGAACTTTGCACAAGACCATAAGCCATTGGGGAAAACTAGGAACAACTTGACCAAGCAAAGGTCGAGCAGAGGATAGGAGAAATGACCGAGAGACATTTTTAACAACACGTTAAGGTTCTCCTCGATGTTCTAGATACCACTATCAGGCTTCGGAATAGCCTTCAATAGGTCATCAAGTAGAGGTCGGACCTTTAAGATTGCAAAGAGACCATAAGGGAAACTTATAGAATAAGTCGCACAATATCCTCATGGAGAGTGGTTGATTTTACGAAAAGCAAGAGGATATCACAATAGACCTTCCAGTTAAGTAGGGCAACCACAACATCAAACTTGCCGGATTTACACAAGGCCTACGTCATACTCTTAAGGAACACCAACCATCATTTCTGCTTGAGATTCAGATTTGGTTAGGCGTGCGGGAATTTCAGACTTGACACGTCCGAGGGAGGAGTTACAACAGATAACGAGAGGTAAGGATCTCAAGAATTGACTCCAGCGTCAAGCTCCAGAACACTAGCTAGATTGCGAGAGGAAAATTTGCTTTTCAAAGCGAAAAGATGTGGTCGTTAGAGTTTCGACATGAATCTAACTTATTGACCTAAGGTGTGCACCTGAACAATGGACTTGGCAGCACAGACAACTCGGCTTGATGATCTGATTACCAATCATGCTAAGAGCGCCATCAAAGTCCTTGGATGTCAAAGCAATATCATTTGCTAAGAATATCCGATTACCACCTCAATATGCATCCTCAACAATCTCGAGCCCGAGTAGCTCGGAGGTAGATGGATAAGGAAGTGTAAGAGCATCACTTCATCAAGTACGTCATGAGACTAAGCACGACCTCTTGATATAAAAGAGTGTGACACGCTAAGGTTGAACAGAACAAAAGCTAGACAAGCCTCTTATTCTGCGGATTACAATACTTTGACCTGGTCCGAGAAATGGACAAGGTACCGGAGTTTGTTTCTCCTAACATCCCGATGTGGAATGTATTGACGGGCCACAAGGGTAACATGCATCGGAACACACCAACGCACGTTATAACTTGACTATCAACTGACAGACAAGCATCGGACAGCAAAGTAAGAGTAAGGAACATGCTTTAGGATAAACCCCAAGATGTTGCAGAAGCACAAGATAGCACTCTTCCAACAACTCGTGCTGAAAGGGTTTTGCTAACAAGTGTTATTGGAGGAAACACAAACATAGGGGGAAAACTTGCTAAGAGCAATCTTGTCGTGATCCAGATGGTTTCATGACAGAATATCCAGCTATAGCTCATGACGGGGAAGAGTTTTGTTGCCGCAATTCAATTACGACTACAACCACCAAATGGAAGATTAACTTCAAATTTATCCAACCTGATGTAGTGTTAGCCTGGTACTGGGCTAGATCCTCGGACGTGTCAGGGTACTCAGCAACGTCGTCGTCTACGGATAACCCCAAAACATAACAAAAGGAAAATCAATACAAATGCATTCAAACAAGGATGATGACATGTTCAAATTAAGAATGCAGCAATTTAAGTGCTAAACATTTTATTAGGCAAGTTAAAATTAGGGTTTGGCAATTTAATAAACAAATAATGCATTTTAGGCATTTTTATTAGTTCAATTAATTGAAATTCTAAATTACCCGAAAGTTAAATTGTTTAATTCATGCATGCAAAATTAGATTCAAACAGATTACATTTTTAGCTTTAATTTGATATAAAATTCATAATTTTTGAAGGTGTGGATCAAAAGTTATAGATTTTACAAGTTTAATTAATTAGCAAAAGATTAAATTATTTTAGCGAATTAAATTAACTCTGAAAATCAAATAAAATTCATATTCGGTTAGTTTATGATTTTCTGGTTTGAAAACATATTTTTATTGCAATTTTTGACAAAAGATTCAGGTGTTATTTATTATTTACAAAAACAAGACAGATTAACTAAAGGACAGGGACTTAATTGTAAAAGGATTCGAAAACTGGGCTTTTATGCAAAAACTCAGATCTGGATCTGAGATCTGGAGTCCTTTTCCACCGGAGTGGTAGCTACCCACAGAGGATGACAGGCGGGGCCAGGGGTCCACTTGTCAGTGACAGGCGCAAAGGAAGAGAAAAAGGGGGTTTTATTTTGCAACAGAGGGGATTCGATCCCTAGATCGATCTGGGATGCAGGGGACAGTAACCAACTAGGCTGAGCTTCGGATCGTTGCACAAAAGGGGAACTCGGGCTAGAAGGGTTAGATCCGACGGATTAACTGAATTTTGGATACCAAAGTTCAGAGTTCCAGACAACCGGGCAGTGGACCGACGGCGACGTGCAAGCGCCGGCGACGTCCAGAAATGGGCGGCGCGGTGCCAGGATGCGGTGTGCATGCGGGTGCAAGGATAGCAAGCTCGAGCAGAGGAGCATCTCGGCTCGTGCCCGCGAACGTGCTCGACAGTGGCTACGGTGACGGTGGCGTTCGACGGCGTCCACCCAGAGCAAAGGGAGAAGGAGGATGTCCAGAAGGACGGGATGCGGCTGCTCACCGAAGGAGTCGAAGCAGGGAAAAACTCAACGACGGTGAGCGACCGGTGTCGAGGAAGAAGGGGAAGCAGACGGGGAAGAAAATGTCTTCGGGCGGGCGTAGACGAAGAAGAGGAAGTAGGGGAAGCAGATCCTGCGCGTCCGGCTCCTGCTCTGTGCGTGTCGTCGACGTAGTCGTGCCGAGCTCCTCCTCTGCTAGCCCGGCATGGCGCAGGCCATGGCAGCTTCCTCCGGCGGCGTTCTCCTCCGGCTTAGGTGGATGGTTCTCGGGAAGGTGGAGAAGCAGAGGGAGGAGAGGAAAAGGGAGGCGGCGGCGGAGAGGGAAAAAGGCTAGGGTTTTGGTGGGGGAGAGAGGCACCTAGGCTGCTGGCTTTATAGGGGAAAAAAGGGGGAGCGCAGGCGTGGCATGGCGCAACGCGGGCGAAGGCAAGGTTGCGAGGGTGACAGCGACGTCAACCGCGTCCTGAAGAAAAGGAGGCGGCATCGAAACAGTACTGGGCGGGGAAGGAGAAGGAGAAGAGAGAAAAGGGAGATGGGCTGCGGCCTTTTTCTTGTTTTTTTTCTTCCTTTTGCCTTTTCTTTTTCCACATAAATTTAGAAGAAGAGATAAGGAGGGAAAACAAAAATAGAGGCCATAATAAAAATATATCACAAAAATATTTTGTAAGCTTATTTATTGGCTGGACCAAAAATTAGAATTGATTTTATTTGTTAGTTTTCAAAATTAATTTGGGACACATGTAAAGATGACTTTAAACAACAAACCATTTTATTTATTCTTAAATTTTGCAAAAGCAACAAATGCAACAAAAAAATATGATGCAATGATGATGCACAAAATAAAATAACAAGCAAAGAAATTAAAAGGGGATTACTTTTGGGATGTTACACCTTAAGTGAGTAACCCAAGGTTTATCGAATCCACGGGAGGTAAAGGTCAACGATATCCCTCTCAAGCAACCCTGCAATTAAGATACAAGAAGTCTCTTGTGTCCCCAACACACCTAATACAATTGTCAGTTGTATAGGTGCACTAGTTCGGGAAGAGATGGTAAAATGCAAGTGATTTGGATGGTAAAAGGTGATTTTGTAATTCTGTAATAATAATGGCAGCAAGCAAACAAGTGACAAAAGTGACTAAAAACGGTGTATTAATGCTTGGAAACAAGGCCTAGGCTTCATACTTTCACTAGTGACTACTCTCAACATCATTAACATAATTAAACACATGATAGTTCCCACAAAAATATATGCGTGGTAGACGTTACTCGGAGATCATTCTTTTCTGGATCAAATAGGATGAGAATTGCGTAGGGCTACAAAAAACACACCTTCAAGTTCATATTCCACATCTATGGACACTTCATGCTGTCACTATCCGCATCCAAAGATAGTACCAACAAACACCACAACCTATTTCTTGAATAGTCTCCTTCTTCAATAACACAAGCATCAAGAAACCTCATGATCTATACAATCCAACAAATAAAGAACAAACTCATGATGAAGATCCTTCCAATCTATTATCCATAGAGTCACACACGGCACCCATCCTGTCACCGAGGTACCATGATCACAACGGTGGCTCCGGAAATTGTACTAAATAACACCACTTGAGCAACATCATATCCAACGAAGATCACATCATGTATTCAACTACACTAACAAAGCTCATGATCACAACGAAGATCACATCATGGGAGAGAGAGATAACCACATAGCTACTTGTATAAGCCTCAGCCCCGGTGAGGGACTACTACCTCCTCATCGCAGGAAGCAGCGGTGTTGATGGAGATGGCCCCCGCGGTCGATCCCCGTCCCGGCAGGGTGCCAGAACAGGACCTTCTGAACCCCCGAAACTTGTCGGCGATGGCGGCGGAGCTCTATTGCGTATTTGGGAAAATCCTTCGGGGGTAGGGTTTTTGCATCGGGGATGATTTTATAGGCATTGGAGGTGACCGAGGGGGTTCCCAAGGGGCAGGGGCGACCTGCGGCCGCGGCCTCCCCCTGGGCCGCGGCTGGTACCCGCAGGGGGACTTCTGGGCCTCAGCTGGACCTGCCCTTCTGTCTCCGGTCCTTATTTGTCCAATAAAAAATCGTCGTAAATTTTCGTCCAATTCCGAGAATATTTCCAGAAGTAACTTTCTGCAACAATTTCAGCACAAAAACAGGGAACTGGCACTGGGCATCTTGTCAATAGGTTAGTCCGAAAAAATGCATAAAAATGATGTAATATGATATTAAAAACATGTGACAACATCACAAAACTAGCATGGATCCCTCAAAAATTATAGATACGTCTGACACGTATCAGCATCCCCAAGCTTAACTCCTACTCGTCCTCGAGTAGGTAAGTGATAAAAAAATAATTTTTGATGAGACATGCAACCTACACAATCGTGATCAAGATAGTAATGTAAAGCATAGGATGTGAATGAAGTTATACAAAACAATTGTCTATAGTTGATAGCAAGAAAGCAATGAATAACGAAGTTGAATCATTCAAGCAAAACCTTTCATAATTAGTACGTTAAAGACATGAAAGCAATGTGATCCACATATTTGATTAATCCACAAAGGAAATAGTTCCACGAAAAAAGTGTTTGAGAATCAAAACAAAGAAGATTTAAGTTTTAGCAAAAAGCTTCAACTTCCAACGGTAAAGTCAATATAAAGATTTATGTTTAATCTGACAATGCAATATGATCAATGCTACCCAGGGTCAATGCTAGATGTTTGCTTTGGTGGAGATAGAAGGAAGAGGAAAACTGACTCAACATTAAAAGTAAAAGAAAGGCCCTTCGCAGAGGGAAGCAGGGATTAGTCATTTGCTAGAGCTTTTTATTTTTATAAACAGAAGTAAAACAATTTTGAGACATGCATGCTTTCGTCAACGACTTCACAACAAAGAAGGTATCTAGTCCCCCATAACAAGCAAGGCTTTTAGACTTGTGAGAGCAGCTGGTTTTTAGAGGAGCGAGTACGCTCTTCTTTCTCCTTGGTTTCACCACTGTCCAATGTTTGAGCTGATTTCTCAGATTTGCATTGCACGGAGGAGAATGTTGAGTTATATTTATATTTTGCTTAATTTGCTCTCGGGTTGATTCAAGTGAAGACGTAATCCATCGACACCGAGTGAAAGGGGGGAAATGACCTTGCTCGTCACAAGTTATATCTAGCTCTCTACTGCTCCCTCATGAGCTTAAAAACAGAGGCACAAAAAGGAGTATTTTGAATTTTTGAAGATAGCACATGAAAAATTTACTTGGAATGGCAGGAAATACCATGCATAGGTAGATATGGTGGACTCAGCTGGCAAGATAGTTTGGCTTTGGGATTTGGATGCACGAGTGAACCATACACTCAGTACGAATTTTTGGGCTTAGCAAAGAAGGTATTTGAAGCAAACATCTAAGATTAACCGGTAATAGAGTAGCATAAGACATTTATCCATCATAACCATAAAAGCTCCACACCGTCTCCAATGTTGACCAAACAATTCTTTTGATGGAAACATTAGCTTAAAGAATTAACAACTACGAAACACCACATAGTTTCAAGTTTTTAACAGTATTTCTTTACTAATCAATTCCACTCAAATAACCAGCAAGTTTAAGCATTCATCCTAATATCTCAAAACAAATGAGAAGTATCAAGTATCCACACAATGATCTACCATACTATGCATGCTTTTCATTTCATTCCAATATCACATGAATAGCATTTTGTCCCTTTGACAATTCAAGCAATTTACCAATAACAACTCTCCAACAAATATAAGTGAAGAACAAGAGAGTTTAACATCAACAACTAGCAGCTCTAAACAAGATAAAAGCTAAAAGCGAGAGCTTACTAGCAAACAAACAGTAGCTAAGAATACTCAACAAGATATAAGCGAAGCAAAGGAGTATTCAAATGAAAAAGCGGAGCGTGTCTCTCTCCCACACAAACAAAGCAAGGGTCCAACAAGCATATGACCAGCAAACGAACAAAACAAAACTGAAAGTAAAAAGATCACTACTAGGAAACTAGCTATAGGTGGAACCACCTTCTGTGGCGCACCAAACTGCCATGCGCCACAAAAAATATTTTTGTGGCGCATAGTTTTGCAGGCGGGAACCGAATGCGCCACAGAATTGTGGTTTTCAAATCCCACCCCCCAGTGGATCGCCTTTTCAGTTTTGCACGAAGTGAAAGAAAATGATAAAAAATTCAAAAAATAAAATCCTTTTAGATATAGGGAAGGTTTAGGGTCTAGTTGTTAGGAAAAATTTAAAATACACATTTTGAATTTTTTTCCAAAAGTAGGTAAAAAAATATTAAAACGGGCATAACTTTTGCATACGACGTCGAAAAAATGCGTTTAATACCATAAAAAAACTAGAGAAAATTCGGAACCGCCCTCACCCGGGTTTACCCGGTTAGACATTTCTCGGATTCTCAAAATTCCAAACGAAAAAAAAGTTATGGCCAAAAGAAGAAATTTTCCAGCAAAATCAAAAAAATTCAAAAAAAAAAATACAATTCTGTGGCGCACGTCTAGCCCATGCGCCACAGAATTGTTGGGCGGGATTCCAAATTTTGAATCCCGCCAGCCCCTTCTCCCACTCTTTTCTCCTTCTCTCCTCCACTTCTCCCTCCACTTCTCCTCTCCTCCACTTCTCCTCTCCCGTTCTCATCCACTTCTCCTCTCCCGTTCTCCTCTCCTATCCTCTCCTCCACATCTTCTCTCCTCCTCTTCCTCCACCTCCACCTCCACCTCCACCTTCAGGACCTCCACCTCCGGCGACCTCCACCTTCGGGACCTCCACCTTCGGTGACCTCCTCCACCCACCTCGGCGACCTCCTCCTCCTCCTCCACCTCCACCTTCGGCGACCTCCTCTACCACCCCGGCGACCTCCTCCTCAACCTCCACCTCCACCTCCGGTGACCTCCACCTCCACTTCCGGCGACCTCCTCTAGCGACATTCTTCTCCTTCTCCACCATCCCCGGTGACCCCCATCCTCCACCCACCCACCTCCGACGACCCCCTACTCCACCCACGGCAACACGGCCTCCGACGAGCTCCGGCGAAATTCCGCCTTTTTTTTTGAAATTCAAAAAAAAATCTGTGGCACGTGGGGGTGGGTGCGCCACTGAAATATTTCTGTGGCGCACGGTTCTGGGTGCGCCACAGAATCTTCGCATTTCTGTGGCGCACCACCGGCGTGCACCACGGGAATATATTTTAGTGGCGAGGATTTTGTGGTGCATCCACCTGTTTCCAGGGATGCGCCACAGAAGTCCAAATTGGTGCGCCACAGATAGCCTATTCTGTAGTAGTGGATGCTCCGAGCATAGCACATAATATGTAAAGTGATAAAAACTTAGTTCAAGGAAGACGACCTCATGATAGTCAATGAAGAAGAGGGGATGCCTTGGGCATACCCAAGCTTAGACGCTTGATGGTTCTTGATATTAAGAGGGGGTTCCATGGGGGCATCCCCAAGCTTGAGCTCTGATCCATCTTCAATTTCTTCATTGTCCTCTCCTTTGGAACTTAAAAACTCCCTTCACACAAAATTTCTCATAAACTGATTAGAGGGTTAGTGCTCATAAATTAAAATGCACATGTGTTCAACTCAAGACAAATTGCAAACAACTTTATTGGGCATTAGCTACTGTTTACTAAGCCTCAGTGTGGCACTCCGTTTCTAGAGTATCACATTTGACGATAGTAAAAGAGACGAATACAAATAAAAGCAGAATCTGTCAAAAACTAAACAATCTGTAAAGATCGAATTGTTCGAGGCACTTCTGTAGCTCAAATCAGAAAAGTCAAAACTAATGAAAGATAGATAAAAGTATCAGGCTTGCTGTCTAAAAATGTCAGAAAAATATAAAATTCGGAGGATTTTTAGATTTTCGAACAGTGAAAGAAAAAATTCTGTTTCTGGACAGCAAAACAACACCTCACACTTTCAATGCATTAGAGGCTAAACTTGGCACAATAAAAACAAAAGAAAAAGATACAATGAAATTGCTACAGAGGCAACAACTTCATGATTGGGTGGGTGCCCTTTCTGTGGCGCATGGGGCCACATGCGCCACAGATTGTCACAATTCTGTGGCGCATGTGGCCCCATGCGCCACAGAATTATGGCTTTCTGTGGCGCATGTGGCCCCATGCGCCACAGAATTGTGGTTTTCAGATCCCACCCCCCCCCCCCCTCGCCCCCCGTGGATCGCCTTTTCAGGTTTGCACGAAGTGAAAGAAAATGATAAGAAATTCAAAAAATAAAATCCTTTTAGATATAGGGAAGGTTTAGGGTCTAGTTGTTAGGAAAAATTTAAAATACACATTTTGACTTTTTTTTCCAAAAGTAGGTAAAAAAATATTAAAACGGGCATAACTTTTGCATACTACGTCGAAAAAATGCGTTTAATAACTTAAAAAAAACTAGAGAAAATTTCGGAACCGCCCTCAGGGTTTACCAAGTTCGACATTTCTCGGATTCTCAAAATTACAAACGAAAAAAAAGTTATGGCCAAAAGAAGAAATTTTCCAGCAAAATCAAAAAAATAAAAAAAATACAATTCTGTGGCCTCCACCTTCGGCGACCTCCACCTTCGGGACCTCCACCTCCGGTGACCTCCTCCACCCACCTCGGCGACCTCCTCCTCCTCCACCTCCACCTTCGGCGACCTCCTCCACCACCCCGGCGACCTCCTCCTCAACCTCCACCTCCACCTCCGGTGACCTCCACCTCCACTTCCGGCGATCTCCTCCGGCGACATTCTTCTCCTTCTCCACCATCCCCGGCGACCCCCATCCTCCTCCCACCCACCTCCGGCGACCCCCTACTCCACCCACGGCAACATGGCCTCCGACGAGCTCCGAGGAAATTCCGCCTTTTTTTTTGAAATTCAAAAAAAAAATCTGTGGCGCATGGTGGTGGGTGCGCCACTGAAATATTTCTGTGGTGCACGGTTCTGGGTGCGCCACAGAATCTTCGCATTTCTGTGGCGCACCACCGGCGCGCGCCACAGAAATATATTTTAGTGGCGAGGATTTTGTGGCGCATCCACCTGTTTCCAGGGATGCGCCACAGAATTCCAAATTGGTGCGCCACAGATAGCCTATTCTGTATTAGTGGATGCTCCAAGCATAGCACATAATATGTAAAGTGATAAATACTTAGTTCAACGAAGACGACCTCATGATAGTCAAGCTTAGACGCTTGATGGTTCTTGATATTCAGAGGGGGTGCCATGGGGGCATCCCCAAGCTTGAGCTCTGATCCATCTTCAATTTCTTCATTGTCCTCTCCTTTGGAACTTAAAAACTCCCTTCACACAAAATTTCTCATAAACTGATTAGAGGGTTAGTGTTCATAAATTAAAATGCACATGTGTTCAACTCAAGACAAATTGCAAACAACTTTATTGGGCATTAGCTACTGTTTACTAAGCCTCAGTGTGGCACTCCTTTTCTAGAGTATCACATTTGACGATAGTAAAAGAGACGAATACAAATAAAAGCAGAATCCGTCAAA
Organism: Puccinellia tenuiflora; assembly: GCA_012064385.1. NCBI lineage: Eukaryota > Viridiplantae > Streptophyta > Magnoliopsida > Poales > Poaceae > Puccinellia > Puccinellia tenuiflora. Next base: position 413,620 of record QRDG01001999.1, on the reverse strand, counting down.
AACTAAACAGCCTGTAAAGATCGAAATGTTCGAGGCACTTCTGTACCTCAAATCAGAAAAGTCAAAACTAACGAAAGATAGATAAAAGTATCGGGCTTGCTGTCTAAAAATTTCAGAAAAATATAAAATTCAGAGGATTTTTAGATGTTCGAATAGTGAAGGACAAAATTCTGTTTCTGGACAGCAAAACAACACCTCACACTTTCAATGCATTAGAGGCTAAACTTGGCACAATAAAACCAAAAGAAAAAGATACAATGAAATTGCTACAGAGCAATAACTTCATGACTCAAGAAAAACAAAAACAAACTGAAAGAAAAGAAAACATGGGTTGCCTCCCAACAAGCGCTTTTCTTTTAAGCCTTTTAGCTAGGCATGATAATTTTAATGATGCTCTCATAAGAATAAGAGTTGGAACGCAAAAGAGAGCATCATGAAGTAAATATCAAACACATTTAAGTCTAACTCTCTTCCTATGCATAGGCATCTTGTAAGAAAATAAATCATTGGAGCATAAAGCATTAAGCATAGGAAGGCAAAGCAGGTGCAACATTAAAACATTCAACATAAAGAGGGGAACTTCATAAGATGAAAATTTATATAACCACACTTCCCTCTCTCATAATAACTTTTAGTAGAATCATAAGAAAACTCAATAACATAACCATCACATAAAGCATTTTTCTTATGATTCACATGCATAAAAGTATTATTATTACTCTCCACATAAGTAAAATCTTTCTCATTAGTATTAGTGGGAGTAACACGATCATAATCATCATTGTAATCATCATAAATAGGAGGAATATAATAATCATAATAAACTTTTTCCTCAATAGTAGGTGGACTGAAAATATCACATTCATCATTATAATCATCATATATAGGAGGCATAGTATCATCAAAGCAAATTTCCTCCTTCCAGCTTGGGGGACTAAAAAGATCATATTCATCAAAACCGGCATCCCCAAGCTTGCAATTTTCCATAGCATTAGCAACAATGGCATTCAAAGAAATCATACTAATAACATTGCTACTAGCATGATTGTTATGCAAATAAAGTTCCATAGGTTTATTAATTTTCTCTTCAAAAGCATCATGACCAATTTCAAGATAAAGTTTATAAAGCTCTCTCATTTTTTCGTTGTTTTCCATTAAGCCTAACTAGTGAAATAAAAACAAGAAACAAAAAGATTTAATTGCAAGATCTAAAGAAGATACCTTCAAGCGCTCACCTCCCCGGCAACGGCGCCAGAAATTAGCTTGATGTCTACTACACACTTCTATTCTTGTAGACTTGTTGGGCCTCCAAGCGCTGAGGTTTGTAGGACAGCGGCAAATTTCCCTTAAGTGAGTAACCCAAGGTTTATCGAATCCACGGGAGGTAGAGGTCAAAGATATCCCTCTCAAGCAACCCTGCAATTAAGATACAAGAAGTCTTTTGTGTCCCCAACACACCTAATACAATTGTCAGCTGTATAGGTGCACTAGTTCGGCGAAGAGATGGTAAAATGCAAGTGATATGGATGGTAAAAGGTGATTTTGTAATTCTGTAATAAAAATGGCAGCAAGCAAACAAGTGACTAAAGTGACTAAAAACGGTGTATCAATGCTTGGAAACAAGGCCTAGGCTTCATACTTTCACTAGTGACTACTGTCAACATCATTAACATAATTAAACACATGATAGTTCCCACAAAAATACATGCGTGGTAGACGTCACTAGTACAGAAAGGCCTATCAGTGGCGCACGGATTTGGAATTCTGTGGCGCACGGGCGGTGTGCCACAGAATCCTCGCCACTAAATTTTTTTTTCTGTGGCGCACGGGCTTGGTGCGCCACAGAAATAGCCAGGGTTTTTGTGGCGCACTATGCAACCATGCGCCACAGAATCTCCTTTTCGATTTAAAAAAATACGGCCCACACCCGTAGCCGCGCAGCCCCACCCGTGCCTCCTTCGATGCCACATCTCGCCGCTCCTAGTGGACGCTGCTGGTGCTCGCCGCCGCCTACGTGCTCTTCCGCGTCCTCCTCTTCCTCATCCCGCCCACCGTCCCCTGGAGCGCAAGGAAGAGCCGGGAGAGCGACGAGCCCGAGAAAGCCGCTGAGGTAGCCGGCGCCATGCTTGAGGTCGAGGGAGCTCACGGTGGCAGTGGTCCGCTCGGAGAAGAGGCCTGGTCTTGTGCATGACCTCGGGCAGCTCGGGATCCAGCGCCTAGGAGGTCACGAAGAGCACCGCGCCCATGGTGTACACGGCGGAGGCGAGCCCGGCCGTGGCGGCGATGTCGTTGGCGCAGGGGACTGGGAGGTTGCCCCCAATGGCCTGCAGCTGGCGCGAGGCGGACCAGGACTTGGAGACGCTCCAGGAGAGGGATCGGAAGTGAGGAGCCGGAGCCGGACCCCGAGCCGCTGCTCCTCCGGCGGTCGTGGCCATGCCCGGGCTTTGGTGGCTATGCCCGGTACGGCACCCTTCTCGCCGCCGCCAAGTCCGCGCCGCTCGCCTCCTTCCACCATTTGTCGTCGGCCGCGTGAGAGGATAAGGAGGAGAGAGGATGGGGCGGCCGTGCGTGAGAGGATAAGAAGGAGAGAGGATGGGGTAGGGGTGCGGGCCGGGTGCGTGGTGGGGTTGACCAGTGAGATCTAGACAGATCCAGATCTGGATATTTCGATTATCCGTGGCGCATGGAGGGGTGCGCCACGGAAATGTTGTTTTCTGTGGCGCATGGAACTGGGTGCGCCACAGAAAGAAGCATTTCTGTGGTGCACGAGGGATGGTGCGCCACAGAAATATGACTTTCTGTGGCGCACGGGTGATGGTGCGCCACAGAATGTCATATTTCTGTGGCGCACCAGCCCCGTGTGCCAAAGAAACCTGACTTTCTGTGGCGCACGTTGTTTCGGTGCGCCACAGAATTGCAAAATTCTGTGGCGCACCCAAAAACGTGCGCCACAGAAATAATTTCTGTGGCGCACGGCAAATAGGTGCGCCACTAAAAGGGTTTCCACCTATAGCTAGTTTCCTAGTAGTGCGTTACTCGGAGATCATTCTTTTGTGGATCAAATAGGATGAGAATTGCGTAGGGCTACGAATAGCACACCTTCAAGTTCGTATTCCACATCTATGGACACTTCATGCTGTCACTATCCGCATCCAAAGATAGTACTAACAAACACCACAACCTATTTCTTGAATAGTCTCTTTCTTCAATAACACAAGCATCAAGAAACCTCATGATCTATTCAATCCAACAAATAAAGAACAAACTCATGATGAAGATCCTTCCAATCTATTATCCATAGAGTCACACACGGCACCCATCCTGTCACCGAGGTACCATGATCACAACGGTGGCTCCGGAAATTGTACTAAATAACACCACTTGAGCAACATCATATCCATTACACATAGGGAAACATCATGTATTCAACTACGCTAACAAAGCTCATGATCACAATGAAGATCACATCATGGGAGAGAGAGATAACCACATAGCTACTTGTATAAGCCTCAGCCCCGGTGAGGGACTACTCCCTCCTCATCGCGGCGGTCGATCCCCGTCCCGGCAGGGTGCCGGAACAGGACCTTCTGAACCCCCCGAAACTTGTCGGCGATGGCGGCGGACCTCTATTGCGTATTTGGGAAAATCCTTCGGGGGGTAGGGTTTTTGCATCGGGGATGATTTTATAGGCGTCGGAGGTGACCGAGGGGGTTCCCGCAGGGGCGACCTGCGTCCGCGGCCTCCCCCTGGGCCGTGGCTGGTACCCGCAGGGGGGCTTCTGGGTCTCAGCTGGACCTGCCCTTCTGGTTCCGATCCGTATTTGTCCAATAAAAAATCGTCGTAAATTTTCGTCCAATTCCGAGAATATTTCTAGAAGTAACTTGCTCCAACAATTTCAGCACAAAAACAGGGAACTGGCACTAGGCATCTTGTCAATAGGTTAGTCCAACAAAATGCATAAAAATGATGTAATATGATATTAAAAACATGTGACAACATCCCAAAACTAGCATGGATCACTCAAAAATTATAGATACGTTTGACACGTATCAGTATATTACAGGAAATACAGGTATATCAAATTACAGGAAATACAGGTATATTACAGGAAACAGTAAATACAGGTATATGTTATAGGAAATACAGGTATATCACATTACTTAGAGCCCGAGATACACAATTTTTACACAAGTCGTATGATACAAAAGTTCATCGTTTCACACATTACAAATGAAGAGGTCACCGCCTACACTAGCCTGACGTTCCTTGCGTCGCGCCCAAAATCTTCGAAGGCTATGTCCAATGCTTCCCACTGGCAAGCGTCTGAAGGGTGTGTCAGGATCACGCCCTTCTCCGGATCTGCTTCGGGCTTCTCCCTTTTCGCGTGCCATTGCATGAGCTTTGCTTACTTAGGGTCCACGAAATACCGCTGCAGACGGGGAGTGATAGGAAAGTACCATACCACTTTTCGAGAAACATTCTTGTTCCCACTCTTGTACCGTCCCTGGCCGCACACCGGACATGTGGTTCTGTCCTTGTACACGCCCTGATAAATTGCACAATCATTGGTGCAGGCGTGGTATCTCTCGTACGGTAGGTCAAGAGGACACACGACTTTCTTAGCCTCCTCGATACTACTTGGCAATGTCTTCCCCTCGGGAAGACGATCATGCCAGAATTAAAGGTTCTTGCTGAAGCTGACGTCGGTCCATCTGTTTTCCTCCTTCATCTGTAGAGCATCAAGCGTTACATGCAAGCGCGTATCCTGGGGCTGGCAATCAGGATACAACGGAGTCATCACGTCTTTCTTCATTTGCTCCAGCTTGGCTTTCTCTCTGGCTGCACCTCTGACGTTGCTCGTCTCCTTGAGGAGGAGTTCTTGAACATGAGGGTCCTGCAAGGCCAAAGTTAGCGAAGTCTGCGTGTCCGTGTCTTCTCCACCACCATCTACTCCTTCATCATGACCGTGTCCACCGGCATCTCCTTCGTCATGATGATCTTGTCCGCCGGCATCACCTTCGTCATGATGATCTTGTCCGCCGGCATCTCCTTTGTCATGATAACCATGTCCGGGAGACTCTTCGTCTTCTTGCCCGCCCTTGTCTTCATGCGCACCATTTGTTGTCGGCGCCTTGTTGAAGCCTATCCAGAAACCGCGCCTGAGCAGGTGTTCCTCCAATTGTCCGGAATCAGGGTCGATCCAGCTCACGAGTTTGCATGTTCGACACGGACATCTTATCTGGCGCCTGTTGCACCGAATCATGTCCGCCTTCGCTTCTTCCTTGTATCTACCGATTTGACTGGAGCTCATCATGATGACGATGGTTGCTATAGATAAAGCAGAAATGAGAAACGAGAGTATGTCAAGTAGAACCGCAACATGCACACGCGCGCACACACACACATGCATGATCTCCGAAAAAAATTGGCATGACCTCTCCTAAATCTAGGACATATGGGTAGTGCAAAAATTTGCCGAAATGAAAGTTAATCGACATTTCGGCAAACATCCATGCACCACGCCGGCGCAAGCAACAAAAAAAGTTTCTTCGCACATGAAAAAATTCATGCACACCACACAAGTTTCATATACAAGCATCGTCTCGCCATCATGCAAACCGCCCGTCGACAAGCGCTTCACCTACAACCATACACATCGCCAGCCACACAAAACATGCATATGCATGTCCATCCAACTATACTCACCTAGTAGGTTTGTCACCGAGACATGAGCGCGATCGATGAGAGAGAGTGTGTGGTGTTGGAGAGAAAAAGAGATGTATTGGGAGAGGGGGAGAGTATATATGGAGCCTCCCCGGGCCCTCACCAATTATCTATCAAACAAAGTAGCTTTAACTACAAAAAAATGGAGAAAAGTATGGGCAAAATGGGATGGGAGGGAGGAGGAACACGAGCTAGCAAGGTGGGAGGAGAGGGGGGCTGCCACTTTTGTATTTCTGGACAACAATTCTGTGGCGCATGGACACACATGCGCCACAGAAATATAACTTTCTGTGGCACATGGAACAGGATGCGCCACAGAAATCCATATTTCTATGGCGCATCTGGGCCCATGCGCCACAGAAATGGCTCCCCCCAATCATTGGTGCCGGGGCCCACCCATATTTCTGTGAGGCATGGAGCCAGATGCGCCACAGAAAAGATGGCGTAGGATGCAATCCAGCCGTTGGTGGTGGGGTCCGCATATTTTCTGTGGCGCATGGGCACGAGTGCGCCACAAAAATACCTAATTCAGTGGCGCATGGGCTAAACATGCGCCACAGAAAGTGGAGGAATTCTGTGGCGCATCGCCCACGGTGCGCCACAGAATGGCATTCCACCTATAGCTAGTTTCCTAGTAGTGTTTGTGCACTCCTCAATAGTGCATAAACATTGGGGAGCTTCTCCATTTTTATTTAGAACTCCCGTTTTGGATCTTTTCGATTGCTTTTCTCCTTTGTGGAGATGTGATGTAGGGTGTTGCCCGATCTTCACGGATTTGAGGCGGGAAAGAGGATGAACACGAAGAACACGGAGGTGGAAACGAAGAACACGAGGGGAAAAGGGGCAAATCGTGGGGATAACTCGCGAAGCCTACAAGGGAGAATCACCCGGCAACAAACCCCCAGCGGAGCAGCCTCCGGATCCCAAAACCCAAGTCAACAACACGCTTAATGAAACCGATTTCTCTTACCGGCCGGTCCACCGATCCAATAGAATCACCGCAGTGAAAGATTGGTTTGCACTACTAGAGACACCTAAGTGAAAGAGTAGCTACAACAAGAGATTCATCATCCTCCTCGGAGGAACCCATCACGGGAAGGAGCAACGCTCAACTCTAGTTCATTCTTCTCTGCCTCTAATGGGAAAGGGGGAAAGCTATTTATAGTTTAGTACAAAAAGGGGCTGAAAGGTGGGGGTCCGGCCTGGGGGCCGGCCTGGGCCGGCCTGGAGGCCGGCGACGTCTGGAGGGGGCCCGGCCTGGTGGCCGGCCTGGGCCGGCCTGGAGGCCGGCGTCGTCTGGAGGGGTGCCGGCCTGGGGGCCGGCCTGGGCCGGCTGGGAGGCCGGCTGGCTCTGGTTGGGTGCCGGCCTGGGGGCCGGCCTAGGCCGGCTGGGAGGCCGGCCGGCTCTGGTGGGGTGCCGGCCTGGGGGCCGGCCTAGGCCGGGCTGGAGGCCGGCCTGCCTGTCTTCGCCTCCTTCTTCCTCTCCTTGTCCATGACGCTTCCTTCTCCTCATCCACGCGTAGGCCTTAGTTGATTGGAGTCCATGGAGTTCCTTGCCACCCTTTGGAGTCCTTGCTGGCTTGTCGTACGTTGGAGTGCTTGACATGGTGTAGTCGTTGGGTTGGCCTACATCATCTCCCCCTCCTTCGAAAAGCGTCGTCCACGACGCTAGCACGTCCTCATCGAGTGAAGGAGATAGATGTCTCGACGTTGAAGTGGAAGTCACCATGCCACTATTGATACCTATACGCACCAAAGACCAAGCAAAATATGTGTGTGCATGATAGAGGAGCACATCATTGACGACATGTCCAAATTTGTTCATAACACCATTAGCACAACACAAATATATGGAATGGAATACAAATGCAAGGTCATTGTGCAAACAACTCGTCCAAACATCCTCAAAATGTGGGAACACAAAATCTCCAATAAAATTTGAGAAGGCTAAGATAGCTATCTCATTTTGAACCATATGATGTTCATTGCATTGAAAGCATCGAAAAGATAGGTTTGTGAACCACACAAGGTGAGAGAGGCTCTTATCATCGCCATCATGGGTGCAACCAAAGCAAAGAGAAGAGCAAGTGTTCATCAATTTTGTTGCAACACCAAGAAGACAACATCCAAAGGTCTCATGACAAGACATACTCAAAATACCATTATGGTTGCAAAGAAGCCAACGGAAAGAGCAATTGTGCATCATACTTGTTGCAACACATAAATCATCTACAAGGAAGATCAAGGGAGCATGAATGTCACAAAGGAAAATCAAAGCACTCACATGTTTGCACGCGAACCAAAGGAAAGAGCAATTGTTCAATTTGTTCAATGCAAAACATGGAAAAGGAAATAGAGGTTCGTCGGAGCCACAACTCTCATGGAAAATGCTCTCAAGAGCTCTTTTGTCAACTCATGCTCAATTGAGGTTGACATTATGAAGCGTGAGCCATTACACACGAAATTCCATAAAAAGAAATTGTGTGCATGGTACATGAATGCATCATCCATTATGACGCATCTATCCATTTGCACATCACCAAACACACCAATATCAAAAGGAATGTATGACATATGTGAGTGGTTAATATGCAAAAGGAAGGGTAAGTTCTCAACATGGCAAAAGGAAGAATCTCCAAATTTTGAGAAAGCTATGGGGGCATTCTCATAAGACATCATATCAACATTATTGCAATCCAAGCATTGGAAAGAGAAATTGTTCAACTTCTTGGATGCAACAATGGGAGAAAATTGAAAAGATTCATAGCAAGGCATGGGTATGGAAAGATCATCACAATTAGGTAATTCCACATGATCAACATTGGTTTTGGACAAGGTATCACATGGGAATATGAAAGAAGTATATGTGACATCAAAAGGATCATCCATAACATGCAAGCAATCACAAGTCATCATGTCCACTAGTGGGATCATGGCATCGTCAACACCTATATTCGTACCTTTGTAGTCTCGCTCATGTGAAGTAGGTGTTGTGGTAGAGGTAGCGGCGTCCATGTGGCCGACTTGTTCATCATGATGTAGACATGGGGTGGCATCGTCTTCATCCTCCATGTACATCTTCTCCATAATAGGCACCATCATGTCGGGGCTTGGCGTCTCATCATCAATGGAACCTTGTACAACATGAGAGAACACACTAGAGGTAGAGGGTAAGTTGTTAGAAATCGAAATGGCCTCACTTGACCTATCAACTACCTCTCCCAACTCAAGTGGTGTATCACTCATTCCCTCAAAGTGGAAGCACTCAATCTCGCATATGGTGGAGGCACTCAACTCACTTGCACTCTCACTCAAGTGGGCTAGGTGGCTCTCATGCTCACATGGGATTGGTACCGTTTTATCATTCAAGCACATAGGGATAGGCTCGGTAGTCGCAACTCCATTCGCCGCCTTGGTTGAAGGGACACTCCCATGCTCAACCTCTTCACTTGGCTCGCCATCACAAGTGGTAGCCTCTTCAATGCTCGCCCCCTTGGTCGAAGGGAAAGTCCCATGCTCGACCGTCTTCTCGCCATCTTCATGGTCACCATCTTTTGGTGTGGACAATAAGCTCGATGAAGAGTCATGTGAGGGCTTGAAGAACTTGGATAAGCCGGCGATGAAGTTCTCGCGGATGGTCTTGAGCTCGGCTTGCTCGATCTCGAAGTTGGCATTGTCGGTGTCGAGCTTGGTCCTCCACTCGTCGAGGATGGCCTTGAGTTTGTCCCGGTCCTTCTTGGAGTGTGATCTACTCTTGGACGCCCTTTTGGTGGTGGCACGCGGAGGAGGCTCCATTTGATGTGTACTTGCCGCCATCTTGTATGTAGATGTAGACGCGTGATGGCGTGGCCTTGAGTAGCTTGAGTCCTCATAGTGGCGTCGATGATGATCATGAGTAGACGTACGCCGATGAAGATCCTTGGTGTTCCTTGACGAAGACTCATGTGCATAGGCACTTTGCGTTGGCCGCCGTCTCGAGGGTGAGGTAGCTTGACATCGAGGAGGAGGGCGTGTCTCCTTGTCCTCTAGGCGAAGATGCTTTGAGCTCCGTCTCCTTGAGCTTATAGGTTCTTGATGGCGGTGGCGCTCTTGAGTTCTTGGTCTTGAGGATCGCCGAGGTGGGTACTCATCATCGGAGTCGTCATCAACAAAGTGTGTAGAGCCTCGTGGAAGATCCTTGACGTGCCTTGAGGAGCCGTAGTCGATGTAGGGTTCCACCACCTCATTGGAGTTGCAGTCGAAGTAGTGGTCCACCATGGTGTTGATGCTTGAAGGCTCCAAGTCGGTGTAGCACTCCGTGTCGTGGACGGTTGCGGCATCATAGTCGTAGTAGTGGTGGTGCTCCGCCATGTAGTCCATGCTCGAGGAGGTGTCGGCGATGTCGAGGTCCACCATATCATCCATGCTTGGGGCGCCGTAGTCATTGTCGCTCATGATGTCATCCATGCTTGGCGCGCCGAAGTCGTTGTCGCTCATCATGTTCTCATCATCATGGCCTCCATAGGGTGCTCCGCTCTCACTAGACATGGTCAATCACAAGACAAGTGTATATATATGTGGAGTGGAAGGAACTAAGAAACCAACCTCACCTAGTAGATAGTATTGGAACTAGTGGACCATGCCAAGAGAAACCGATACACAAGAATGCGGGTGACTTGAATTTCAAAGATCCAAACGCAACTCCAAAACACACACGGCTTATGAGTGGATAGGTATGAATTGTGGAAAGCAAATGGAACAACCGGAAACCAAGATATTGTAAAGGCAAGTAGAGAACCACGATGACCACAAAGCAAATACAAGTCGATCTCAAAGGATAGGAGTGAAGCACATAGAAACACACGCTTTGAAAAGTGGGACTTGTGCAACCAAAATGAGCTAGTGATGGACCTAGCGAAGACTAAAGCTCAAGTCGCACAAGTACAAGAGAAACCAACTCGATTGCAAATTATTGGTGGGCTACAAGATTTGCACAAAGATACCACACCTACAATTTTTCATCGAGGTAGCGCGACCTACAAGAGATATGGCATTGAGGCTCTTTCTTTTATTTGCTCTCTTTTGATTCTTTTCCTATTCTCTTTGGCCTCTTACTCTCTTTTTCTATTTTGCCTCTCACTTTGCTTGCCAACAACAACTATATGAACTAGCGCATACAAGGGTTGCTCGGAATACTACGAGGTATCAAGTGTGCAAAGCCCAAGCAATCATAGATGAGCTAGTCTCAATAGGTAAGATAAGCACAAATGGCTTGGCTAACAAGTGATGCAAGGTGGGAGAAGGTTCGGGGATGTTATACCTTTCGTCGACGATCTTCACCCGGTGGAGTGGAATGTCCCTTCCTTGCTCACGAAATATGGTGGCAATAGATGATGGATCAACCGCCGTGGTGATGTAGAGCTTGTCCGTAGCTTCGATTAGAGACGAAAATCACCAAAAACGGAGTCCGGAGTGAAAAGTTATGGCCAAAACAAAATTTCAGCAGGGGAACCGGCCTGGGGGCCGGCCTAGGCCGGGCTGGAGGCCGGCGGCTTCTGCCGGGGGTCCGGCCTAGAGGCCAGCCTAGGCCGGGCTGGAGGCCGGCCGGGCTACCTTCCCGGGACGCGAAAATGCGCGATTTGGGCGGAAAAACTGCCCGAAAAACACCAAATCGGAGGGGAAATCAATGTAATTTGGCCATGGGAACGCAAAGTGAGGTAGATCAACAAGTATAGCAATGGATCCACGGATCAAAACCTACCAAAACTCACAAGAATCTCAGATCGATCCAAAAGCAATTTGGGGCTATTTTTGTTGGAAATTTTCGAAATTAGCAAAATCAAAGAAAAATTTTGTGGATATGGGGGTGGAAACAAAGGCAAATCCGTGGCAACCCTTGCTCTGATACCATATGATGTAGGGTGTTGCCCGATCTTCACGGATTTGAGGCGGGAAAGAGGATGAACACGAAGAACACGGAGGTGGAAACGAAGAACACGAGGGGAAAAGGGGCAAATCGTGGGGATAACTCGCGAAGCCTACAAGGGAGAATCACCCGGCAACAAACCCCCAGCGGAGCAGCCTCCGGATCCCAAAACCCAAGTCAACAACACGCTTAATGAAACCGATTTCTCTTACCGGCCGGTCCACCGATCCAATAGAATCACCGCAGTGAAAGATTGGTTTGCACTACTAGAGACACCTAAGTGAAAGAGTAGCTACAACAAGAGATTCATCATCCTCCTCGGAGGAACCCATCACGGGAAGGAGCAACGCTCAACTCTAGTTCATTCTTCTCTGCCTCTAATGGGAAAGGGGGAAAGCTATTTATAGTTTAGTACAAAAAGGGGCTGAAAGGTGGGGGTCCGGCCTGGGGGCCGGCCTGGGCCGGCCTGGAGGCCGGCGACGTCTGGAGGGGGCCCGGCCTGGTGGCCGGCCTGGGCCGGCCTGGAGGCCGGCGTCGTCTGGAGGGGTGCCGGCCTGGGCCGGCTGGGAGGCCGGCTGGCTCTGGTTGGGTGCCGGCCTGGGGGCCGGCCTAGGCCGGCTGGGAGGCCGGCCGGCTCTGGTGGGGTGCCGGCCTGGGGGCCGGCCTAGGCCGGGCTGGAGGCCGGCCTGCCTGTCTTCGCCTCCTTCTTCCTCTCCTTGTCCATGACGCTTCCTTCTCCTCATCCACGCGTAGGCCTTAGTTGATTGGAGTCCATGGAGTTCCTTGCCACCCTTTGGAGTCCTTGCTGGCTTGTCGTACGTTGGAGTGCTTGACATGGTGTAGTCGTTGGGTTGGCCTACATCAAGATGTTTAGAATGAGTTCATCTTATTTGCAATTTTTGGATCCTCAATATAGTTTGATTTCCTCCAAATATTCATCATTGGATATGTGCATTTGATTTCACTCATATCTTGAGAAATGCACACCTTTTTGAGGAACTCATATTATATTGGCCTTCTAAATTTTTCCTCCCATTTCGGCAATCGATGCCAATGGGGGAGAAGTTTAGAGGGTTTAAGGGAATTTGACTTTATGCATTTGTTTGGTTCTTAAGCATTTGCCTTTAATGCTCTTGCATCCTTGCTTGTTTGTCTTGCAAGGTTGCTTAATTCATTATATAAACCCTCTTAAAAGGGATTGTCATCAATTACCAAAATGCGGGAGATTGAAAGTGCATGGTTGCCCCCATGTGTGGTTTTGGTAGTTTTGGTAATTAATGGCAATCTCTATAGCCTAATGTTTGCATTGAGATATCTTTATAGATCTTGTCCATGGGAAAAGATTGGAGTTCATGTGTTGGAATCTAGAAGAGTATATGATGACCAAGCCGTCATATACATCAAGAGAAGAAGATGAAGTGCAAGTGGATACATGAAGATGGAGCTTTGCAAGGCTCTCCCATAATGATGTATGGGGGATAATTTGAAGAAGTCTTCATCAAGCATGTGCTAGCATGCACAATCAAGAAAGGTGATCGAACTTGAGGGAGTCAAGATCGCCATCATCTAGCTCAAGTGGATTATGCGCAAGGCAAAGGTATGATTTTGATAGGTTTTCTATTTTACCGATCTCATGATGTTAGTTGAGAGACCGGGTTATAGGATAGATAACCGTACTATCAAGAGGGGCTCTCAAGTGAGTAACTTGATCGCATCTTTGTGGAGAGCTCAAACCTTTGCATACTTGGCATATCATCTTTCTTGGTTGTTATTTGGCTTTTATCCATGTGAGAATTTAGAGCTTGTGTTCATCTTCATACTAAGCTCTAGTACATCAAAACCGGATCTCATGAATACCTTCTTGCGTTTTTGATATTGGAGGTTTTAACGGTTTTCTCTTCTAAGAGAGGTCAAACTCTCTTCAAAATATGAAAACAAACATTAGTCCATAGATATTGTCATTCATTACCAAAACCACACATGGGGGCAACCATGCACTTTCAATCTCCCCTATTTTGGTAATTGATGACAATCCCTTTTTAAGAGGGTTTATATAAACAATAGAGCATCCTTGCAAGACAAACAAGCAAGGATGCAAGTGCATTAAAGGAAAATGCAACAAAAGCATAAAACCCGAATTCTCTTAAACCCTCTCAACTTCTCCCCCATTGGCATCGATTGCCGAAATGGGAAGAAAAATTTAGAGATCCAATATAATATGAGTTCCTCCATAAAGTGTGCATTTTTCAAGATATGAGTGAAATCAAATTCACATATCCATTGATGAATAGTTAGAGGAAATCAAACTATATTGAGGATCAAAGATTGCAAACAAAAATATATATCTCTAAACATCTCCCCTAAAAGGAGATAAGCAATCGAGAAGATCCAACAAACCAAATAAAACACAAAGTTTTATGATTTGACCAAACGAGTGTTCAAAATAAAATTGGAGAAGCTCCCCAATGTTCATGCACCATTTGAAGTAGTGAACGAATATGGAATCCTCACTCCCCCAAACTCATCTAGAACACACAACAAGTGCAAGAGTGCATAAAATTAAAGAAAAACATAGCACTTGCACCAAAGATATGGTTGAGCCATAAGGAGATACCAATTTGAAATGATTAAAACATAAGATAGGCCCAACCAAGATACAAAGAAGATTTTTCAAAAGAATATGTTCACAAGCCCAAGGATACCAAATGGAGACTAAAACCAATTGAAAAAGCCAACAGCTAGTGAGAACATTTAGCCAATAAAAATTTACATGCTCACCGTGATAAGCATGAAGACAAAGATCTTCAATAAAATGTGAGTGCGCAAAGATGCAAATGGAAATGAGACAAGCACTCACGAGACAAATTTGGAGCCACCAAAGAATTATAGATGAAAAACAAGGTAGCTTGAGAGAAATAGGATACCAAATAAAATGTGACCTCTCTCATTTGTATAGGTTTCTATGTATACAAATCATTGATGATATACATCCACAAAGAGACATGTACATACAAAAAGGATAGAGAAAAAGAGAACAAGGTATCCAAAAGGAAGTCATAACTATACAAACGAGATTGTTGCTTAAAAGCATAGCACATAGCTCAAATTTATCTCATTGTATACAAATGAACTTCAAAAATATCAAAGACATCACACATATCACTAAGGGAACAAGAGATAGTGAAGATGCTTTGAGATAGGCAACAAGTATCACAAACAAATAATACCAATTGCACAAAAGGGTTTTTGCAATTTCATCACAAATATCACAAAGATATACCAAGTGAAGGAAATAAGCCAAAACCACAACAATTGCACCTAAAAGCTTTCATGCCAAGAAGCAACCTACATAAGGTTGAGACTAGAAAAGTATGCATGGGATAGATACTTGTTACCGATATGTCATTGGTGATGAAGAAGATAAGACTTTGACAATCATCATAGCTTGACTCTTACAATCACATGGTGAGAACACCTTCCTTATGCATGAGACAAGCCTACAATGCATATCCATTGTATCTAAAACAAAATTCAAGCACAAAATGGTTCCCAAACTCATTGGGTTCCACAGTAGTTAGATACACAACAATACATAGGAAGCACTCCACATAAATATGTGCATATATATATGAAATTGAATTTCATGCACATCTTAGCCGATTTAGGATTCGGTGGAGTATTCCCTATATATTGGATCAAGAAAGATAAGCATGCCATATAATATACATGTTAAAGGATATACATACAAAGTCTTTCAAGAACCAAACGAGATACAATTTGGACAAAAACACCAAGTAAAACAAGAAGAGAGCACACCAAAGTGTGACACAAAAAGGTTGTCCAAATTATATCAAAATCCAAATCAACACATGATTTAGGACACAACACATCAACACATGAAGTGAGATAACAAAAGGAATCAAATAAAAAAACATGAGTGATAAGACACCAATTGTAAATAAGATACCAACTAGGTGCAAGGATACCAAAAAGAGGATAATACTTGACCGGAATCAAGTAAAGTAAAATAAAGAAAGAAGGTATCAAAACTCCCACAATAAGTATCAACTGAAACAAATATCTATGGATGAGATATCAAATTCCAATTAATACCAATTGAAGATATCGAAACAAAGCCAAATAGCATAGAAGATAAAATATGATAAAGCTCAAAAGGCATTTCTCATTCATGAAGATAAAACACAAAACGAGGAATGAGAAAGCAACTCCCAAGAGAGAGCAAGGTTACAACAAATAAACCAAACACTCACTACACTTTTTATGATGGCACAAAGCATCAAGGAAAAAAGGTTTGTCTTCCATAAACACATAAGATAAAAATCAAGTGCCAATTGAAAGGATCAAATATTGATAGATAGGATAGTGTTATAAATAAAAAGGAATGCTCCCCCAAGATTCATGCATTATCTTTTGATATTTGTATTTAAATACAAAATGCTCGCACAAGGGATCAAAACTGTCCATATTTTATTTACAATACTAAACACTACCAATTGAAAATTAGGATCCATGCAAGAGGCAAGGAAGTCAATGGGAGTAAACACAAAACACTTGGTAATAAATAAGGCAATTCAACGCAAGACCCAATATGAAGATGAACAAAAATATTCTACCAGAAGTGTGAATATCAATTGTCCAAGGACAATGAGTATAAGGAAATATTTTCCCGGTGAGTAGAGATATCCAAGGTCATCCTCACAAGATAAATCACATGGCAAGAGATAAGAAATAAAACACCATATTTTAATAAAGTTTGTTGGTAGTTTCAACTATTCAAACCAACCGGCAAGGCGAAGGTTAGAATAATATGGAACAAATGGTTTCTCAAATAATATATGAAAATGCATATTAGAGAAAACCACACCAAGCAAACTCACACAAACAAGAGCCAAAGGATAACCAAAATGAAAATTGGAACTTGTTCGAGCCAACATGCCACATAGGAATAAGATAATTTACAATATCAAATCTAAGTGGCAAACCTCAAATGTTCACATTTTGTGGGATTGTAATATGCACATAGCTTATTACTCCCCCATAATATGGTAATTCATTTTATCTAAGCAAGAGGCAAGTAAAACGAACTAGATAAATTAATGGACATTGTAGAATTTGAATTTCTCATGAATATGACATACCACATAGAGACTAGATAATTTTGCTATATCAATAATATGTTGTGTGCATCATGAATACTCATTTTTAGGATTGTGAAGTGCACGAAGCACATCACTCCCCCAAAATGGGATAGTCCATTAATATCTCAAAAAGAGCCAAATAAAATCCTCACAAGATCCAATAAGGCTCAACACACAAGTTACACATACATGATACACAACTAACATACACAACCTTGAATAACAAGATAAGTAAGAAAGTAGCATATCACATACAAACACATGCTAGGAACAAAACTAACACATGCAAGGGAGCAAGCAACTTTCAATGAAAATAAGTTAAGTACAAGTTACCGCAAGGAAGAACATAGGATATGAGATATGGCAATATAATCCAATTGACTTGGCTTGATGAAATAATAATCATGAAGATCCCTTAATTCTTCGAAGATAGCCAAGTCTCCAATGAAATCCACACACCTATTGATCAAGTTTGAGCTTGATGGTCCCCAACCAAGTTGGGTCCTAAGAGGTTAGTCACAATAGGCTTGGCAAGCCAAATGGTTCTTTTCTTGACACCACTTTGAGTTCCCACATATTTGGCAAATACATTGCCAACTCTATCCTTTCTAAGTGAATAAACATCATCAATTAAGATGGGGTTGGATAGGGTACCGATAGTGCATGATGAAGTAAAGTGACCCTTGCCACGGCAAAGGTAGCAAAATCGACTCTTCTCTTTCTTCTTAATAGGCTCCTCAACTTGAGGAGCATTGACTTGAGTCTTCTTAGGAGGTGGCCGTTGTTCAACTCATGGTTGAGCTTGAGATTGAACAAGAGGCCACTTCCCTAGTTGCTTCTCACTAAGAGGCTTCTTCTTGATTGGGCAATCCCGAACATGGTGCCCTTCTAGCTTGCACTTGAAGCAAATGATCTTGGCCGGATTCTTGACTTGTACTTGGCCCTTGTTCTTATCAATATTGGACTTGTTCTTGTTGTTGGAGTTGAATCCAAGTCCACTCCTGTCATTGGGGGATTGTTGCACACTCAACATGTTGTCAAGTGCACTCTTCCCTTCATGACGCTTTTCCAAGCCTTTCTTCATAGAAGTGGCTTGGGCCTTGAGCTCTCCTCTTTTCTCTACATGGTTAATGACAACACAAGTACTAGAGGAGGTAGATGCATCATTGTTAGAGCAACAAGGCAAGGAAAGTAATTCATCACAAGATGTACCAACATTTTGAGTGGATGAACTACTAGGACTAGCACATGGCAACATAGCATTTTTAGTTAAAGTTGTGCTATTATCCACATGAGCCTCACAAGATGTTACCTTGGTAGTGATGGCCTCATGAGCTAACTTTAGACTAGCATAGGATGCTAGAAGATCATCATTAGAGCTAGATAGCTTTTCATGACTTTCTTCCAACTTCCCATACTTGCTAGTTAGCAACTCAAGTTAAGCCCTTAGCTCAACATTCTCCTTCAGAAATAGATGCTTAACAAGAAGTGGGGTTAGTAGCACAAGCATCATTAACATTAGGAATGGAAGAAGACAACTTGGCAAGCTCTTCCTTAAAGCTAGCATTTTCCTTTTTCGTGACTTTATATTTAGAATGAGCATGGTCACGTTCTTTAATGAGTTTAGCAATTATTTCATTATGAGACTCCTCAATAGATTCGAGTTTCTCCTCAAGAGAAACCCGAGTCTCATCCTCTTCCTCAAAGGCATACTCAAAAGATGCTTTTTCATCCGCATCCTCTTTTTCAATCCTTCCTTTTTCAACAAGGCTTGCTTCCAAAGCCTTAATAGTAAGCCCACGCTCAATTAAGGTTTCCATAATTTCAAAGAGGATAGCATGCGCATTTTTATTTTTAGGAAGGGCATTTAGAACCATTAGACCTTTCTTGTAAAAGGATTCATCATCATCATCATCCTCATCATCTTCTTCATCATTATTATCATTATCATTATTATCACTACTAGAAGATTTAGCCATAAGGCAAAAAATGGTTGATGAAGAAGAACAATTAATTTTTGAACTACTCAAGTTCACATCTTGTTCCATAGCTAATTGGGTTTCCTCTACATTATTATTAATACAAGAGTTAGAGGGAACACAAGCATTTTTTTCATGGCAACAAGAAAAGGGAAGCATATCATACAAGCAATTTTTAGATGATCTGCAAGATCTATCAACACTAGCATGAAAATCATTTATAGTGCTATATGTGTTTAAGTCCAAAGATGAGGCATTGCAATGAGATAGAGATAAAAGATCATCAACAATGAGCTCACTATCATTATTGCACAACCTATCACTACTCACCATCACTTTAGTTTGTGGCTTACCACATTTTGGTGAAGTAGACGAAGTTGAGAACTCATTACGCCCGGAGGTGGAGGGAGAACAATCATCCTCAATAGTCATGGACTTGTCATATTTATCTTGAAGCTTTGTCCACAATTCACTAGCGTTCCGCAGAGGCATGATTGACTCAAAAACTACAACACTCAAAAATTTGCAAAACTCATTAGAAGCTAGAGCATCTAGATATAAGTTTTTCTCATCGTCTAAAGTCATACTTTCGTAATACTTTGGAGGAGAAAACCTATATCTAAGATACGCTCAATATTGGGGTCCAAGACCCATAAGTGACTAAGCATTTGAGTTTTCCAAACATTAAAATTTGTGCCATCGAATATAAAAGTGGGATCGTGTACTAATTCTCTAAACGACATCTTTACTATCTAGACGGTAAAGCCCAAAAAGAGAGCCGAGGCTCTGATACCAATTGAAAGAACAAACGATGTCGCCTAGAGGGGGTGTGAAAAGGCGATTAAAAACTTTTACAGTTTAAGGCTTGATAATTGTGGAATAAAAATAGGTGTTTAAATTAACAAGCCAACAACCTAAATAAACTAGGCTCACCTATGTGCACCAAGAACTTATGCTAAGCAAGGCAAGAAACAAGGTGATAGAAAAATATAAAGCTTCAAGCACGAAGGCTATCACAACGTAAATTGCATAAGTAAAGAGCTCAGGTATAGAGATAACCGAGGCACGTGGAGGCGAGGATGTATTCCCGAGTTCCTCCTTGTTAAGGGAGTACGTCTCATTGGAGGGGTGTGAGCTCGCCACAAAAGGCCTACTCAAGATGCCACAAAAGGCCTCACCCTATTCTCCGATGAACCTCACCCCAAGGGTTAGGTTCACCTTCCACTATCGGAATCCTTCAAGGCGGAATCCGGAGCCTTTACAACGATCTTGGGGCACACACCCACAACTCAATCGGGGGCTCCCAAACCTTGCCCGAAGCTTCACAACTCGAAGTCTTCGCGGCACCACCAACCGTCTAGGGTACACAATGCACCCAAGAGGAACAAGCTCTTGGGAACACAATGCACCCAAGAGTAACAAGCTTGTCGAACTTCAATCCCACGTATCACCGTGGGGAACTCAAACCTATGCACCAAATGCAAAAGGCAAGACCACACAAGGTGGTCAAGTCCTTCACTCCCAAATCCAACCAAAGAAACTAATGCTAGGGAGGGATTTGAGAGGAAGAACAAAGAGGAGAACCACAAAAGAACTCCAAGAACTAGATCCACTAGGTTTCCCTCACTTAGAGGAGAAATTGATTGGTGGAAATGTAGATCTAGGTCTCCTCTCTTGTTTCCCTAAAGATGGGCAAGAATCATTGGAGGGATTGGGAGAGGGCAAGGTTTTCCAAGGTCAACAATGATGGGAGAGAGAGAGAGATAAATTCGTGCTTCTGAAAACCTTTAAGAGATTTGGGAAAGAAGGGGGCCTTTTACAGGTCCCCTAAAAAACTAGCCGTTGCAGGCAGCTTAGACCGGAGACTCTGGTGTAAGTGCACCGGAGACTCCGGCCAGGGCTGGAGATTCCGGCTAGGCTCCGGCCTCCTTCCGGACATGGCACGAGAGGCGCACCATATGTTGGATCATCAGGGCAGACCGGAAATTCTGGTCCAGAGGGGCCGGAGACTCCGGACATACTCCGGTGAACCTCCGGACCCCTATCCAGAGGCGCACCACACTTGGCCATTTTAGTAGATAAAACCATGGACCGGAGATTCCGGATCCTGTGGGCCGGAGACTCTGGCTGACCGGAGACTCCGGACCATCTCCAGTGTACCTCCGGACCACTATGCAGAACCACACCACAAGAAGGTCACTTGGCAACGAAAAAAAATGGACCGGAGTGTCCGGGTCCTTTGGGCCGGAGACTACGGTGGGACCGGAGACTTCAGACCATCACCGGTGTTCTTTCGGGCCAGATTCAAACAGTAAAACCTGAACTGTCATAACTTTTGCAAATGAAGTCCGAATCGAGTGAATCCAATTTTGTTGGAAAGAGGACGACAAGAGGTTACCACTGGTAGGAAAAAGCCTATCACTGGTGAACCAGTTTTGGCTATCGCTGGCGAACATGCGATAGGCCAGCGCTACTATCGCAAGTGGTAACAGCTTACCACTGGCGAACATCTTCTTTGTTCGCCAGCGGTGTATTTTCTGAATTTCTCTGTATTTCTTTCTGTACATTCATATTACAGCAGTATATATAGAGCTACAACAGCAGTACAGCAGAAATATTTGACAAAACCAGTACAAATACAGAATTTCCAAAACAGTATAAGTAGACAAAGTTGATCACAATCATAGTTCATCATATTATTACAATCGGAAGTAGCAACAAGTGTCCAAATATTAGAATTCGAAATAATGAGATTGTCGTTATCTCTTCAACCATCAAACACAATGATGCCGTCATCATCTCTCGGGTCTTGACCGTCGTCTTGAGAGAACTCAAAGTCACTGTCAGCGGTCCTGTAAAATACGTTAACGTCGGTATCGCCGTGGTCAAGATAGAATAAGCACCTCCTACCGGCCTCCATCCCATAAGCCCGTACAAGGGCTCTCCAACGAGGGCAACCGAAATAGGTTCGGCCTGCCTCGTTGGTGACATGAACTATGAAGTCTTTGGCCTTGGTCATCTGGACGAGAGTGACCTCAAATGGCCCTTCCTGAAAAATCTCTTTCCTGACATGCTTCATGAAGTCCCTCCTTGCACTGCATGGGATGGTCTGGCCAAAAGATAAAAAACAAATCATGAAACATGTGTACATTATTTAACTCAACGAGATAATCATGTAGTGAGAGTACTTAGCAGTTAGCAACAAAGATTAAGTAGTCCCATATAGTAACAAGCACACAATTGAAATTCAAATAATATACCGTCAAAGTCCGCTGGGAGCACTATAACAAACTTCTTGTTTTTGCATCTAGCATAGCCACAACTAGCACACGGGGTATTCATTTCCTGCAAATATCGATCCTCACATAAACAATTCATAACACATTATAAACTATTTGTGACATGAAGAGGTCAACTATAGGCGATACTATAAGTAATTAACTCAACTGTACGGCCACAATAATCATCGGCATTCTCGGAGAAAGATTAAAGCAAACAGAAATGATTTGGATGTGTGCCTCATACTTAGATTGGACACACAAAAGTTCCAGGGATGGTGCGAGTGAGCCAAGTAGGATGCACGATGTGTATTCGTGCATATCACAAGGCTCACTAGCGCCATCCCCGGGATCACATGGTGTCACTTCATTTTAATCATCGGCATTCGAAAAAAAAGACTAAAGCAAACAGAAATGATTTGGATGTGTGCCTCATAGTTAGGTCGGACACATATTCCCGTGATGGTGCTAGTGAGCCAAGTAGGATGCACAAGATGTGTATTCATGCATATCACATGGCTCACTAGATCCACCACGGATCACGCGGTGTCACTTCATTTTAATCATCGACATTCGAAGAAAAAGACATGGATTTGTGCCTCATACTTAATCATCGGCATAATAAAAACGAACATCAATGCTAGTGCCTCATACTGATTTGCTGTTTATATTGTTCATTTGGTGTGTGGAAAAAAATTTAGAGAGTGTGCCTGATGGTAGATATTGATAAGTTGGGTGGTGCCCCAAGCGAAGGCGGAATTGTAGATAGTAGCAGTTTCCCTCGTTTAACGAACCGAGGTTTATCGAACCAGTAGGAATTTGAAATCAACAACGAGGTGAATGTTGAAGATCTCTGGCGCTTGACCTTCAACAGACGTGGACCTGCACACACTCAACCAAAATACTTTGCCCCCAACGGCGGAAAGGTTGTCAATCTTTCCGGTCTCGCAGAAAACAAAGCGGTTAATTGTATGATGAAATAGATAAAATATGAAAAGTGACCAGAGGAGCAATGATGATTAAAAGCAAGTAAATGAGGTTGTAAACAATGTAGAAAGATGGACCGGGGGCCATGGGTTCACTAAAGGGGTCGCAGCATAGAAAACAAAAAAATTTCTTACGCAGCAAGCGGAATAAACCCCAAGGATCTAGATCTATTAGACGAAGGTAGCGAAGGTGAGATCCAATCTCTTACCCTTGAAGATCGAACAAACGCGTTTTGTCGGTGCCGGGGTTGGCTAGTCGATCCCCGCAACTAGACTCATCTAGTCGCGAGGAGATGTATTTCCTCGAAGATCCAATCCGATGAAGTGCCACAACGGGCAGCACCTCCGCGGTATCCACACGTATGGCTCGATGTAGACGTCCACTCCTTGATCCTGCTGTAGCGCCCATGCTTAGAAAAGCAATGACATTCTGTGAAATATGCTATTCCCTGGATCAAGTATGGATAGCAATTCACAAATATATGTAATACAATGCATCAATGTCAAATAATTATTACATCGCAAGATCCATAAATAAAATATTCTTTAAAAATTGCATAGCCAAAGGCTAGCTTGAATGCAAAGTTTGGCAGCGGAAACATAAGTAGCACAGAGAGCTTCATCATCTTCATGTGCCACTAGCATTCATGTTGGTTGCAAGCTCAAAAGGTAGACGTCCTCACTCATCATCGTAATAACATGCAACATTAACGTTGCAGCCCAGGGAATTTGGGTCAATACCTTGTGACAGGCCGGCAAGTGATACTTTGGTGGAATATAAAATGGCAAGTCTAAATCTATATGCATGTTTGGCTGGTGGAGTTAAAGGCTATTGCATAAAGCCAATTTTGTCCTACTTTTCATAAAGCTTTTTCATTTTTCAACTTTCTATAAGATGAACCAGCATGAAAACCAGTGTCTCTTCTAGTCTTGTTCACCCATCAAATTTTATTTATGAAATTGGAATGAGGAGATTTTCCATCGACATCCTTGTTCAGCTGCTCAGAATTGTCCGTAACTGGGGACACGGCTATGATCATAGTTTTACACTCTCGAGAGGTTGTGCACTTTCACCACGAGACTCAGTCAACCCATTCAGACCTTAACCCTCATTTAGTGAAAAGGAAAGGAGAAGACTGAGATGAGACCTTTGTGAAACAGTCCCCTATTCCTCTGGGCAGACCCATACCAGGGGTTCATCAGCTGAAATCTGCCGGAATCAGGTTCCTAGAACTTACTTAGTCAAGACAGAGCCATAATATCAAGTGGCTGCACTGGAAGCAATCTAAACTTGGAGTGACTTAAATCCTTTGTTCCTGGGTGGCCGTTCACAAGTGCACGTACTCAGGTATAACCATGGAAATGGCCCTGAGCAGCCACTCAACTTTGACCCACCAATAGAGCAAAACCAATTGCCACCAAGGTAGTTCATTAACTTGGTAGAGCTTTTATCCTTTCATACTACAATAAAACATTTTAGCATTGCAGTTCTAACTTCTACCAAGTGAATGGGTTCCTAGATCAACAGGAATAAAGGGTGATATACTAAACAGGTCTGCATAGCAATATAGTAGTACACCTATCATGCATACTACTGAAATAGTCTACAATGCATATATAATAAAATAGTAGGTCTTTCATGAAATGGTGTATGCACTTGCCTTTTGGAACTTGTCGTTGCTCACACACTCTTTTTCAACGTAGCTCACAGCTCTCCGTTCAATCTATACAATACAAACATATGGCAATAAGCAACAATACAACAATCCAAAGAAACAAACATAACAATAAACATGGATAGAAACAAACATATCTAGGTTGGTGGTCCAAGTTTCAATACATGATCCCATATGCAAAAAGAATCAATGCATTAGGTTTGGGGTTTGCCATTTGCTCAGGGGTTGGTCTGAAATCAAATTTGAACAGTTCACATTTGATTAGGTTGAAAGGGGTGTTTTAAAGGTTCTAAGGATTGGTCTTGATCCAAGATCACACAAGAGAGTTGGTCAAAAGAGTTTTGAAACATTTTGAAACTATAGTTTGCAAAACATTAACATTTAAATGGCCTTTGGCACACTTTCAATGTTTATGTTTCAAAAGGTGGTAGCTTGGCATGGTTTTGGTCTCTCTGGGCAGAGACAAATATTTGAAGAAATTTTCTAAAAGAAAACAAATTAAAAGGATTTATAGAAATAAAACAATAATAGAAATACCGAATTTGAGTCTCTAATTTCTATATCACCTTAATACTACCTAAAAATATTTTCTATCAGTGGAATAGTGTTACACACATTCCAAGGTTTCTGGAAATATTTTATTTGCAAAATTTGGACTTATAGATTTAAAACTATGCCAAATTTACTCAAATGACTCATTTGAAATTTGCATAAATTTGGATTTGTTACACTGAAAACTAACAGTACCAAAAGATTCTACAAGTCCAGAGCTTTTCAAAAATATAAAGTTTGCTAAATTTGGCCAAAGGGTTTAAAAGTTATGAAGGTTTGAAGTTATAGGGTCTTTTCTACAAAAAGGCCATTTAAATCAATTTGGGAAAATGTTGGGGTTATGCCGAACAGGTGTCTTCACAGAGAAGACTAAAAGCCAGCATACCAGGGTAGCCCAAAGTGGTGGTAAGCCGGATTCGGCTTACCACCACTTTGGGCCACCCTAGTATGCTGACTTTTAGTCTTCTCTGTGAAGACACCTATTCGGCATAACCTCAACAGTAGCCCCCGGAAAGCTTCAAGTACTTCAGCGGCTGGCTTCAGTGTTCCGACAGTGTGTTGTCCGGGAAATTCATCATCCGTCTTCAGTCTTGGAGCATTCCCAGAAACCTGCAATCATGTCGAACAGCTTTGTCGATTTCATTGTGCCGGCTTTGTACGCCGGAAAGCACTTGGACGAGTAAAGACACGCGTCCGCCGATGTGACGGCTATGTCAGACCCAGCAGTGTGAGTGGAAGAGCATCTTTTGAATGCATGGGCTAGCTTCCATTTTTCCCGCGCTGGAATCGAGGCGTCCGAGGGAAGAAAACGTCTCCAACGGCTCGATCCCGTGACACGTGGCGAGAAACTCGGCTCCTGGCCGTTGCACACATCTTGGCGCTGCGCTATAAATGACGATCGCTTCGCCTCCGCCGCGACCTCCACGCCATTTGCAACCCTAGCTCCAAACTCTCCTCCAGATCTCATCTCCTCTCCCGAGCTCCAACTCCTCCATCTCTCCTTCGAGATCCATGGCATCAAACACCCCTAGCTCTCCAGCGATCGACGCAGCGCCGACCAATCCGGCTCCGCCGATAGGGGGCTCCGCATCTACGGCCGCCGCCGCCGTTTCCGAGCCCTCCGCCGCTGCTTCTGCACCTCCTTCGTCTCCGGCGAACACCTCCGCCGCTTCGGGTCGCGACGAGTTGGCCCTGGCAAAAGCTGCAGCTGAAGCCGCTGCCACAGTGGCTTCTGTCTCTGAGGCTGCCGATGCTGCCGCTGAGGATGTCAGTGTCGGCGAGGAGGAGGAAGAAGAAGAAGCCGGCAACAATAAAGGTGCGGCCAACAACCCGTCCCACAATTGGGTTTGCTCTGTGGTGGACGAGGTCGAGCTGAAGGAGATGGAAGCCGATGGAGCCATTCTTCCTTCATCCGAGTCGAAGGCAACTTGGCGATCCGCCTTCGGCGACCCTTGTCCAACTCCCATCAATGACGAACGGGTACTACTCTCTTCCCATGTCATTAGGGGATTTTCCTTGCCGCCTTCGGCTTTTCTAGTAGATCTCCTAGACCACTACGGCCTCCAGCTTCACAACATCACTCCAAACAGTTTGTTGTACATCTCCGGCTTTTTAGCACTGTTCGAAGGCTATTTAGGCATAAAACCTAGGTTAGACTTCTTCGAACGATGCTTCCTAGTCATGAGGCAAACCGTGAACAAGGAGCTGCTGGTGGCCGGCTCTATTAGCTTTAACTGCCGCCAGGATATCGATTGGTACCCTAAAGTGCCAATCATTGATTCGGCAAAGGGATGGGCGTCCACCTTCTTTTACTGTAAGGACGTGGCATCGCCAAACCGGCTGCAGGGGCTTGCCCCTTTCACAGACGAAGCCGGAACGCCCCTGCCCTCATGGAAAAAGAAGCCGTCAGGTGCAATGCCGGCGGAACATGCCACCCTCCAAGCGAGGATTGCGCAACTGACATCCGGCACTCCTCCCCTGACCGGGGAGGACACCATAATCTGCTGGATGAAGAGACGGATCCAGCCCCTCCAACATCATGCTCGGCTTTTATGCGAGTACACGGGTGAGTCTGATCCCATGCGGATCATCGAGAAAGACCTGGAGCAAGACCTCTTTGAGGCTCGCTTCAACAAGCTCATCAAATCCCGACCTGGAGAAGGCCGGCAATATGAAGAAACATTGCCGATGTATACGGCATCCAACCCTCCCCCAAAGGTACTTTGATTAACCAAAGCTCAATTCTTTGAGAGATTCGGGTTTGCTTTTGTCGGACTAACATGTAATATGTCAGATTCCTGGAATCTCCGACATCCGCCCTGCTGGCAAGCCTTCGTCCAGCAAGGCACCCACATGGTCCATCTTCTTTTCATCGGCTACCGCAGAGAGCCGGAAGAGGAAGGGCCAGTCGACCACGAGTGGCGCTAAGTCGTCTGAAGATGACGATACTCTCGCTGGGCTCAACATCCCCAGCAAGAAGTAAGTCGACTGACAACATTTCCTTCCCTTGATGTAGCCCCACATGTGGACAACACCATGGACACCACGCCGAATGGCCCAATGACAAGATTAAGAGTCAAGGCTCTTCATGAAAAGGTGACCTCGCTCCTCTCGATGTGTGGTCTCGACCTCCCTTTGAATGGTTTGCTACTTCATGCCGGTACCTTGTGCATACTTAGGATCCACCCGGATGATGACCCACAATGGAGTCGAGAAGAGGTCCAAGATGATGGTGAAGGCGACCAAGAGAAGAATGAACTAGAGTTGAGCGTTGCTCCTTCCCGTGATGGGTTCCTCCGAGGAGGATGATGAATCTCTTGTTGTAGCTACTCTTTCACTTAGGTGTCTCTAGTAGTGCAAACCAATCTTTCACTGCGGTGATTCTATTGGATCGGTGGACCGGCCGGTAAGAGAAATCGGTTTCATTAAGCGTGTTGTTGACTTGGGTTTTGGGATTCGGAGGCTGCTCCGTTAGGGGTTTGTTGCCGGGTGATTCTCCCTTGTAGGCTTCGCGAGTTATCCCCACGATTTGCCCTTTTTCCCCCGTTTCCCCTCCGTGTTCATCGTGTTCTTCATGTTCATCCACTTTTCCCCCTCAAATCCGTGAAGATCGGGCCAACCCCCTACATCATTTGGTATCAAGAGCAAGGGTTTCCACGGATTTGGATCGTGTTTCCACCTTTTATTAGCCTTTTTCCCACCAAAATTTTTCTTTCCCATACCAATTTCGAAAATTCAAAAAAAAATAGCCCATATGGATTTCGTTCGATCTTTCGATTTGGTGAGCAATTTGTGGTTTTGATCCACGGATCTCGTGCTTAAGACCTTTCCCCACTTTCCGTTGGTGTTCCGGAGGCCTTTTCCGCTCCAAGGCTAAGCGTGCCGCGCAATTCGTCGCCGGCGGTACTACCGTCCGAACGGCCGGTACTACCGCCCGCAATCGGTCCTACTGCCCGTTCGGCCGGTGCTACCGCCGCACGACTATTCACCGGCTTCATCTTCGTGTCGCTTCATCGCTACCTCGACGGCATCAAAGGTATAGCTTCTGACACATCCCTTTCCATTTCGCGAAACTTTTTCCTAGGAGCTAGCTCTTCATAGTGTGAGCATTGCACTAGTGTGACACCAAGTGACCATATCATAATCTTGTGAGCATCTAGTTGTAGCGGACTCGGCTCGGGCAAAAGCATAAAGCAAAAGAGAAATAGAAAAGATTCAAAAAAAAAGCCGTGCCGTGACCTAGTCATCCTCAAGCTCCAATACCCAATAGAGAAACGGGTACACTTGTGCAAATCGGGTGCTCCTTCCCATACACTTGAGCTAGTTTTCCTTCGAGAGGTGGTGCGGCACGAGCATAGTCTTCGTTAGGTCCAAGTTGCTCCTCCCTATAGTCGCACCATCCATGTTTGTCTCCACGTGTGAGTCTCCTTTGTTTCTCGGATTGTGTGGTTAGTCTCTTTTGTTTCTTGATCTTTGTGGTTATCCTCCACTTGTTGCAATAGCCTTTTCGTTGGTTTCGTTTTGATTTCTTGCCACTTTACCATACCTAAGCTCCTCATAAGTGTGTGTGTGAGTCGCTGTTGGATCACTAATCAACCAACTCTTACTCTTCTGACAACTTTGTCTCGGAAGGCAAGGCCACTTGTCCATTACTATCAACCAAAGGTAAGAGCGGTTATTAGCCACCAAATTTTCCACATATCACTTGTGTTGTCTTATCATGGCTAGGGAAGAACAAGAGGCCCTTCGGAGGTACATCAATGACAACTTACGCCACTATGAGGAGCAACATAAAGCCGCTCAACGTGAAAACAATGAGCGTTTCGCTCAAATCCAAGATTCCATGAGCAAGCTCCTCGATCGAGATCATAGTCGCTCCTCAAGGTCAAGTTCGCGAAGCTCTCGCCACTCCACTGCAAGAAGCCACGTACGGAGTGAGAATGATCAAGGACATCGTCATCGCCAAGAGCGCCATTGCCAAGAGATACCTCATCAACAAGCGAACTTGGACCCTCACCAACACCAAGACCAACATCGTCAAGAAGCCCCTCACCCTCAAGCAAACGTAGACCATCAACAACATCAAGATCGTCATCGACAAGAGATACCAATTCCAAATGATAACTTGGATCCCCAACACCGCCATGAGGATAATCGACATCATCGTCATGACCTACCTCCACATCGAGCCCGCCGAGTGCCTTTGGCTGACAATCATGTTGATCTTGAAGACAATGAGGATTATGTTCCACGCTACCATCCAAGGCATCATCACCGAGACCGCCATCGCCACCATGATGATGATGATGAGGAGGATGATCACAAAAACCGTTTCAATCCTCCCAAGCTCGTCATTCCTAAGTTCCATGGCACCAACGACCCGGAGGACTACATTGCATGGGAATCCAAGGTCTCCAAACTATTTCGAGTCTACAAGGTGCCGCAAGACAAACGAGTTGACCTCGCATCCCTCGAGTTCGAAGGCTATGCGCAACTATGGTGGGAACAACTCCAAGCCTCCTTTGAAGACCCAATCGACACATGGAATGACATGAAGAAGGAAATGCACAAGCGCTTTGTGCCACATCATTATGCGCGAGATTTATACAAGAAGCTACAAGAACTTAAGCAAGGTCTCAAGACGGTTGACGAGTACTACAAGGAGATGGAGTCCACTCTCTCCCGCGCACACATTGTAGAGTCCGAGGAACAATCAATGGCATGCTTCTTGAACGGCCTCACGTACCCCATCAAGAAGATAGTGGAATTCCAACCTTATGAGAACCTTGTTGAGCTCGTTCATCAAGCCATGAAGGCCGAGTGCCAAGTCGCCGAAGAGCTCAAGTATGTCAAGGCCAAGTCCTTCTTCGCCACTAGAGCTTCATCATCAACACAACCCATGACTCAAGTCCAAGCTCAAGGCAATGCCAAAAGTTCTACACTGCAACCCACTACCACCTCAAAGAAGACGACGCCCTCCCTGCAAGCCGCCAAGTCATATATCACTTGCTACAAGTGTGGAGGTCAAGGGCACAAGTCATTTGAATGCACCAACAAGAAGGTGATGATCGTCAATGACAATGGAGACTATGAGTCTATGAGTGAAGATGAGTACCACGCATTGAACAAGGTGGCCACGATGCAAAGCTTGGATGACGCCGATGACTACATCTATTGTGATGGTGATCCCAACCCTACTCTAGTTGTCACTCGAGTCTTGACTATAATCAACCAAGGTGATGACGCTCAAAGATGCAACTTGTTCCAAACCAAGGCCGGCATCAACGGCAAATCAATCAAGGTAATCATTGATGGTGGGAGTTGTCACAACTTGGCAAGCAAGGAGCTATGTGAGAAACTCAACTTGACGTACAAGAAGCACCCCAATCCTTACCATGTGCAATGGCTTAGTGACTCCGGCACCGTGAAGATCCAACACACGGTTCAAGTATCCTTCAAGATTGGCTCTTACGAGGACACGGTGGATTGTGATGTGGTACCCATGTCGGTTTGCCACTTACTTCTTGGCCACCCTTGGCAATTTGACAAGGCCGCTAATCATGATGGGCGCACCAACTACTATAGCTTCAAATGGAACAATAAGATCCTAGTGCTCCGCCCAATGACTCCAAGCCAAATTATCGCCGACAATGCCAAGACAATTGTAAGAGCGCAAGAAAAACAATCCTCTAGTGAGTTGAGTGGTGAGAGAGCGAACCACATTCACGTGAGTGAGAGCCACAAGCCAAATGTGAGTGAGAAAGGTAAAGAGTGAGTCCCGGCGTAGTCTTGTTAGCCACCAAAAGTGAGATGAGGGAAGTGAGAGCAAACCCATCCACTTTCCACTTCGTGCTTTTATGCAAAGGAGATGGCAAAGGCACTAACGACTTAACCCACGTTCCTCCGTCTATGTTGTCTATCTTGCAGGAATTCAAAGATGTCTTTCCGGATGAGCTACCTCAAGGATTTCCTCCCCTCTGTGGAATCGAGCATCGCATCTATCTCATTCCCGGCGCCCCTTTACCCAATAGAGCTCCATACCGCACCAACCCCGAGGAGACAAAGGAGATCGAGCGCAAAATTCAAGAACTCCTCGACAAGGGACATGTTCGTGAAAGCTTGAGTCCGTGCGCCGTTCCGGTCATCCTCGTCCCCAAGCAAGACGACACACTCCGAATGTGCATGGATTGCCGTCCCATCAACAATATCACGGTGAGGTATCGACACCCTATCCCACGACTTGATGACATGCTAGATGAGCTTAGTGGTGCCACTATCTTCTCCAAAATTGATTTGAAAAGTGGCTATCACCAAATCCGTATGCATGAAGGAGATGAATGGAAAACCGCATTCAAAACAAAACTTGGTCTTTATGAGTGGCTTGTCATGCCCTTTGGTCTTTCCAATGCTCCTTCAACATTTATGCATCTTATGAATCACGTCTTGCGCGCTTTCATTGGCAAGTTTGTGGTTGTCTACTTTGATGACATCCTTGTTTATAGAAAATCCTTGCATGAACATGTCGACCATGTGAAGCAAGTTTTGTTGGCCCTTCGTAATGCTTCGCTTTTTGCCAACCTCAAGAAATGCACCTTTTGCACCGACAAGCTTGTGTTTTTGGGTTATGTAGTTTCTTCGAAAGGGATTGAAGTTGACACTTCTAAGATTGAGGCAATCACAAATTGGCCAGCGCCAACTAATCTGGCGCAACTTCATAGCGCCCTTGGTTTGTTTGGGTTTTACCGTCGCTTTGTGAAAGATTTTAGCACAATTGCTTGCCCCTTGAATGAGCTTACCAAAAAGAATGTACCCTTCATTTGGGGCAATGCTCAAGAATCAGCTTTCAATGAACTCAAGAAGAGATTGACCGAAGCTCCTTTACTTGTGTTGCCGGATTTCTCCAAAACCTTTGAACTTGAGTGTGACGCTAGTGGCCTTGGCATCGGTGGCGTCCTCATGCAATGTGGCCGTCCCGTTGCCTATTATAGCGAAAAACTTGATGGTGCTCGCCTAAACTACCCAATCTACGACAAGGAACTCTATGCCTTAGTCCGTGTTTTGGAAGTGTGGCAACACTACCTTTGGCCAAAATAGTTTGTTATTCATTCCGATCATGAATCTTTGAAATATTTGAAAATCCAAACCAATTTGAACAAAAGGCATGCCAAATGGGTTGAATTCATCGAGTCTTTTCCCTATGTGGTGAAGTACAAAAAAGACAAGGACAATATAGTTGCGGATGCTCTTTCCCGCAAGATGATTTTACTCACCCAACTTGAAATCAACGTTTTGGGACTTGATGACCTTAAATAACTCTATGCTTCCGATCCTTTCTTTGGTCCTATCTTTACAAAGTGCACAATTGACAAAGGATGCGATGATTTCTACTTGCACAAGGGTTTCTTGTTTAAGGCTAACAAACTATGCATTCCCGAGTCCTCGCTCCGTTTGTTGCTTTTATAGGAATCACATAGTGGGGGCCTCATGGGATACTTTGGACGTGACAAGACACTCGCCATGCTATCTACACACTACTTTTGGCCACGGCTGACGCGTTGTGGAGGGCTTGGTGCGCCGTTGCCCAACTTGCCTTAAAGCTAAGTCCACGTTGAACTCTCATGGTCTTTATATGCCTTTACCAATACCACACACACCTTGGTCCGACATTAGCATGGATTTCGTCTTAGGTTTACCTCGAACAAAAAATGGCAAGGATTCAATATTTGTTGTTGTCGATCGCTTCTCTAAAATGGCACACTTTATTCCTTGCAATAAGACCAACGATGCTTCACACATTGCAACTTTGTTCTTTAGGGAAATCGTTCGTCTACATGGAGTGCCGAAGACCATTGTTTCGGACCGAGATGTCAAGTTCACAAGCTACTTTTGGAAGGCATTGATGGCAAAGCTAGGAGTCAAGCTCCTCTTCTCCACCGCTTACCACCCACAAACCGATGGCCAAACCGAGGTGGTGAATCGAAGCTTATCAACCCTCCTTCGCGCATTAATCAAGCCAAACATCAAAGGTTGGGAGGAATGCATACCGCACGCCGAGTTCGCCTACAACCGTGCCTCCCACCGGGCGACCAAGCGAAGCCCGTTCGAGGTTGTCTATGGGTTCAACCCCAACACCGCCCTCGACATCCTCCCACTTCCTCTACACGAGCGCACTGACATGGACGTCGACAAAAGAGCCGACTACATGAAGATATTACATGAGTCAACTCGAGCAACTCTAGAGGAGCACACCAAGCGCCAAGCTACCAAGATCAACAAGTTGAAGAAGCCCATGATATTCGAAGAAGGAGATCTTGTGTGGCTACACCTCCGCAAGGACCGTTTTCCAGATGAAAGAAAATCCAAGCTTGCTCCTCGCGGTGACGGGCCTTTCAAAGTGGTCAAGCGCATCAACGACAACGCCTACAAGATCGATATCCCAACCTTCAAGTACTTGGTGCATGACACATTCAACGTCGCCGACCTATCCCCTTTCCACGGAGATGCAAGCGTTCAAGAGGATGACGAGTCGAAGACGACTCTCTCCGAAGGGGGGGGGGAGATGATGTAGCCCCACATGTGGACAACACCATGGACACCACGCCGAATGGCCCAATGACAAGATCAAGAGTCAAGGCTCTTCATGAAAAGGTGACCTTGCTCCTCTCGATGTGTGATCTCGACCTCCCTTTGAATGGTTTGCTACTTCATGCCGGTACCTTGTGCATACTAAGGATCCACCCGGATGATGACCCACAATGGAGTTGAGAAGAGGTCCAAGATGATGGAGAAGGCGACCAAGAGAAGAATGAACTAGAGTTGAGCGTTGCTCCTTCCCGTGATGGGTTCCTCCAAGGAGGATGATGAATCTCTTGTTGTAGCTACTCTTTCACTTAGGTGTCTCTAGTAGTGCAAACCAATCTTTCACTGCGGTGATTCTATTGGATCGGTGGACCGGCCGGTAAGAGAAATCGGTTTCATTAAGCGTGTTGTTGACTTGGGTTTTGGGATCCGGAGGCTGCTCCATTGGGGGTTTGTTGCCGGGTGATTCTCCCTTGTAGGCTTCGCGAGTTATCCCCACGATTTGCCCCTTTTCCCCCGTTTCCCCTCCGTGTTCATCGTGTTCTTCATGTTCATCCACTTTTCCCCCTCAAATCCGTGAAGATCGGGCCAACCCCCTACATCATCCCTTCCCTTGAAGCAATGCCGGATTTGCTAAACTTCATCTCTTACCTTTGCAGGATAAAGAAGGGCGCTCCCTTGAGGATAAAGACGGTTGCCACAAGGAAGAAAGCCTCTCCTGCCATCCCTCCTCCAACTCCTCCAGTTCCAGAGCCGAACCCCACAGAAGAGAACGCTCGCACCATGGTGACGGCTCCACCTGTTGGGAGAGCCGGGGTTATTCCTCCCATCCAGTGGACAGAGATGACGGGGAAGGTGGCAGAGCCTTCCTCACCAAGGGTTGAAGCTCCGGCTAATGATGCCCCAACCTTCCCTCCGATCAAAGCCGAACCCTTCGACGAGGAGGGGCGCATCAAGCCGGAATTCATGAGCCGGTTCATGAAGGCACCTCGGCTTCCTCGTAAGAAGGGAACAACTGTCCGGGACGATGAGCCGGATCACACCAAGGCCTATGACACCTTTGATGTCATAGAAATCCTTGAAGATCAGCAGAATTACTTTGCTGATAGCTTTGAGGCCGGCATGACGCTTCTCCGCGAGCACTACCAGGTAAATATCTTACCCAGTAGCCCCCAAGCACTTTGTCGAGTTAAGTTAGTAGAACTAGCCGACATAGTGATCCAAGTTAATGCGCATGCATACACTTAGCCCCCTAGCCATGAAATGTCGTCATGTAGCCACCTTAACTTGTAAATATAGCTTTAGGCTTTTAGCCATTCCTTACGCAGATCCACCGAAAAATTGGTGCTGAAACCATCAATTGTTTGGGTGTGCGAAATCAGGAGATGCACCGGCTAAAGACTGAGCTGGCGAACAAAGACGCCATCATCGAAGGGCTTGAGGAAGACCGGGTTCAATACCAAGTTAATAATGCCGAAACTTAACTTTCTATAATGGGTATTTTTACACTCCTAAAATTTTGTCTTGCAGACGCCATTATAAAAGCCAAGGAGCTTGCTGAGAACTTCGGCATTGTCAACCGGCTCCGCAACGAAAACATTGAGGTGAATAAGCTTAACCAATCAATGGCGGCGGAGCTGGATGTGGTCAAGAAAAACCTTGCTAAAGCCGAACAGATTGTGGAAACAGAGAGGTAGAGTCACAAGGATGCCCTTAACGAAGTCCAGGATCGGCTTGACAAGCACCTTGACGAATCGCTGGCTATCGACAGCCAGCTTCTGAGTAAGTTTTGAAAAAACTTAAACTCATTGGTTTCTGTCTTAGCCAAATATAACTGAACTTCGCCTTTTTTGCAGCTCCGGCGGGTTATGGCCACGAGCTGACGGCAGAGAACCGGCTTGACCGGATATTGGAAGTAGGGGAACTCATCCCGAAGATTCTTTCTTCGGGAAAAGAGCTTGTCGAGAAGTTCTTTCCCGGCAACCCCGAGCCCCCGGCGAACCTTGCCAGCTTAGAGGCTGAACTGGCTGAAGCAGTTTCATTCTTTGATGAATGGCTTCGATCCAGCGCTCGCGGAGGTGCCAAGACGGCCTTGGGCTTGATGATGGCGCATTACCCGGAGGCAGAAGCCTGGCGTGTCGCATCCGGCTTCCCTCTTGAAAAGGAGGACGGCACGCCGCTGGATGACCAAGATCGCAAGAATATCCTTCGCTCTGTCTCCGGCTATGCCAGCAAAATTGCCAACATGGTCTCCTTGACAACCATCTTCAAGGAAATGCCGTGCCCGCCAACCCCTGTTCAATCAGATGATGACAATGAGGACGCGGAGAAATCGTCATGAGCCGAACTTGCTCGCTGAGCCGGCCATCCTGAAAATGTAATAAGCAACATGTAAAGCCGTCCAAACAATGTATATGTCTAGGAACAACTAAGCCTTTTGCTGTATGTTAGTTAGCTTTTATATTTGCAAACTTGCAATTTTTATGCCTGAGTTTATTCTGGCCTTGACACGTTAGCCTTTAAACACCGGCAAACCTATTGCGAAGCTAACTCGCTAAGAAACAGGGTACGCAATGACCAATCTGTTTAGACTCAGAACAAGTGCCGCCTTTCGGTGCCGAAACGCTTTGAAGCAACCCGGCGCAAAAAGCTAGCAGACAAACATTAATTTGGCAAAACATTGATTTTTCATCACCTTAAGGCGGATTCAACATGAAAGAGTTTACCAACGAGCAGCACAAGCAATTTCGGGTAAATAGATAATAACAATAAGATCATTGGGAAATAAAGGATCGTACGGATTCTCGAATTTGACATGAGAGAAGCCAATTTTTATTTCATGATCACATTGACATGGTTACAATAGAATTTGCTAAGTGTAAAAAGGGCGTAGCTGAGCGATATTCCACGGACGTTTCGTCTCATCTAAGTCGTCATCTACATGCCTTTTCCTCTTATGACCTTTCTTCCTGGGATCTTTCTTTGAATCCCTTAAGTCCAGGAGATAATATGACCCGTTTTTCAGAACTTTGCTGATAACGAAAGTTCCTTCCCATGGCGGGGATAATTTGTGCTGCCGACTTTGCACAAGCCGAAGCACTAAGTTGCCTTCTCGAAAAGATCGATTCCGCACTTTACGGCTCTGGTAGCGACGTAGATCTTGTTGATAGATGGTGGATCGTTGGAGAGCTAGCTCTCTTTCTTCTTCGAGGATATCTAAGCCGTCTTGACATGCTTCTTCTGCATCCTTTTCGACGAGGCTGCGACTCGAGGCGAATCGTGGATCATGTCGGATGGGAGCACCGCTTCTGCACCATAGACAAGGAAGAAAGGGGTGAAGCTGGTTGATCTGTTTGTGGTAGTACGAATACTCCATAACACCGCTGGCAATTCATCGCCCCAAGCACCGGCTGCTCGATGCAAAGGAGTTTCAAGCCTTGGCTTAATACCTTGCAGAATAATGCCGTTGGTGCACTCTACCTGTCCATTGGATTGCGGGTGTGCCACCGATGCCACGTCGAGTCGGATCTTTGATCGGCTGCAGAACTTCGATAGCTCACCGACGGCAAAGTTTGTGCCATTGTCAGTGATAATGCTATGCGGTATGCCGAATCGAGTTGTAATCTCGATGATGAACTTTGTAGCTGTAGCTCCGTCGAGTTTCTTGATAGGCTTTGCCTCCACCCACTTTGTGAATTTGTCGACCGCCACCAACAGGTGAGTTAAGCCTCCTCTTGCCGTCTTGAAAGGTCCCACCATGTCGAGCCCCCAGACCGCAAATGGCCAAGTAATAGGGATCATTCGGAGCTCCTGAGCCGGCAAGTGAACCTTATTTGCGTAGCGCTGACATCCTTCACAAGTCTTGACGATGTTGATAGCATCCTCCTTAGCCGTTAGCCAGAAGAATCCGTGCCGAAACGCCTTTGCCGCCACGTGATGCCCACATTCGCCGGAGTGGATTTCCTCTAGGATTTGACGTCCTTCTTCTGGAGAGACGCATCTTTGGAAGATGCCGGATGTGCTCCGTTTGTAAAGCTGTCCGTCAATAATCGTGTACGCCTTTGCTCGGCGCTCAATTTGACGGCTTAACACCTCGTCGTCCTTGGGCAGTTTCTTATTAATCAGGAAATCAATGTAAGGTGTGGTCCAATCTGGGGTTACCAAGCACACTTGAACTGATTCTGCCGACAAGGGGTAATCTTCGTCGCCACCTTTGATGGATGGCTTGTGAAGGTGATGGAGAAATACGTCTGGTGGTACCGCCTTTTTCCTGGAGCCTATTCTGGCCAAGGCATCAGCAGCTTCATTGTCATCTCGGGAGATATGTCGAACCTCTAAGCCGGCAAAACATCGGCCAAATTCATCGATTGTTCTCCTGTATTCCGCCATTGTGGGACTTTTTGTGTCCCAGCATCCATCAAGTTGCTGCGCAACCAGATCGGAGTCGCCATAGCAGAGGATGCGCTTTACTCCCAACTCCTTAGCCATGTGAAGGCCGTGGAGGAGAGCCTCATACTTTGCTACATTGTTAGTGGCGTTGAAGTGGATTCGGAGGACATACCTGAGCTTATCACCCTTAGGCGATTTTAGTACTACTCCAGCCCCCGAGCCTTCCTTCATATTTGAGCCATCGAAGTGCATTATCCAGTATTGAGAATCCGGCAAAGGTGTGCTTTCCATCGCCTCTGTCCAATCTGCAACAAAGTCGGCTAAAACCAGAGACTTGATGGCGGTCCTCGGCTTATACTGGATGTCGAAAGCTGCTAACTCGATGCCCCATTTGGCGACTCGACCCGTTGCGTCGGCATTATTGATGATTTCTCTTAGTGGAGCTTTACTGACCACCGTAATTGTGTGATCCTGGAAGTAATGCCGTAATTTTCTGGCGGCAAAGAATACACCATAGGCTAACTTCTGGTAGTGAGGGTAGCGTTGCTTTGAATCTGAGAACACCTCGCTAATGAAATAGACGGGGCGCTGATCTGGCCATTGCTTCCCTTCCTCCAGGCGCTCCACTACAATGACGGCACTTATCACGAAATTCGTGGCCGACAAGTAGAGGAGAAGCGGCTCTTTTTCCCTCGGAGCTGCTAAGATTGGAGCATGCGTCAACGTATACTTCAGCTGAGTCAAAGCTGCCTCTGCCTCCACTGTCCAAACAAAACTGTCCGACTTTTTGAGGAGTTTGTATAATGGTAATGCTTTGTCACCAAGCCGGCAAATGAATCGTCTTACAGCCGCGGCGGAACCCGTAAGCCGTTGTATGTCTTTTAGACAAGACGACCTTTCGATGTTCTGGATCGCCTTTATCTTTTCCGGGTTAACTTCAATTCCTCTTTGGGAAACAATGAAGCCCAGAAGCTTGCTTGCGGGTACTCCGAAGACGCATTTTGCCGGATTAAGCTTCATCTGGTACTCCCTTAGATTTGCAAAGGTTTCCGACAGATCGGCGATAAGATCTCCGCACTTCTTCGACATGACAGCTATGTCGTCGACGTAGACGTGAACATTGCGGCCAATCTGCTTGTCCAAACACCGCTGCATACAACTTTGGTAAGTAGCACCGCGTTCTTTAAGCCGAAAGGCATTGTGACATAGCAGTAATTGCCATATGACGTAGTGAAGGACGTCTTGATTTGATCTGACTCCTTCATCTTAATCTGATGGTAACCCGAATAAGCGTCCAGAAAACATAGCATCTCTGAGCCGGCAGTTGAATCAATGACCTGATCGATACGCGATAAGGCGAATGGATCTTTAGGACAGGCTTTTTTTAAGCCAGTGAAATCAATGCACATATGTAGCTCAGAGGTGTTTTTCTTTGGGACTAGCACGGGATTTGCCAACCAATCAGTGTGGACAGCTTCACGGATGAATTTGGCGGAGGTGAGCCTTAGGATTTCCTTTCCAACCGCCTTGCGCTTCTCAGTTCCGAGCCGGCGGAGGCCTTGCTTGACCGGCTTTGCGTCCTTGTTGACTTTTAGGGAGTGCTCGGCAAGTTTCCTCGGGACACCTGGCATGTCGGATGGTGACCAGGCAAATATGTCCCGGTTCTCATGGAGAAACTTGACGAGCTCGCCTTCCTATTTACCTGGTAGTGCTCGCGGAGAAGCCATTCCTTACGTCAGTGCCTGTGACATATATCAAGGCAGCGCTGACTCCGCGGTGCGATTTTTGCCCCTGATGTTAACTGGGATGGCACGCATGTGGATTGATGGTTTGGCGGAAAGGACAGTTTATACCTGGAGTGACATGAAGCGTGTCTTTATTCAGCACTTCGAGGGCACATATAAGCGCCCAAAGTCGATTTTCGACTTACAGCGGTGCGTGCAGCAAAAGAACGAGTCTAGCCGTGAGTTCGTCTCACGATGGAGTGAAATCAAGAACGCTTGCGCAGGCGTCTCACAAACTCAGGCGATCCATGCTTTCAAGCAATCTCTGAGGAAGGGGACGACTTTTCGCTTCATGATCTACAACGACGAATCGGAAACTTTGGGGGGCTTACTCGCCTGTGCAAACAAGTATGCCGCTGCTGATGATGACAACAGGGAGGATGCCGAAAACCGTCGACACGAGTCCGGGAAAAAGAAGATTGAAGACCAAGACGACCCTTCTCACGAAGTCGCTGCCGCCTTTGGAAAGGGTGGTTCGAGCAACGGCAAGTGGCAGGGCAAGAAGCTGGCAAATAACCAGTCATCCCGGCCTCCAGCGGTGAAGTATGACGATATTAAGCATAACCCCTGTGTTCATCATCTTAGGCCTGATGGGACGAGTTCCCACACAATCCAGCAATGTCACATCAATCGGGACATCGCCAAGGACCCCAAAGCCGGCAAGTCAAGGAACAAGCGCAAGTCCAGGAAGGACGACAAAGAGAAGGAGGACGTTGCGTCAGAGTCGGATGATGCAGCTTCCAAAGAGAAAGGCAGCAAATTCCCTAAGCATGCCGAAAGTCTCATCGTCAACCTGGCAACAGATTCATCTCGCAAGGAAAAGGCGGCTTAGCGAGAACTCAATGCTACGGTGCCCGCAGTTCCTCAATATCTGGATTGGTCCGACACTCCTATCACATGGGATCGCAGCGATCATCCGGACAGAGTTCCTGCAAAGCGCACCTACGCTTTAGTCGTCAGCCCTATAGTTGACAAGTACAAGTTGACAAAGGTGCTCATGGATGGCGGCAGCAGTATCAATATACTTTATGCCGCAACATTGAAGAGAATGTGTCTCTCCGAGTCACAACTCACCCATAGCACTATGAAGTTTCATGGGATTGTGCCGGGACGACAAGCCTCTTCGATGGGGCAAATCACCCTGAAGGTCACCTTTGGTGAAGCCGATAATTTTCGGACTGAGGACGTCTCTTTTGAGGTGGTGCCCTTTAAAAGTGCATATCATGCAATCTTTGGACGTCCGGCTTTCGCCAAGTTTATGGCTCGGCCCTGCNCTGAATAAAGACACGCTTCATGTCACTCCAGGTATGAACTGTCCTTTCCGGCAAACCTTCAATCCACATGCGTGCCGTCCCGGTTAACATCAGGGGCAAAAATCGCACGCGGTCGGCGCTGCCTTGATATATGTCGCAGGCACTGACGTAATCTGAGAGCCAGGTCTCAGGATTAGCCGTACCACTATACTTCTCAACCATCTTTGTTACGTTCGACAAAGTGGGAGGTAGAATTTGCTCTCTGATTGTTCTGCCAAAGCACTTGGGGCCGAGGTATTGGGCGTCTCTGGCCGACTTCCTCTCCTCGATTAGGCTTCGAACATCATTGGCTGATGGCGGTTTTCCAACCGACTTTTCTTGTCTTGGTTCTTCCCTGTGACGGCTTTGGCTCGCCTCCTGGGCAGCCTCCACGATCTAACGATTTGTCAACATGACCTCCTGGGCAGCCTCCATGTTTTTGGCTGGAGTATTGAAGTAACACAGGTTTGTCACCGGGTCACGTCGGTGGTGATATTTCCTCCGGACTGAATCAACATGGTCGGCTTCCCACTTGCTGCGGAAATCCAACCTCTTGTGCAGATTCTTGTCACGAGCCGGACGGAAGACATCGTTAGCCCCATTTTCTCTGCTTTCGGATGAAATCCGTTTCCTTATTTGTAAGCTCAACCTCACGCTCTACTATCTGGGCTGCCTGCTCCTCAAGCAGGGCACGGCTCTTCTCAATGTCGTCCAGCAATGCGTTAGGAGGGAGTGGCGTTAGCAGCTGCTTGTACCTCGCCATCTTTTCTTCGTGCTCCTTCTCTGCCGCCTCGCCGGTTGTAACGTCAATGTTGTCTCCTTCATCCGGCATTCTACTGACCCTTCAATGGAGCCAGTGGTGGCACGAAATCCACCTTGAGATTTCGGGCTTGAGGAGTTT
This sequence comes from Puccinellia tenuiflora, assembly GCA_012064385.1. NCBI lineage: Eukaryota > Viridiplantae > Streptophyta > Magnoliopsida > Poales > Poaceae > Puccinellia > Puccinellia tenuiflora. The sequence goes on along the minus strand of QRDG01001999.1, from coordinate 370,917 downwards.
TTTCTTCGCCATTGGTGGCTTTCGAGGTGTTGGGGTCGTCTTTAGGATCAGAGACGTTACCCATCAAGACCTCGGCAGGGCGTCCTAAACAGGATGCAACTTTCTGACTAAAATCGTCGGATTCTCCTTCAGATTGAGGTCCTGTTCCATATGGCGGTGTCCCCTGATCCGGCTTCTGAATCAACCCCGGCCTACAGAGCAGGAAGGATCGACTCAGCCTCTGTCATCGACTCGTGAGAGCCGGATTCTCCTAAGACGCTGACGAAGTGGAAGTCCGGCGCCGCCATGTTGGAACTTGCATCGTCTTTAGAGTCTTCGTCGTCAGCGTCGAAAGCCAGATCCAGATCGGCGATCTCGTTAGAGTCCAGGTCTGACTCCTCGTCGAGGTTGCTTGGGTGGGTGGTGGGCAAGCTCGAGGTGAAGCCGAGATTGTCCAAGGCCTGGGCGGTGAAGCCGACAAAGATGTCGAAACCGCCGATGGAGACCGTCGACCAACTGGCTGGATCCTTCTTTGCCGGCGTCCAGAAGCCGTCGTTGAAGACGTGGCCAGCTCCTGTCTCGTCAAAGTAGCTCACCATGCCGACCGCGATGGTGTCGCCGACTCCGCCTATGGCTCCTGGATGGATCGAAACCCCGGACATCTCCTGCCCCACGGTGGGCGCCAACTGTCGTGGATTGTCGAATCTAGCCGCGGCAGGGGTGCCATCGAGCTAGGTAGAGAGAGGGGTTTTAGAGACGTGGGGTGTTCCGGCAACGGGGCGACAAAGGGTTTACCCAACTTCGGATCTCGCAAACGGTGGCGAAATCCTACGTGTTGCTATAATTCACTATAAGGCAATATCGCCGAGTTACAGTGGATTGGGATTGAGAGCGTGCCCTAAGGCGTCCCATAGGCTGGCTTATAATGGCGTCCGGACCTAGGGCTTACAGGCAAACCTAACCAACTAAGTACAGAGTTCTGCTCCAATCCGGCTTGGGTCCTGCCTTGTGGGCTAAGTCTTCCGCAATGCAGGCCGGCTTCTGGAATCTTCCCTTAGCCGGATGGGCCTCCTGCGCTTCATCATACTGGGCCGCCCGATTAAGCCGGATTCGGCTTACCACCACTATGGGCCACCCTGGTATGCTGGCTTTTAGTTCTTCTTAGTGAGGACACCTGTTCGGCATAACCCCAACACATTGAAACAAGATAGAGATAAAAGATCATCAAAAATGAGCTCACTATCCAAAATGCAAAACCTATCACTACTCATCATTACATTGGTTTGTGGCTTACCACATTTTGGTGAAGTAGACGAAGAAGAACTCGTCACAGCCGGAGGTGGAGGGAGAGCAACCATCCTCAATAGAGTTGGACACTCCATAATTATCTTGAAGCTTTGTCCAAAGCTCATGAGCGTCTCGGAGAGGCATGATTGACTCGAAAACTACAACACTCACAAATTTGCAAAACTCATTAGAAGCTAGAGCATCTAGATATAAGTTTTTCTCATCCTCTAAAGTCTTACTTTCGTAATCCTTAGGAGGATAAAAACCTATATCTAAGATACGCTCAATGTTGGGGTCCAAGACCCGTCAATGACTAAGCATATGAGTTTTCCAAATATTATAATTTGTGCCATTGAATATAAACATGGAATCGTGCACTAATCCTCTAAACGACATCTTTACTCTCTAGGCGGTAAATCCAAACAAGAGAGACGAGGCTCTGATACCAATTGTAAGAACAAACTATGCCTAGATGTCGCCTAGAGGGGGGGGTGAATAGGCGATTAAAACTTTTTCTATTTAAAGGTTTGATAATTGCGGAATAAAACTATGTGTTTAAATTAACAAACCAAGAACCTAATTACTAGGCTCACCTACGTGCACCAACAACTTATGCTAAGCAAAGCAATCAACAAGGTGAAAGCAAGATATAAACTTCAAGCACGAAGGCTATCACAATGTAAATTGCATAAGTAAAGCTCGGGTATAGAAATAACCGAGGCACGCGGAGACGAGGATGCAATCCCGAGTTGCTCCTTCTTAAGGGAGTACGTCTCGTTGGAGGGGTGTGAGCTCGCCACAAGAGGCCTAGTCAAGATGCCACAAAGGCCTCACCCTATTCTCCGATGAACCGCACCCAAGGGTTTGGTTCACCTTCCACTATCGGAATCCTTCAAGGCGGATTCCGGAGCCCTTTACAACTTTTTGGGGCACACACCCACAACTCAATTGGGGGCTCCCAAATCGTGCTGAAGCTTCACAACTCGAAGTCTTCGCGGCACCTCCAACCGTCTAGGGTACACAATGCACCCAAGAGGCACAAGCTCTTGAGAACCACAATGCACCCAAGAGTAACAAGTTTCTCAACCTTCAACTTCACGTATCACCGTGGAGAGAACAACCCGATGCAACTAATGCAAAAGGCAAGAATACACTAAGTGGTCAAATCCTTCACTCTCAAATTCCAACCAAGCAACAAATGCTTTGGGGGAATAAGAGAGGAAGAACAAAGGGGATGAACACAAAGCAACCCCAAAATCTAGATCCACTAGGTTCCCCTCACTTAGAGGAGAATTTGATTGGTGTAATGGTAGATCTAGATCTCCTCTCTTGAATCCCTAAATTTGGGCAAGAATCATTGGAGGGATTGAGAGGAATCAAGCTCACAATGTTTGCAACAATGGAGGAGAGAGGGAATGAGCTGAGCAAAAAGTGAGCAACCAGCTCTTGGGGAAGAAGGAGGCTATTTATAGCCTCCCGCAAAAACTAGCCGTTGGAGGCCACTCAGATCGGAGACTCCGGTGTAAGTGCACCGAAGACTCCGGCCTGGGCCGGAGATTCCGGCCTCCTTCCGGACGGGCAACAGAGGCGCACCACACAAGAGACAAAGCGGGAGGGCCGGAGATTCCGGTCTTCGAGGGGTCGGAGACTCCGGTGGGACCGGATACTCCGAGCCACCTCCGGTGTGCCTCCGGACCCAGTCCAGAGGCGCACCACAAAAGGGCAATCGGCAGCGAAAAAGCACAGAACCGGAGACTCCGGGTCCTTTGGGCCGGAGACTCCGGACCATCTCCGGGGTAGATCCAACAGTAAATCCAAAACCCCATAACTTTTGCAAACAAACTCCGTTTTCGATAATCTTGGACTCGTTGGAATCGTCACAACGAGCACAACAAGAATATGCAGAGAAACATCACAGTCCAACAAAATATTGTAAACACCAAAGGGGAGAGGATCAACCTCTATTTCGCAAACCGGAAATGAAATATCTTTTGCAAATGAAGTCCAAATGACATGAAACCAAATTTGTTGAAAAGAGGACGACAAATGCAACCTTTGAAAATGGCAAACAAGCAATGGAGATTTTGCAAAGAAATGGAAGAGATAAATCTTCCGCACGGATGAACCGGCAAAACTCTCCAATACCGAAACCGCAATAGAAGACGCATATGAAAACTGTTTTCGGTGAACTTAGCCTTGTCATGACGAGCACGACAAGCACCAATACCACACCACGATAAGAGACAAATAAGAACCAATAAAGATGATCGCATGGATGCAAAGTTTTGTGCTCTCTACGATGATACGATCACGATACTCGATCGAGAGCCCCTCTTGATAGTACGGCTATCTATCATATAATCCGGTCTCTCACTAAACATCATGAGACCGATAAAATAGAAACCCTATCAAGATCATACCTTTGCCTTGCGCATTAAACCACTTGAGGTCGATGAAGACGATCTTCATCTCCTCAAGACGAACCACCTTTCTTGATTGCGCTTCGCTTGGTGAAGAAACACATGACGCTCCCCCATACACCAAGATGGGGAAAGCACTCTTCGGCACATCTTCACTTGGACTTGAGTGTTGATCAACACGCACTTAGCCTTGATCAACACAAACTTTTCTTCCCTTAGCCTTGATTCCAACAAATGGAGATCAAGCAATGCAAATGGACACACCTACAAATATAGCTCAATACAAACATTAGTCCATAGAGATTGTCATTAATTACCAAAACCACACATGGGGGCAACCACTTTCACTCTGTTCCACTCACCAATGTCATTGTTGCCACACAACTCGCAACGCCACGGGATATAGAGCAGCCGTCCTTGCATTTCCAAGCCTCTACCCCCTCTAGGTGGGGCCACTCCAAGACAATGCCTCCAAGGAGGTAGACAACGCCAAAAGTGTCACCATCATCCAATCCATGGTGAATGGATCTAGGTTTTTCCTCGGAGTAACGAGCTTTGGTGGAAAAAGACACAACGCCACAACTATGGGGACACAGGTAGGCTACATGTCCCGTTTAAAAAAAAAGGATTATGTAATGCTCAGCCGATTCAGATTTAACTAAATCTCAGTCAGTTGCACATAATTGTGGATCATGTGCAACTCTCGGTCCAACACGATCAACAAGCAAATCTAGCAGATGAGGAGTCGACTAAGAATTTATAAATCGCAGACAGTTGCACATAATTGTAAACCCTATACAACTCACCAATCAACACAAACCACGATACAAAATCCTTCGACAGAGGAGGCAACTGATATTTATTAATACCCAAATGCTTAAAAGTGATCGGCTGCTCGTTTGCTAGATCGAGCGATCGATTCGTGGCCGTCCGATCGAGCCGATCGAGCGTCCGTCGCGCCTCCCGTCCCGACAGCCTCGCATCCGGGGTCCACTTGGGGCACCCACCTCCCGCACGACCCCTCGCGCCTCGCACAACCCCCTCCGTGAGGCTGCCCAGAGGGTTGACCTCGACGCCTCCTCCATACGTGACTCCGGTCGCCACCCCGCCGGTGTCCTCGTCCGCATGCCCCCCCCCCGAGCTGCGCAGCCAAAGCCGGCAACTCCCTCGACCTCCTCCTTGTCAGCCGGCAGCCGCAGCAGCAGCTCACCCGACCTCCTGCACGCGGAGCTATTCGCCCGACCTCCTCCGGCCGCCGCAGCAGCTCAGCTCGCCGACTTTCCTCCCACATACACTGTTCTTCTTCCCGCAGCTCGTCCGGCCGCCGATTCTCTGCCACATCTCGTCGACCTGCAGCAAATGCCTCATGCGGCCCCGCCGCTCTCCATGCTGCTCCGCCGCCTCTCCTCCCACCCATCCCACTCATCCGCATTCCACGCCATGCTGCCGAAGTCTTCCTCCCTCTCCAGCCCCATCCCGGCGACCGCCCTCCTCGCGGCTTATGCAAAAGCCGGCCTCCTATGCGCCGCCTCCCGCCTGTTCGACAAAATGCCCGCACGCGACGCCGTTGCTTGGAACGCGCCCATCGCCTGCCACGTCCGCCACGCGCACCCCTCTACCGCCACAAAAGCCTTTCCCGGCATGGCAGCTGCAGGGTTCGCGTCAACGGCCGCCACCCTCTGCATCATGCTCAAGGCCTGCACTTCCTTCTGCGTTATCCGCCACGGCCGTCAGGTCCACGAGCTGACCATTCTTTTGTGCCACGGTGATGTCATTATGAAGATAGCCCTTGTGATCTCTACATGAGCTGCGGCTGGGTCTAGAATGGCCAATTCTGGGAGGCTTTCTTGAATCTGAGAGGTATCAAACCCAATGGAATCACACTGACATGCGTTCTCTCAGCTTGCTCAGCCACAACTAATTTGGCATATGGTCTGCAGGTGCATTGCAAGGTTCTCCGTTGTGATTTTGATTCAGTATCCTGTGCAATGCGGTGCTCCTAGTGCAACTCAGTGTGGATGGCTACAAATAAAACACCAATGTCCGCAACTTACTCAAGGAGTGCAACAACTATGCATGCTCCAGTTGCAACCCGGTGGAGGATGGCTGCAACTAAAAATACCATCCTCCACCGGGTTGCTTTCCGTGGTGTTTAGTTGCAGTCATCCCTCACTTGGTTGCAACTGGAGAAAGCATGGTTGTTGAACTCTCTAGGAATAAGTTGTTGTTGGTGGTATTTTAATTTGCAACCATCCTCCACCGGGTTGCAACCAGAGTTGCTGGCCTAAAACAACCGAGTTGCTGGCATAAACACTGGAGTTGCTTTTCACAAAAATAGCGTAAGCACCTGTTAGTATGAAGTTGCTGGCCTAAAACACCAGAGTTGCTGGCATAAACACTGGAGCTGCTGGCAACACGAGAAGGGTGGCGGAGTTTGGCTGATGACATCAACTACAGATTATGATGACAACAACTACAGATTATGATGACAACAACTATCCTGGAGTTGCTCGTGTTGTCTAGTTAGCATACAAAATGGAGTTCCTTTTTATGTTAAAGCTAGCTTTGGTGGCTCTTATGTGAAAAGCTAGTTGCATATAACAGGTTACTGCATGAAAAAACTGAAGTTGCTGCCCACTGGTTGTTTGGTAGGTTCGACCACATACTAGTTGCAGGCACAGGTGCTCTTGTTGCCATCAAAAATATTACTCAATTGCTGGCCATCATTTCTCATGTTGCCGGCAAAAATGTCCAGTAATTTTTTATGCATGTTCATGCCCATATCCATGGAAGCTTCATGCATGTTCATGTCCATGTCCATGAAGCACAGTTGCTGGCAAAGTTGCTGACCATCATTTTTTTGTTACTTTTCTGTTCGCTAGACACTAGTTGCTAACCTATCAAACCGTGATTTGGATCACCTGGGGGTTTTGTTGGCAGTTTTTACCCCAGAAAGTAGTTGCATTTATCAAATGTTCAGTTGCAGGTAAGAGAATGATCAGTTGTAAGTGAATTTTGTGATCAGTTGCAACGGAAATTACAGGTTTATGATTTTCCTCTTTTTTCTGAACTGAAGATGCGAATCACTAGGCTAGTGTCCTCCAATTTGCAGATCTAGAGAAAAAAATTAAATGCACACCGGAGTCACTTTTAAGCATTTGGGGTTTTTTTTAGCAAAATGCATTTAATTGGTTGGGTTGGCTATTTGATTCGTGCGCACAGCTAGACTAGTGGGCTGGACGCGCGGGTGCCAGGCCACCTTCTCACGAAACGGTAAGATCGCTATTTCGTCCCAACGAGCAACTGCTCGCTCGGTAGATGCAGCCTTATTAATAACTCTCATACTATGACTTATATAAAGCCGAAGAAAATAAAAGCTTAACATGTTAGTGACAACGACCATACCAAGACAATCTAAAAAAAAAACCCTCCACATTTGACCCCCCACAAAAAAAGTTTACACCTTTGTTGAAGCCTCAAAAGCAGCGTGGAGAGGCGCATGTGAAACAAATGAAAAGGGGAATAAATAAACGTTATAGAAAGGCCACAGCACAGGGGCATGCCCCTCCCTCCGGTATATATACTCTGCCCGAGAGGCTCCTCTCTGATTGCCATTCACTCGTTCTCGGCAACCGCACCTACCCATCCCACAGCCCGCCAGAGACAGAACCAGAGAGCGGCGGGGGGCAGAGAGATGACCAAGGACGTGGAGATGGCGGCGCGGAACGGCAACGAGCCGTACTACACCCCTCCTCCTCCGGGGCATGGCGGCGGCGACGTCGACGTGGACGACGACGGCAAGCACCGGCGAACCGGTAAGCAAACGGACCAAAGCTCATGCTCGGCTCAATCAATCGCCTCCTCTCTGCGTCGCCGCCGCAAAATTACACAATCGGCGCCATGCACACATGGGGCATGCGTCCACTCCGGCTAGCTTTTCATGGCAGCAACAAAACCCGCCGCCGCGGCGTGGTCGCTTCTCCGTGCCGTGTGGTCGTGCTGTGCGGGGGCCGCCGCCGCCGCGCGCGGGAACATGTGCGTTGCTGTTGTTGTTGGCGCGTACGACGACGATGGAGTAGTTCGGGTGCGGATTTGCTTCTTCGCCTTGTTTGCGCGGGACCGCACGCGACTGGGAGGGAGGGAGCGAGGGTCATGCTGCTGCCTGCGTGTGGCTCCTTCCCCGGCATTAATTCCGCCATTCTTGACCGTCGAATCGAGACGAGCATCGGACGGTTGGTTAGCGTCCAAAAGTAGCCTGTTGGACGAAGGCGGACGCCCTGCGGTGGAGAGATACTTCGGGAATCTTAGGTGATGACGGCCGGGGGACTATTTAGCTGTATTTTGTTGGTTCTCGCCGGCCGGCGGAAGAAATCAGCAAGCTCAACCAGTCAACGTATATACTAATAATCACACGTCTCCTCTGAATTTCCTTCATAATAATCACACGCAATTGCTTGCGATGTCATGCACCTACGCACACCAAAAGAGTGAGGGAAGAAGAGAACAAGCTAGAACAAACACATCGCCAGGCCGGCCTGACGTGCACGTTCCAGCTACATATTTGTCTCTTGAGAGGAATATATTTTTTGCTAATTAGTAATATATTAATTCGTCAGTTGTCCAGATGAGTGGTCGATCACATGGCCCCCGATGGATGGATCGAGCATGGGTCGCTCGCGTGTCGGTCCAACGGTGGTCAAACCCGGTCGACGGGAACGGCACAGCTAGCTGTTCACTCTTGCTCATGACTACTCTACTAGTACTAGTATTTTTTTTTTTTTGAAAGGGGCAAAAGGTTTGCCTATTCATTTATTAAGATAGAAAGAGGTTCCGGTTTCAAAATATTACATGGCCATGGTCAACACCTCCCTTAAGTGCCACACATGCACGGATAGGAAAACACAACAAAATATATGGAAAGGAGGACTACTCTCCCGGTATAAAGTGCACCAAGCATTTTGCTCCCGCTTTGACCCAAAGCCTCGTCTCCTCTTTTATGTCCGCAATGATCACGCTAGGCAGATGAGACATGTGCCTGAATATTCTCGAGTTTCGTTCATTCCATAATTTCCATGCCACAAGAGTGATGATGGAAGCAGTCGCTTTGCGAGGGACCTCCGCATGAAGAACCGAGACAGCCCAACAATCAGATACAGAGGTCCGACCCACCCATCTATCCGGCCCAAGCTGAGGGGAGCCAAGCCACAAGGAGATCGCATTCCAAATTCGGATAGAGAACCTACAATGGAAAAGAAGATGAATTCCGGTTTCTTGCTCCTGCCGACATAGGGGACAAACGACACAATTCGGCCATCCACGACGCTGCAGACGGTCCGCTGTCCAAACCCTATCTTGGATGATCAACCATGCAAAAAATTTGTACTTAGGTGGGGCCCAAGCTCGCCAAACAAGAGAGTCCATCAACGTGTGGGTGGAGCCAACAAACTGCAGTAGATAGGCGGAGGAGGCCGAGTACTCTCCCGACGAGGTGGAGCACCACGAGATAGAGTCCATGGTGGTCTGGTCCAAGGCGACATCTTGGATCATTGCCCAGAGCTTGGCGAATTGCGCTAGGTGGTCCACTGAAATACCTGAAGTAAGGTTGATCTGGGTGACCCAAGCATTGTCGGTGAGAGCCTCTAGCACGGTCCAGTTTTTGCGCTTGCAAAGGTGGAAAATATCCGGGGCTATGTCGAGGGGGCATTGGTCAAGAAGCCATGGAGAGCGCCAGAAATCAGCAGTAGCTCCATTGCCAATCGTGATTTTAGTAGCCGCATAGAAGAGTGCCATATCATTGTCTGAGCATGGGTTCCCGAACCCGACCCATAGTTTATGGGGCGACCTCCATTCATGCCAGGGCCATCGCAGCCTTAACGCCCTCGCAAAAGATTCAAGGTCCAACACTCCAAGTCCACCAAGAGATTTAGGACGACAAACAGTTTTCCAGTTGACCTTGCATTTTCCACCGGTGATAGAATTAGCACCCGCCCAAAGGAACGCCCGCTGGATTTTTCCAATGGCCTGAAGCGTGCCTGCCGGAACAGCTAATGGAGTGATGTGGTAGATCGCTTGTGAGGTGGACACGGACTTGACCCAAGTGCATCTGCCGGCTGCGGTGAGGTGCTTGCCAATGTGAGTGGGAAGCTTGGCGGCAACCTTATCTTCTAAAAACTGAAAATCGACCTTGCGAAGATAGTGAGTGGAGAGCGGGAGTCCAAGGTATGTCAACGGGAAGGTAGCACGAACCGCCGGGAGGTTGGCCAAAACCTCATCAAGATCAATGTTGGAGCAACGGATTGGTACCACCGAACTCTTTAGAAAATTGGTGACTAGGCCGGTAGCCTCGCCAAAGTCAGCAAGGATGGAGGCGAGGGTGTTTACATTATCAGTAATAGGCTTGATAAAAATGACCACGTCGTCCGCATAGATGGAAGTACGGAGGTTCATGCCTCTCCCATGAACACGACGCAATAGTCCACGATCAGTTGCCATCCTGAGGAGCTGCTGCAAAGGGTCGATCGCAATGACGAATAGGAGTGGGGAGAGAGGGTCCCCTTGGCGCAGCCCCCTGCCATGGGCAATCGGTTCACCTGGCACGCCATTTAGAAGAATCCTAGAAGATGCTGTCGAGAGGAGGATCGAGAGCCAATCCAAAAATCTGCTAGGGAACCCCAAGTGGCGCAAGAGGTCGAGGATATAGTCCCACCGAATCGAATCAAAAGCTTTCTTGATGTCGAGTTTGAGCAGCAACGTCGGGGATTTATTTCGATGAAGACGCCTAGCAAAATTCCTAACAAAAAGAAAGTTATCGTGGATGCTCCGGGTTTGGATGAAGGCGCTTTGGGCGTTGGAAACGAGGTTGTTCATGTGTGGCGTGAGGCGCAAGGCAAGAACTTTGGAAACAATCTTGGCAATGGCGTGGATAAGGCTTATAGGACGAAAGTCGCCGATGCTCTCCGCACCCTCCTTCTTGGGCAGCAAGGCAACGAGAGCCGAGTTTAGCCAATGGAAATTTTCCCCATGGAGGTTAGAGAACAAGTTAATCACCCTCATGATGTCCGATTTGATAATAGGCCAGCAAGCTTTAAAAAATGCTCCGGTGTATCCATCCGGCCCGGGGGCCTTGTCCGAGGGCATGGAGGAGATGGCATGAAGGACCTCGGCCTCAAGGATGGGGCTGTCTATCCCGACGAGGGGAGTGTGTGTAATATTTATCTCATCCCAATTCAAAGACCGAGAACATGGTGGGGGACGGTGGAGAACCGAGGAGAAGTGATCATGGACAACTTGTTCCTTCTCCACATGTCCAGTGACCCAACCACCATTCCTCTTGAGCCGCTGGATATAGTTTTTTCGCCTCCTACCATTGACCCGCAGGTGGAAATATCGCGTGTTGGCATCTCCTTCGCGAAGGTTTGAGATCCTCGCACTTTGCTTTTTCCTACTCCTCTCAAGGACCGCCAAGCTGATGGCCCGCCTCTTAAGGCGAGCACGGATGTCCCTCTCAGCTGGAGATAGGGGGCGCCAATCTTGGGCGGTGTCAAGTCTCAGAATAATCTCCAACGCCATGTGCAATTGCAGCTTGTAGCCCGAGAAAAAAGAGTTACTCCATCGACGAAGCGCTTTGCCGGTACGAGTCATTTTGTTAAATAGGATGTGGCAGGGCTCAGTATGAGGGGTGGGGGCGGACCATGCCTCCGAGACGGTCTGCTGAAACCCGGGGAGTTTAATCCAAATGTTCTCAAATTTGAAAGTTCTAGGTCTAGAAGGGCCTCTATCACATGCCAAGAGCAGCGGGCAGTGGTCCGAAAGGGATGATGAGAGGGCTTGTAGGATGTGATCGGAGAAGAAAATGTCCCATTCCTCATTGCAGAAAAATCCGTCAATCTTTGATAGAGTGGGGTTGGCACGCTCGTTGCTCCAAGTAAACCGACGGTTTTGCAAGTGAATATCTGAAAGTTCGCATGCTTGCAGCGCTGAACGGAAGCGACGGAGTCCACTGCGGTTGATGTTAGAGTTATTTTTGTCCCTCGCACGGTGAATTTGGTTGAAATCCCCAAGAACGAGCCACCTAGTCCCCGTCGACGGCTTAAGGTCAATAAGCTCGGCAAAGAAAGCGTCCTTGAGGCTAGCAGTAGTCGGTCCATACACCCCTGTGAGTTTGAAAGTGGCTCCCGATTTGCGAGAACTGACCATAGCGGAGATGCTAAAGATACCAATCTGTAAGTCGTATAGGTGAAATTCATCTTCATCCCATAGGAGCAAAATGCCCCCCCGGGTGCCCTCAGCCGGCCTTTGCGCGAAGTTTTTAAGCCTGTTTCCACCCAGAAAAGCTGCAGTAAAATGGTCGACATGTGCGAGCTTGGTCTCTTGTAAACAAACAATGTGGCACGAGGACGAAGCAATGGTGGAGTTAACCGCTATGCGACGATTCGGATCATTAAGACCTCGGGGATTCCAGGACAGGACATTAGGTGCATCATTGTCGTCATTCATCAGGGAAACAGAAAATCTCCAGGAGGCAAGACATAACAGAACATAGCACATATTTGCAAATTCGTCTTACACATGTGGTAGAGCCATAGGGAAGCATCAGGAGCAGGGAACATGTAACAGACTTTCTGGGAGACTCACATAAGAGCAGCGAGCAGATTAAAACAGCAACATATGTCATGCAAAAGGCCTTCCTGGGAGCAGCACACATCTCATAGAGGAGTACTAGTATAATACTCTACTCTACCTGTATAGTAATTGAGTACAACCGTATACAGCTCCCAGCTAGCTGTTTTTTTTTTGTTTTTTTTGCGGGGAATTCATGGGAGTTTTATATTCAGTAATGACAGGATTACAGTCTGCTAATACATGGAAAGAAACGTACGTTGTCTCTTGGCTGTACATGCATCCATCTCACAGTAGCGTGGATGCTCAACATGGAATTTTACAGGCCTGCGTGGATCTCAGGCCACTTTACAGATTCCTTCGCCTACCTGCACGTGTTCGCCGGAAAAAAAAAACCCAGTTCGCCGTACCTTTTTGACCAGTAGCTAGCTAGCTACTCCCTCCGTTCCACAATATAAGATGTTTTAGATGTTTCACATGTTGTTTAGATTTGGACTAAAAGATTGGAAAGTGAGTGAACACATACACTAAAACATGTCTAGATACATATGATACAAATGTAAATGTGAAAAAAGTCTAAAACATCTTATATTATGAAACGGAGGGAGTAGCTAGAGATGCTGCATGGTCGATAGCGCTATAGCTGTCTTTGAAGCGTGCAGGAAGATAGATACCAGCCGCATGCATCGATCGATGGTCAGACCATGAGAAAACTGCCGGCGGCCGGTGGTGTTGCTACGAGCAACTCCAGCCGTTGTTCACCCACCGCGTTTTACCGGCGATAAAATGGGCCGTTTGGGGGACGTCGACGTTAAATTTCGGTCTAGGACGCGCCGATTTTTAACTCGTGCCCCCCAGACAACACAGAGTTGCTTTAACTTGACGATCTCAACAACTCAGATAATTCCGGTCTGAAAGCCCCTCTTTGGCTAGCTTGGTCTTCCCTGGCTGTTTCTTATCTAGCAGAATCTGTTTCATTGACGCGAAAATTGTACGTTGGCTAGCTAGGGTGGTCTCTCTCTGCTTTTCCTCGACCGAGTGAATTCGTATATAAGGAGTATATAGTACCGCCGCATGGTCAAGTTTCCCTTTCCGTTTTTCCCTGGTCAAAATTAAATATGTGAACGGAGATGTTTGCACACACACCACGCTCCTTCTCTTTTTGTTCAACGCCGTGTGCACCATGCTTCGCGATCGGTGACGCGACTGCGCAACACAAATTAAGGCGATCGACGTGATAGGAATTTTCACGCAAAGCCCTATCCATGACGTGTCCAGTGAATATCCCCTGGGTTTTGTCTTTTGACTCAAGCTGTGAGGTAGCTAGAGTCTGCTGCTAGCTGGGATGACCCATGGGCCGGAGAATTGATGCGCCGTAGCGCTGCCGTCTCTGACCTGACCTTTGGGCACGCACATCTACCCTGCCCGCGCCCTAACCTAACCACGACTACGCATGCACATAGACACTATATATATAGTCTCCTCGTAGCTAAAGCTAGTTAATATATATCCTATGCCGGCGGTGGCCGGACAAGTTAGAGATCATACCACAACAAACCAAGCGCAGATCATGGGGCCTTTGAGCTCACCAAGAGGGACAGTCATGAGGACTTTCTGTTGAACTTTGTTGCGGGTGCCCGTTAGGGATGCAAGCGCGCGGGCGGGTGCCCATTAGAATCCCGCTTCTAGTTCATTTTGTGATTCTTAAATCAAAAGAATCACAAAATGAACTACAGGATTTACGGTGGGGAGCTTGACACCTTGGTTTCTGTATTTATTCAATGTGTGCATGCATTTGTACATCCAAAAGGAACCGTTTTTTATATTTCCAGTTCGCCCCCAATATCTTGTATTTTAGTCATGTGGAAATAAATGATATCAACCTTTAAAAAAAATTAAAAGTGATATTTTATGAAAATAATATACACATAATTTACTAAAGGTAGTAGTATATTGTAACTTGGGGTGGTTTAGGATTCCTCATTTCAAAGGAACTGCATAGTATATTTGTGGGTTCCATGATTTGTAGTAGGATCGGAATCGATATTTATGATCTACAAAATGTTTCAACAAAGTTTTGCACTACATTTATTAATAGCAAAATTTAATTGACCCCAAAGTGATTTGGATGGTACTTTTTTTTCCACGAGCAATCAATTATCTTTTGGAAAACGTAAAATTCTAAATGACATGAGACTACTGTTTTCTTTTTCATATGCGTCCCTGAAATAGTACCACAAATTTCAGGAAGGTTTGCAGGTAACGACTGACAGTTTGTACAACTTGTTGAACAGGGACGGTATGGACAGCGAGCGCCCACATCATCACGGCGGTCATCGGCTCCGGCGTGCTCTCCCTCGCCTGGGCGACGGCACAGCTCGGCTGGGTCGTTGGGCCGGTCACTCTGATGCTCTTCGCGGCCATCACCTACTACACCTCCGGCCTCCTTGCTGACTGCTACCGCACCGGCGATGCAGTCACGGGGAAGAGGAACTACACCTACATGGACGCCGTCGCATCCTACTTGAGTAAGTCTCGCATGAACTGAACTGACGAACCTCTTTCTGAATCCACCCATGGCGTGGATGCACGTACATGCGGTACATATATGTTGCACTAACTATGTCCATGTACCATGTGCTTATATGTGCACAGGTCGCTGGCAAGTCTTGACCTGTGGTGTTTTTCAGTACGTCAACTTGGTCGGAACTGCAATTGGGTACACAATTACAGCATCGATCAGCGCGGCGTAAGTCGACTTATTATCTGTCGCAGAAATTACATTGAAATGCAGTACACTTGTTTCCGAGATTAATTTCTGTGTGAACGATGAACAATTCGACAGGGCTATAAACAAGGCCAACTGTTTCCACAAGAACGGCCGCGCAGCCGACTGCGGCGTGTACGACTCCATGTACATGGTTGTCTTCGGGGTGGTTCAGATCTTCTTCTCCCAGGTCCCCAACTTCCATGACCTCTGGTGGCTCTCCATCCTCGCCGCGATCATGTCTTTCACCTACGCCTCCATCGCCGTCGGCCTCTCCTTGGCACAGATCATAGCAGGTCCTACTGGTAAGACTACCCTGACTGGCACTGAAGTTGGAGTAGACGTTGATTCGGCCCAGAAGATCTGGCTCGCTTTCCAAGCTCTCGGCGACATCGCCTTCGCCTACTCCTACTCCATGATTCTGATCGAAATCCAGGTAATGAAGCAACGCGTTACAAAGTTCAGAGTTTCAGAAATCAGAAATCTTCTTCAGTTTACAAGGCTGGCTCTTCAGTAATAATTCTGAAAATTCGAAACTGCAGGACACGGTGAGGAGTCCACCGGCCGAGAACAAGACGATGAAGAAGGCGACCCTTCTCGGAGTTTCTACCACGACGGCGTTCTACATGCTCTGCGGCTGCCTCGGATACGGGGCGTTCGGCAACGGCGCCAAGGGGAACATCCTCACCGGCTTCGGCTTCTACGAGCCCTACTGGCTCATCGACTTCGCCAACGTCTGCATCGTCGTGCACCTCGTCGGCGCCTACCAGGTCTTCTGCCAGCCCATCTTCGCCGCCGTCGAGAGCTACGCCGCCTGGCGCTGGCCCAACGCCGGGTTCATCACGCGCGAGCACCGCGTCTCCGCCGGCAAGAAGGTCGGGTTCAGCCTCAACGTGTTCAGGCTGACGTGGAGGACGGCGTTCGTGATGCTCAGCACGCTGCTCGCCATCCTCATGCCCTTCTTCAACGACATCCTGGGCTTCCTCGGCGCCATCGGCTTCTGGCCGCTCACCGTGTACTTCCCTGTGGAGATGTACATCCGGCAGCGGCGGATACAGAAGTACACGACCAGGTGGATGGCGCTGCAGACGCTCAGCTTCCTCTGCTTCCTCGTCTCGCTCGCCGCCGCCGTCGCCTCCATCGAAGGGGTCACCGAGTCGCTCAAGAATTACGTCCCGTTCAAGACCAAGTCATGATCGATCAATGATGAGGGTTTTGCGTGATGTGAAATAGTAGTAATTGGTTGTTAGCCATGCTTGCTGTGTCTGAGAAATCATAATCTCTTCGAGCTCGGTGGGTGACCAGTTGGCCGGGTGCATGCGTACACCCGGTTGTGTTGTTCAGGAACTTGAGGGAGGGAGAGATTTAGAGAGCATCCTATCCCACAGGCTACAGATGTTGGTCCTGATTCCTGTATAGAAACTTGAGTTCATACAAGAATTGAAAAGGTTTTCGCTAACAATTCTTGTTCTCAACTCTAATAGATGCCCTATTTTAGCACTGGTGCCCTATAAACCGCTTTTTTTGGCGCGAAAAGCCAAAAACAGTCCTCCAACAGATGCCCTAAGATGTGCCCTAAAATAGGGCTGCCCTATATTTTACTCCCTCTGCCCCAAATATGGGGTAGAGAGGACCATGCGGAGCTGCCCTATCCTTTCCCTTTTCACACGCGCGGCCAACTATCAATCCCCTTCCCATTTCCACGCGCGCGGAACCCTCGTTCCCTTCCCTGCCATCGCTGCCGACCGTGATTCGACCGCCCCGCCGCCGATTCCCCACCTCCCTCGCCACTGATTTGCCCTGCCGCCGCTTCCCCACCTCCCCCGCCACCGATTCGCCTCCGTCGCCACCTATTTGCCTCCTCCTCCGCCGATTCCCCACCTCTGTGGCCGCGATTCACCCGTCCCGCCGCCGATTCCCAACCTCACCTCCGCCGCCGCGATTCGCCCATCCCGCCGCCGCTTCCCCATCTCCCCCGCCCTCCGCGTCACCGCCTTGCCTCCGGTCCCGCGTCCATGTGGCCGTGCCGGTCAAGGAAGATCTCCGCCGGCAATGGAGAAGCTCCAACCCCGAGCTCATGATGGCGGAGTACAAGTTCTACGCGAGTCGGAACGTGAAGAAGACGAAGACGCAGGCCGGCCCTTCCATGACTGCTGGACCCTCGACTCCGGTGATCAAGATCGAGGATTCCCATTCCAATTCTTTCGGACTTTCGGATTCCGATTTTGATTCCGATGATGACTCCGGGGATTGAGGGAATCCGTACTTTAGCACGTTTTAGTTTTTAGTATGTTCCAGTTTAGTTCACAATGTATAGTTAGTATGTTGTAGAAGTTTATGTATGTGTCGTCTCTGTAAAAAAATATGCTATGGTTTGAACTAAAACAAGTGTTTGACGCTTTTAGTTTGAATTTTGGGGCATGTGTTGGAGCGGTCGTGCCCTAAAATAGGGCATCTAATAAAGCAGAAAAAATTGGTGCCCTAAAACACTAAAACAGGTGCCCTAAACCCAAAATATGGTGCCCTAAAATAGGGCATCTATTAGAGTTGCTCTTATGTGCCATGTCCAATGAGCAAGAACCAAGATTTAGCTGTTGCTGTTCTTTGGTCGGTGGAATATATTGAGAAACTTTCTTCTGGGGATCAAGATCAATCTTCTCTGGCGCATCCTACTCATTGTGGTGGCGGGTCTGTAACGCTCGCGATCGAATTCATGAACTAGATTGATAATTATATGGCAATTTCGGGGTAGAATTGGGGATTTGAGATCGCTTGTACAGTAGCAGGTGAAGAGGAAGAGCGCTACAACTATGTGACACTAATGTTCGTTCTTCTTTCTTACTCCTTCCTCACGGCATTGCCAAAATATATAGTTGTTTACAACTAGGTTTAATGCAGCGGTAATAAAGGAGGTTTAACGCAAACAATATATTAGATTTGGTTTGAAATTACTTTCAACTTCTAACGCGCATCTGGACCGTTGATCTTGACTTGCACTACCTTGTTCATCTTGAACCGCCCAATAGTTGTCGCCCATACTCTCAGTGGCGGAGCCAGCGACAGTTGACCCCACAGCTTACACGTAGCTCTGCCACTGCATACTCTAGTGTCGCTGAAGCTTGACAGTATTTGGCTCAGTAACGGACATGGGTCCACTGAGTATTGACAGTGCTGCCGTCTTGAGACAAAACTTGTCCTCGTGTGTGAAATGCAGGAAATGTAGCGCGTATGAATCTCATATCTTACTAGGTAGCATCTTCTCGGCCCAAGCTCTCTCAATGAATCAGCCATTGTTTGACCGGTATCATCTTAGACTAGATCAAGCATCCATCAAGGAGAGAAAAAGGAGCAATCTTGATCTTCCCATCGGTTGTGACCAACGGAGCGTTCGACAGAGGAATAGAAATTTTACCAAAATTGGTAAAACATAATATGAATCACGTGAAACATAATATGAATCGTTGTGGTGTTCGTAAGCATAGTTTGTAAGCCAATTCACCAACACGCTCCAGTACCTTGAAGGGATCGTAGTACTTGGACCTAAGCTTCAAAAGCCATGCAAACCAAAGGCATTTTGCCTATATGGCTGAATCTTGATGAAGAACATGTCGCCCACATTGAGTTGTCGTTTTGTTCGCAATTGATCAGCACAGAGCTTTATGTGGTTCTGGGTTTGTTGCAAGTTTTGCTTCAAGCATTTGTCTTGCTTGGTGAATGTCAGGTGTGCTGTTGGGTACATTGTTGATCTCACGTTCGGCTCTGTAATCGTTGGAGGGGGAAAATAGTGGTATATGGTTTCGAATGATCTCATTTGAAGGAAGGAGTGATATGACATATTGTACCACCATTCCACCATAAGTAGCCAAGAATACAATAGCTCCATGAAAACCATGCTTCGCAAATAAGATTCCAGACACTGTTTGACGTGTTTGGTTGTTTCGTCTGTGTATGGGTGGTATGCATCGCTGAACTTCAGAGTCACTTTGAAAGCCTTGAAAAATTGCTGGTACAACACATCGGTGAAAATCTTGCCATAGTCACATATGATTTTGTAGTGAAACCATGTAGTCTAACGAATCTCCTCAAAATTGAAATTACTTCAAAAAAGGTTTGAAGAAATGGTTCACTAGTATTTCTCAAATTAATAATCTCATAGATAATTGCAATGAAATTATTCTCATGCTAGATGATTATGAGGATCAAAGCCAGTTGCATATCTCAGAATGGAACTTCAGACATATTGTGAAAATAAGATTTGACCATTTGTTGTCTTGCACACAATCTTATTCGAAACAACAATGTACTGCTCGGTGTGCAAAATTATGGGAGAAAAATACCCCTTATCATCATGCAATGGTTACCATGAATTTTCATCGCAACTCCATTGCGACCCTTGCTAGAGAAAATGGGTCCTTGGGCGTTGACCATGAGGAAAAGGCAGGTTTCTTGTGGCACACATACAAGAAAAAGTTGGGAATCTCTATTGGTATTGATCAACATTGTGATTTTACCCGCTTTTTATCTATCCCTCAAGATCTAAGTGCTCTATCCACACCTTTGAAAGGATCGTATGGCCACCTAGAGGGGGGGGGGGGTGAATAGGTGCTACACCAAATTTTAATACCTTTTCAATTTTAGGCTTGACACAAAGGTAAATTCTCTAGATATGCAACTAAGGTGAATTTACCTATATGATGACCAAACTATTACAACTAAGAATTAACACGATACAAGTAAGGACAACAAAGGGATAGAGATAACCGAAAGTAGAAGCACGCGGAGACAAGGATGTATTCCCGAGTTCCTCCTTGTTAAGGGAGTACGTCTCGTTGGAGGCGTGTGAGCTCGCCACAAGAGGCCTACTCAAGATGCCACAAAGGCCTCACCCTATTCTCCTATGAACCGCAACCAAGGGTTTGGTTCACCTTGCACTATCGGAATCCTTCAAGGCGGAATCCGGAGCCCTTACAATGTTCTTGGGGCACACACCCACAACTTAATTGGGGGCTCCCAAATCAACCAATCTGTCACAATTACAACAAGTAGTAAGCAAGAGAATCTAGGGTAACACAATGCTAACCCTAGAAACCAAATCCCTCAAATGAATGAGGGGGAAATGAAGAACGGCTTGGTGAAGATGTAGATCGGGGCCTTCTCCTTCAATCCTCCAAAAATCAACGAGTTTGGGTGGAGGGATTGGGAGTTCTCTTCGATTTGAGCTTTTGCTTGTAATGGAGGGGAGAGAGTTGCAAGAGCTAAGAGAACCAAGATAGGTGGAGGGGTATTTATACCCCTCCAGGAATTCTGGCCGTTGGAAAAGCGAAGGGCCGGAAATTCCGGTGTTAAGTACCGGAACTTCCGGTGGGCCGGATATCTCTATGGATAATCTCCGCCCAAAACCTCCGGGACCCCTCCCGAGAGGAAAAACCAAAAGGACTTAGCCAAAATTCCACTAGAAAACTTCCAGGGCCGGAACTTCCGGCCTGGAGGCCGAAACTTCCGGGCCATCAAAAATTTCCAGGGGGAACTTCCGGGACCCCTCCAGAGAGGAATCCAAAAATGACTTAGTCGATTTCCCGCTTGGACGAAACGGCCAAAAGCCGGAACTTCTGCCCAACGGAACTTCCGGTCCTGCAAAGGCAGAAAACCACTCCAAAGCGATTCTCTTCTCCATCTTCGGTCTTGTCTTCGATCTTTTCACCTTCTGGGCCTAACCAGCTAAGAAACCTGACATGACACTTTAACAAACATGATTAGCCCACAAAATGTGTTGTCATTATATCACCAAAACTAAGAGATGTTCTTTCAATCTCCCCCTTTTTGGTGAATGATGACAACACACAAAACAAGATATAATTAAGCAACAAGAACTCGAAGCTCCCCCTCGAGAGGAGCTCCCCATAGCAACATAATTAAATAGACAAGAAGTAGATCATCACAAGTTGCATGTCTTACACCACACATAGAGTTCAACAGATAGAAAACAAAGATACATAGGCACAAGCTCATAAGAACGAATGAAAGACGACGAGAAAGCTTGTGCCCAACCCATGCAACACCCTCGATAGCCTAAATAGAACTACTTCTCCCCCTTTGGCATCAAGACACCAAAAAGGGGAAAAGAGCGATGCTAACGACCCAAAGAGATCACTCCGACGCCGTGGCCTCTGACTCATCCTCCTCTGCCTCACTGTCGGACTCAATGTCATCCTCCTCAGGCACATGATGATCCCAATCCACATACTTGTTGTTCCAGTTCTTGTAGGCAAACCTGGGGCNTTTGATTGGGCACTACAAGTCTGCAAGCAGGCAGCAGTGCTATCTTAGAGCATCTCCAGCCGTTGTGCCCCCCGGGAGGCATTTTTTCAGTCTCCTGGGGGTGTGCCGACGGAAATTTTGCTTTAAGTTTCAAGATTTTCCCAGCTGTGCCTCCCACAACAAATAGCAGAGGACGCATGGCGGCACGAAGGCACGGACGCGTGGCGGCACGGAGGCGCGTGGCGCGAGCTCGTCCTGGTGGAGGTTGTCGTCCACCATCGCGGGTTGAGGGTGCCGTCCACTAGCCTGGGCCTGTTTATTTTATGGTGATCCAAATCCGGTTATACAGATAGGGCCGCCAGCTTCTAATGAGCAGAGCCTGAGCGACGCGGTACGGTACGAGTTGTAACCGACCTGGACACGAATAGTTGCCGATCTTGTTTAGGTCAGGACCACTATAAATACGTCTTGTAAGTCGCGGCACGGGATAAACCACATATTGTAAATCCCGGCGCGTTTGTAACCTCACCCGAAATAGTGAAGTATTTGAAAGGATCGTATGGGCACCTAGAGGGGGGGGGGGGGGCGTGAATAGGTGCTACACCAAATTTTAAAACTTTTTCGATTTTAGGCTTAACACAAAGGTAAATTCTCTAGATATGCAACTACGGTGAATTTACCTATATGACAAGCAAGCAACTACGACTAGGCAAGAACACGATACAAGTAAAGACAACTAAGGGATAGAAATAACCAAAAGTAGAAGCACGCGGAGACAAGGATGTATTCCCGAGTTCCTCCTTGTATCCATGACCTCTTCTTGGGGGCCTCCGCAGCAGCAGAAGAACTCCCAGGAACACTAGCAGAGGGATGAGACACACCTAGAGCACGGCGGCCAGAAGAAAAGGTAGTGAGGTGAGCACTCTTCCGGTTCATCTTGACCCGTCAATGGGGCTCACAGTTCAGCTCCACATCAATGTCCTCCACATGATCACCAAGAGGATACTTGGCCTTGATCAGCTTCATTACATAAGGGGCATAAGGAGGCACTTTCTTGTGTATCACGGCATCATATATCTCATGGAAAATGTAGTCCATCACATCAACGGGACACGCATTGGGGCGGAGAGTACCTTGAGTGGCTGCCTCATAAGCATAGTGAAGGAGGTTCACAAGCCATCCTCTAATAGCATCATTGTTGCCACCACTAGGAGCAATGGATTCGTGGAACATGCGCAAGAGAATGTCATAGAGAGGTAGAAGACCGGAGGTGGTCCCAACCCCTTTCTCATCAGAATAGAGCGCCTTCAACTTGGACTTGTCATACTCGGAGCCAACGACGTGCATACGAGTCCCCTCATTAAGGTGAGATCCAGTGAAAGGATAACCAAGAATACATGCAAACTCTCTGAAAGTGGAAGTGAGCCTGTGAGTATCAGACATCCAATCATCCCAATGTTGACATCATCATCAAAGATCACCGTGGAAAAGAACTGCTGAACGAGGATCACGTTGTAGTTACATTCAGTCTCCATGAGGCGACGCAGCCCCAAGCAGTCAACAACCCTGATAGCTGTCCCAAAGTAGTCGGCCTTCTTCATGAGGTGAGAAAATCTATAGCCTTCATAGGGCACACTTTCTTCTTGTCTGACATCATAGCATAGACTTCCTTGAACAGGATTTCTTGATCATAACTCCAGAAGCAGTTGTCAATGGTAAAGTCACGTGGCTGATCATAAAAGTCAGTTCGATGCCATTCAACAAATTCAGTTCTTTTCATGTCACTGATAGCCAGCTGCACAACTTTCTTCTTCTTTCTTTGTTCATCAATCTGCGCACGGCGTGAGGCCAAAGTCTCCTGATTAGACTCAGACTCGATCTCAGCAGAGTGAGGGCGAGGGGTGCGAGAGGTTGCATGCTTGTGGCGACGATGAGAGGAACCACCTGCAAGAAGATGAATAGATAGACAGGAAAGCATAGATGAGCTCTCATGTCCGGGAGGCCAAAAGAAATAGCAGAGAAAGAAAGCACGAATTTCTGTCAGGTTCACACCGGATATTCTAGCTCAGACGGGGCGGAAATTCCGTTCCGCCGGAAGTTCCGGCCCAGATGGGGCGGAAGTTTCGGACGGCCGGAAGATTCGGCCGCTGCACACCGAAGTTCCGGCCTTGTTGCAGCGAGCGGAAATTCCGTGGAATCCGAATGAAATTGCAAACTACTTTCCAATCGCTGCTACAAACAGGGAGGTCTAGCCTAGAAGAGCATTTCTACCAAAGGAAACGAGCCAATTCCTCCTAAAACATCTAGGTTAAACGAATTATGAGTTCGTCCTAGATACGAAAGTAGAGGGAATTACCGGCATCCATGGCAAAAAAAAAGTGGTGGAGAAGGATCCCCTTGTCGAGGAGATGCAGATCTGGCTTTGAACCGGCGGATTCCAGGACGGAGCGTCCCGGAGGAGATCGTTGACGGCGGGTGGTTTCCGGGTAGGAGAGAGAAACGGGAGAGGCGCGGGGGTGGAAGAACTACTCGAGCGAGCCAGTCCACCCCGCGGTCGTCCCCGTATGGTGCCCGAAAACTTAGACCGGAATTTCCGGCCCGAAGGGCGGAAGTTCCGGCCCCCGGAAGTTCCTGCCCCTTAGGGCGGAAATTCCGGCCTACCGCTAGAGAAACTCCAGAAAAAATAGCCACACACAAACTGGACATGAGCGATGGAAAGCAAAGGTTCAGGGATAAGGTGGGGCTTAGGACAAGATATCAAACTGTCATAATATGGTACGACACTCATAATTGCAAGATAGAATGATAAAAGCCAATTATGAGTGCTTTTCCATGAGGCGCACATAGTGACACATATAGGTCTAGAAGAGCCAAAAACTCCAAATAAGGACCAACTCCTCACATGAGGAGGTCGGTGGCCGAAGCCGCCATATATGCGTGTGAAAGAGTGAGACACCGCGAAGATGTATCTTGGGTTCTCACTCAAAACTCATCATTTTAAGCTCACAATTCATGAATTGGATATAGAGTAAATAAATGAATTCATTAATGTAGCCATCATGGGGGGAGGGAGAGCCCAATAGTTAGGACAACACTCCCCCTAAATCCATGCCTACACCTAAACCAAGATAGAAGTTGAAACTATAGGTGTGTATGCAAGATGGTCAAGACAAGCTCCTTGAATCCACGATATTTAGCTCATTCCTCAAATAAGTGAACCTTGCTTCATCAAGTGGCTTCGTGAATATATCGGCAAGTTGGTCTTTGGTTGGCACATATGCTAGCTCAATATTTCCACGAGCAACATGATCCCAAATGAAGTGATGACGAATCTCAATATCCTTGGTTCTTTAATGTTGCACCGAGTTGTAGGCGATTTTGATAGCACTCTCATTGTCACACAAAAGAGGCACTTTATTCACAACTGACACCGTATTCCTTTAAAGTTTGCCTCATCCACAACAATTGAGTGCAAGCACTAGCGGCGGCCACATACTCGGCTTCGGCGGTGGAGAGTGATATACAATTTTGCTTCTTAGAAGACCAACTCACCAAAGATCTACCAAGAAATTGGCAAGCCCCGGAAGTTGATTTCCTATAATCTTGATCACTGGCCCAATTCGAATCCGTATACCCACTAAGAGTGAAAGATGAATCCCTTGGGTACCACAAACCAAACCTTGGGTATGAATCAAATATCGTAGGATTCTCTTGACCGCCACCATGTGGCTTTCCTTAGGAGCCGCTTGATACCTTGTACACACACCTACACTCAACACAATATCGGGTCTAGATGCACAAAGATAAGCAACGAACCTATCATGGAGCGGTAGAGCTTTTGATCCACATCTATACCCTTTGGGTTAAGTTGTAGATGGCATTTGGTATCCATAGGAGTCTTCTTCTCCTTAGCATCGGCCATATTAAACCTCTTGAGCATGTCTTGAATATACTTTGCTTGGCTAATGAAAGTCCCTCCTCTCAATTGCTTGATCTCAAATCCAAGGAAGAACTTCAACTCACCCATCACGGACATCTCAAACCTATCGGTCATAAGCTTTGAAAATTCATCATTAAAAGCTTTGTTAGATGAGCCAAAGATAATATCATCAACATATAGTTAGCATACGAAAAGCTCCCCTTTAACCCTCTTAGTAAAAAGAGTGGGATCAATTTGCCCAACTTCAAATCCACGGTCTAACAATAACTCTCTAAGGTGCTCATACCACGCACGTGGGGCTTGTTTAAGTCCATAGAGCGCCTTATCAAGCTTGTAGACATGGTTAGGGAAGTTGAGGTCCTCGAACCCTGGGGGTTGCTTAACGAACACCAACTCCTTTAAGGGACCATTGAGAAAGGCACTTTTAACATCCATTGTTGCAATTTAAAGTTATAACGGGATGCATAAGAAAGAAGGATACGGATGGACTCAAGGCGAGCCACGGGAGCATAGGTCTCTCCAAAATCAATGCTTCAACTGAGAGTACCCTTGAGCCACCAATCTAGCCCTTGTTCCTCACAACCATGCCATGTTCATCTTGCTTGTTCTTAAAAATCCACTTTGTGCCAATAACATTGTGGCACTCCTTTGGCCTCTCAACTAACTTCCAACTTTATTGCGCTCAAAATTGTTGAGCTCTTCATGCATGGCCTCAACCAATCCGGATCTTCAAGAGCTTCGGACACTTTCTTCGGTTCCACCATGGCAATGCGAGCTTGATGATCACTAAAGTTGCCAATTGCCTCCGGGTGGACACCTTGCCTCTCACATCACCAATCACCTTCTCAAGAGTGTGCTCATGAATTTCCATGGTTCTTGTAACTCTATCTCGACGACGGGCTTTGATATCCTCATTGCATCTTGGAGGTATCACTTGATCATCTTGATCATTTGTGTCCCCGTCTTTACCGGAAAGTTGACCTTGATCATCTATAGGCACGGCTTCAACATTTGACGAAGAAGATGATTGAGCAAGGTCTTGATCATGGCTAGCATCACGAATAGTGAGTTGGGCTCTTGCATAGCAACTTGATCAAGGGGTTGAGGGTCTTCAACTTGTTCTCGGGTTGGTGCAATAGGCTCTTCATTAGCAAGATTTTCTTGTGTAGATGAAGGCTCCACTTGAGTAGATCATTGTCCTTCTCAATCCGCCACAAGGGTATCCTCAACGGGGCGGAAAAATCCCACACCCATTCTTCTTATGGATTCTTGAGGAATTACATCATCTACATCAGAAACATGAAATTGCGCCACTTGGGAGCCGTCATTTTCCTCGAACACCACACTAAAAGATTCTATGATACGCTGTGAGGCTTTATCATAGATTCTATAAGTGTGGGATTTGGCACCGTAACCAACAAAAATACCCTCTAGTGATTTAGATTTAAATTTAGTTAAGCGACAACTTTTGATCAAATAGAAACACTTACAACCGAAAACACGGAAGTAGGAGATGTTAGGCTTGCTGTCGGTGAGGATCTCCTAGGGGGTATTGTTCAAACCTTTGCGGAAGTAGAGCCAGTTGGTTGAGTGACATGCCGTGGATATAGCCTCCGCCCAAAAACTCAACGGAGTCTTAAACTCCGCTAACATGGACCTTGCTATATCCATAAGAGTCCGGTTCTTCCTCTCGGCTACACCATTTTGTTGAGAGGTATAAGTGTGGAATATTGGTGAAGAATACCCTCTTCACTAAGAAATTCATTGAGGTGTAGTTCTTGAACTCGGAGCCATTGTCACTTCTAATTGCCAAATGGGGACATTGTGTTGACGTTGCATTTCAATGGAGAAGTCGATGAAGGTTGTTGGGTCTCACTCTTTGACTTGAAGAAATAAACCCAAGTGAATCTTGAATAGTCATCAACAATCACCAAGCAATACTTCTTCCCACCTAGACTAGCTTCGGGAATGGCACCAAAAAGATCCACATGGAGGAGCTCCAAGATCCTCTTGGATGAAATAATAGTCTTGGAAGGATGGGGAGAATCATGCATCTGGCCTTCAACACATACCATACAAACACGATCTTTGGCAAAAGAGACATCTTCTTTTAGTTCGAGAATGTGGCCACCCTTGTGAAGACTTTGCAAAGTTCTCATGTTGACATGGGCTAGGCGGCGATGCCACAACCAACCCTTGTCGGCCTTTCCGAATAGGCACATCGAATTTGAAGTGGTTTTTCCCCGAAAAGTCAACCACAAACAAATCATACTCGACGTACCCAACGAAAGCGACCTTTAGAGTCTTGCTCCACAAGAGTACCACAACATCAATATCAAGAAAGACGGTGAAGCCCATCTTATCAAGTGCACGAAAGGAAAGTAAATTATAACCAAGGGATTTGACAAGCATGACATTCACTAGAGTGATATCCCTAGCGATTACCAACCTTGCCAAAACCAATACCCTCGGCTTTTGATCGATCTCCATAAGTGACGGTTGCTTCATTTAGATTGGTCTCATCTCCGTCATTATTTCCTTGCTTCCGGTGATATGTTTTGTGCATCCACTATCAAGCACCCATTTTGACCCACCGGAAGCATAGTCCTACAAGAAATCATTGCTTTGATTTAGGTCCCCATTTTGCAATGAGTCCTCTTTTGTTAGCAACAAGGGTCTTAGGAACGCAAATAGAATGAGCAATGGGAATATTTCTAGGACCAACAAACTTAGCATAGATATCCCCATAATAATCAACATATAAGATGTAGTGGGGGTTAGATTTTCCCGCAAAGTCATCACTAGTGGTTTTGTCACTTGTGGCACCACCACTAGCAATGTTGACCTTCTTGGATTGAGGGATCTTCTTTGCTAGAGGAGCCCTTGCATCTTTCATGAAGTTCTCCTTCTTCTTTTCCTCCTCAACAAACCCGACACCAACTCTCCCTTTTTGTGGAGTAACAAAGGTTCTTACCTAGGGAGATGGCCTTAGCAAGATTGATATTCAACCTAGCATTTCCTCAATGATATTTGCATGATCACAAGTAATGGGAGTGGAGGAACTAGGCACATCATTTTTAGACGGTTGAGCTTGAAGTTGTTCATACGACTTAGTGAGTGTCGAGTGTTCACTTTCCAATGCCTTGTGAGCCTTGGAAAGTTTCTCTAACTCCTAGGTTAGTCTAGGATGACCAACACCAAGCTCGACCTTTTATTTCTTACATGCTTTGTATTTAGCAATTGTATGGTCACATTCTTTAATGAGTTTAGCAACAATTAAATCATTTTATTCTTCTATAGATTCTAATTGTTCCTCAAGATAAACCCTAAGCTCATGCTCTTCTTCGAGATTTCTTTCAAGGATGCAATTTCCATAGCATCCTCTCTTTCAATCTTGCCCTTGATCTCAAGCATCTCTTGAGCTTCGCCATATTGACTCATAAGAGCCTCAACATGCTTCTTGGTTTCACCATGCAAGTTAGTTATGAAATGATCGAAAGAAACTATTTCCTCTTATTTTAGACTAGTAGCATCATCCATATTACTCATAGTCTTAGGAGATGAAGGGGATGATACNGTCACCCACAATCTTGTCTTTGTACTCGTTTTGCCCCACAATGTTTGGTGGCAGAGGCAGTTCTCTGCCAACTGGTGGAAGCAAACTGAAGATACTACCATCCCGTGGAACTTTCTTGTTGAGCTCATTAGCATCACACTTTGTCTTGGCAGCAGCACTGCCAATCCTGTGGTTGAAGAAATAATTCCAGGAGCAGCCAAAGAAATGTATTTTCCTTCCCTCATACTTATTCTTAATCCTGTACGATTCTTCTTGGGCTGATCGAGCACTATCTATCCACCGTTGTGCTTGCTCTGTCAGTCTCTTGCTCCGGAGTTCACCCAGTTGAATTTTCTCCTCAATAGTGTCTTTGGCGTCTTTCAGATCTGCGGTAGCTTTTTCTAGTCGAGCAACACTACTCTTGGGTTTGAGACAGTAGCCAGTGTGCCGCTTAATTGGCTTCCATATCTCATTTGCAAAGATGCCGACTATCGGGGAGAGTAGCCCATACGAAAACTGAGACATTGGGCTGGCAAGAGCAAATGAAGGTACGTTCCGAATCAGTATATGCTACAGGTACTAGAAAAGTATACTAATTATGAGCAAATTGGGTTTCTAACTTGCTATCCAGAAAAAGAATTACTTTTCCTTTAAGGTTTTACCAAATTAGAAGTATGTTCATTCCACGTATAACTAATGGAAGTATGGAGATCTCAGAAAAAAATATCTACTGATATTTGATATGACATATGCTCTAGACTAACTTCCAAAAGAGGAAACAAAAACAGTGCCTGATTATGTTTGATAGCCAGAGGTACATGCACCATCTATCGTAAGCAGCGAAAATCTTGTCAAGTCGGCTGTCGTGCTGAAATAAAACAATATGCACAAGAAAATTTCACCCAACTTCATAGTATGCTCTGTCCGATGTAGAACAAATGAATTTCTCAATTTCCCGGAAAACCTTTTGCATGGTTTCATATATGGATCAGAACAGACAAGACAGTACCTGTTCACTTGCTGGTTGTGGTTGGAGGATCTCGATCGGAGCACAGCGGATCGAGATTCAAGAGGAAGGAGCCTCGTGTCGCTCAACACCAAATAAAGGGTTCAAGAGGAGCTGGCGAAGGACAGAAAAAAGGCGCATGAAAATTCAGAAGCATCAAGCTGTTGTATCCACCTCATTCTTGACTAAATTATTGCACGTGGCTCAAAACAAATGTCTTGATGAAACTCTAAAGAAGAAGCTGCTGCTATCCCACTACGTAAGCAGTTAATTGAATAGAGTAGATCAAGCGTTGCATGACAGCCTGTTGTGTGTTTAGTTTGATCATTTTATTTGTCGATACTTTCATGTTTCTTGATTAAAAAGAGAAATCCTTTTGTCAAATGAAGCATATGCTTCTGCCACTGGAAAAAAATATTTTGAAATATCAAAAGATTTTGGACAAATTTCGGCATGTACATCCTGACATTCTAGGTGCGCACGCAAAGTATCGTGGAAAACCGGCATTTTCTGTGACTTGTGTAAAAAAGATAAAAATGCCTTGTGAATTTTTATCACCAATTTTAGCTTTTTTACACATGTCACGAAATGGTAGTTTTTTCTTTATAAAACAACTTTGTGAACACATAGATTTTCTCTCTCCTGCATCCTCTTTTCTTTCTCCTCGATGCATATATTATCACAATAAAAGGTTTCTTGCCGAGTTTGTTAAAGCCCGAACAGAAAAGAGCAAGCCCGAGCTTGGCCCGACCCGAGACATAGAAAAAAATGCCTATGTCCTATTAAACATGTTAAACAATTCGTTTTTCAATATAAAATAGTGAAGTATCACATATGTTTCTCTGTTATTAAATCTTAAAAATAGCATTTCGGGCTCTTATAGCCTTTAAGACCAGGTTTCCAGCGCACAACTCGAGCCCAATCACGGCCAATGTCGGGCTTTCGGGCCGTGCTGCCCATGCCCATGGCGTAGGTGCAAGCAACCAGGACCGAGTTAATTCTCAATTGGTCTCTGTTCATGGCACATCTTTCAGATTCAACAGACAGTAGCCAGTCGGTTTCGTCTTTCAAAAAATAACATATATGATCTTCTTCTCCCAATGATTGTACCTGTTTGGAGTGAGAATTAGTGCATTAAATAGAATAGTAGTGGTACATAATTCCACTTGTTCATCACTGCTTCAACTTCTTCTAAACAAACCAGCGTGTTAGTTCTAGCATCTCTCTCAGTTGGCTATTGTTATGTCTTTTAAGTAGGTGTCAGTTAGGCACCAGCGATGCTCAAACTGGGCAAGCACCCCGAATTCTCGGTCGCGCTGCCCATGACCATGGCGTAGGTGCAAGCAACCAGGACAATTGTTTGAATTTTTCCTCCATAGAGCTCTGACTTTTTTCCTTAACTGTATTATTGAGGCGATCCAACACCTACGCTTCCTAAAAATGGAGCGCTGCGAGCGTCTGGTTTGGCAAGTGCTTGTTGGGTCCGCCTGTCGGAAGTATGCTGGGTGGCCGTCATCGTGCCTGCGTATAGGCCTTTGATTCGTCGAGCTGCCGCTTTGGGTGTTGGGGAAGAGGGCTGCGTCATGCGTGGGAACCAGCCCGGTGTTATTGCCTCGTTGATCGGGGTAGCGCCACAAACCCGAGCAGCGCCATAGACCCAACCCGAGCAGCGCCGGCGTCCTCCTCCGCCAAGTTGTTTTCCTGCTTAATTTGACTTCGTTCCTGTTAGAATTTACGTGCGAGGAGATTTAATTGTAAACCGAGTATGGTGTATATATCAAATCAGTTAGATTTCATAGGGGTGAATAGCCCCTGTGCGACGTTTTTCCTCGCAATTTGACTGGAAGCGACGTCTTTCGAAAGAATAGCTCGCATGCGACGCTGTTTTGGTTGGAAATATCTCAGGGCCACACGGGCCATAAAACGGCCGTTAAGGAGACAGTTGGGTTAGTTAATGATTTGATTAAAACAGGATGGTCCTAATTAGTATCAGGTGCTGGCCCGAGTCAAACCAACCGCTTCCGACCGAGCGCGCGCGTGACCTTCTCTGGCGGCGGTGGCGGCGGAGCTCACCATTCCTTCTCGACGGCGGCGGCGGTAGCGGAACTTTTTCAGAGGGCGGCGGCGCTTTCGTTCTACGGCGGACGTGGTGAGTGCCATTCGAAACCCTAATTCCTCTCCCATCATTCTCACATTAGATCTGAGGGCGCCATTTTGAGCCTAGATTGTGGACGGCGGCGGTGCTGAACGAGGGGAACGAGATGGAGCCGGGAGAGGGGACAAGTAATGGGTAATTTCCCGAGGCTTGAAACTTAATTTCAATTCTATTTGCTTACTACCTCGATTTCTAGCTCACATTGGTCGCCAAAAAACAGGGGACATGATAAATTCAAATTTTCGATCAAATTATTTCCCTCCAAGGCAGTGTTGCTTGATGGCAGCATGCGGCTGATTGAGAGAGACACGATGGTTGAATGGGATATACCTACTGAAGACATTGATCCCCAAGAACTAGAAAGGATGGAAGAGGAGGCCGTGAGGAATGTGGTGGTAAAAATTGGGGAGAGTGTGATTTGGGGGCCAGAGCAAGAAGTTTCTTTGTTACGGTTCGATGATTGGAAACAGGAGTATGTTAGGATTGAGACAGGTAAAGAAATGGTAGATGAAATCGATCGGCGAGACGGCTGGACAAGCAAAAGTGCTCTGTTTTTGGCAGAGCTCATTGATCTGAACCCTGAATCTAGGGTTGGATATGTGGAATCGAAGTTGGCTTGCCAGATTGTTGAGGATGATTGGTCTGCACAAAGGCAGATAATGCCTTTAGCTACTGAATTGGCAGTGTTATCAGGGGAGGCAGGTGCAGAAGAGGCAGTTAATCATGTTGAGGAGGTTGTATGTATTGATTGGAATACAGGTGAGATAAGTGACCCGACAGATTTGGTCATTGCTCCAATGTCTGACATTGCAATGGCAACTATGTTTGGTATTTCTGTAGATGAGAAAGACAAGGAAAGGGAGAAAGATGATGCTGCAGATGATGGTAACAGACGGTCAAGGACTGCAAATACAGATGCTGATGCTGATGCAGATATAGATTCAGAGTTGATGCAGAATGCTGCAGTTGAAGTGGGTGATGGACATGATGATGAGCTTATATGTGTTTATGACAAAGAAAATCCAGTTATTGAAGTAGGTAAATTGTTTCCAAGCATGGATGAGTTTAGATGTGTTTCAGGACTTATGCAGTCAAACATGAGTTTGAAACCAAGACTTTGTGGACAGATACAAAGAAATTCTATGCCAAGTGCAAAGGTTATGATGGTGGTGCCATGCCATGCAAGTGGTATATATCAGCTAGACGTCAACCTGATGGAAGGACATAAGAGTGAATCAAATTCCAAAAGCACATACTTGTATGAAAACTTCACAAAAAATTTCAACAATGACATCCCAACTTTGGGTGGCAGGAAAAATCACTCCTATTTTATCCAAGAAACCAAACACAACAGCAAAGAAACTGAAATTAGACCTGGAAAAGGATTACCCAATCCAGCTGAAATATACTACAGTGTGGAAGGCAAAGCAAAGAGTAATGAAAGAATTATTTGGTGATTGGGCAAATACCTTTAGAATGCTTTATAGCTTCAAAGCAGAAGTGGATAAAAGGTGTCCTGGCAGTGTTGTTGAGATAGATACTGAGGTGGCACCAGATGGGAAAGTGTACTTCTCCAAATTCTTCATGGCTTTAAAGCCTTGCATTGATGGCTTCAAAGCAGGCTGCCGTCCATATTTGAGTATATATTCATCATTTTTGACTGGCAAGTGGAATGGTCAACTTGCACCTTGCAATGCTCTAGATGGACACAATTGGATGTACCCTTTAGCTATTGGCTTGTTTCAGTCTGAGACAGAAGCTTCATGGACATGGTTCATGATGCAGTTGAAAAGAAGCATTGGTCCAGTGTCCCCTTTGGCAGTCCACACTGACGCATGTAAAGGGCTAGAAAATGCAGTGAAGAATGTTTTCCCCCATTCTGAGCAGAGGGAGTGCTTTGGTCATATGTGGATGAATGTGAATTCAGAGGAGATGCATTTGGCCGCTTGTGGCCAGCAGCAAGAGCATACAAGCTTACTACTTGGGAGTATCATCTGAATAAGATAAAAGAAGCAAGCACTGAGTTTAGCCCTTGGATGGACACCTAACATTCTCTTTTGTGGTACAGGTCAGGATTTAACACTGCCATCAAGTGTGATCATATCAATAACAATTTGGCAGAAAGTTTTAACAACAGGATAAAGGATTTCAAGGACTTGCCTGTCCATGACATGGTTGACCAAATTAGGATCATGATCATGAGGTTATGGGAATTGAGAGCAAGGATTGGTGATAAGCTGCAAGGGCAGGATAAACTGCCTGCTGTGGTGCAGCAGGTAGTCAACATGAGCAGAGGGCTTGCACATTTGTGTGTTGTGCAATCCTCATTTCATGCTGGTGAAGTTAAAGATACAAAGACTACCAGAAGGCATGTTGTTGACACTGAAAAGAAAGAGTGCAGCTGCCTTGAGTGGCAACACACTGGAAAACCTTATGAACATGCCATCATTTTTTTAGCATCCAAACCCAAGCTAAATATGCACCCATATTTGCATGAATATTACTCTGTTGAAAAATTCAGAGCTATATATGCACATCCAATTCCACCACTTACAGATCAGTCTCAATGGCTTGAAGTGGACATAGAATTCTCCTTGTGCGCTCCTTTGACGAGAAGGAAGGCTGGCAGGACAAAACAGAGTAGGTACAAACCTTGGTTTAAAAAAGTTAAGAGCAGTAAGAAGGGGAAGAAAGATGAAAAGAAAGACGCCAAGCCAAAGAGGCCCCAAAAAGGTAGCAAAAATAGATGCAAGCGTTGTGAAGAACTTGGACACCGAGCTGGATCTACCAAGTGTAGATACACCGAGCCAAAGGGGTAAGTATATATGTTCAAATTCATCCAAAATCTCTGTTTTTCCATTTGATGATTTTTTGCACTCACTAACCATATGACATGAATTGTTTTTCAGGAAGAAACGTGTGTTTCAGCCCCTTGTAACTGAACCTCTTTGTCCAGCCAAAAAGGCCAGAATTGGGGGGTGTAGAAAGAAGAGGAGTGTGCAGACTGTGTTCGGCTCTGTCGATGTTGTAGTGGCTGTGCAACCTGGAGCTGTTCTGGAAGATGATGTGCAACCTGGAGCTGTTTTGGACCAAGTGCTATCATGTACTGTTTTGGAGGATATGCAAACTGAAGCTATTTTGGACAAAGTGCAAACTGAAGCTGTCTTGGACCAAGTGCAAACTGAAGCTGTTTTGGACCAAGTGCAAACTGAAGCTGTTTTGGACCATGTGCAAACTGAAGCTGTTTTGGACCATGTCCAACCTGAAATGCCGCCTCTAAGTCGTGCTGTGGTAAGGCCTAGTGAAGGTGATGCAAAGAAAACAAGGAGCATGAATGATCTTCTTGCTTTAGAAGCAAAAGCAAGCAAAAGCAAGCCGAAGCCGAAGAAGAAGAAATCAAATGGTAAGAAAAAGTGATGTATTGCTACTGGTACTTTCAAACTTGTGTGATGTATTGTTACTGCTACTTTGATTCTTGAAAACTTGTGTGATGTATTGTTACTGCTACTTTGATTCTTGAAAACTTGTGTGATTTGTAATAATGCTAAATTCAAATTTGAGTTTGAAATTCAAATTTTGGACGAAATTCAATTATGATGCTAAATTCAAATTTGTACTTTTCTATGTTTGTTTGAGCTTCCTACGTTGTCTCTAATGTACAACACCTCCCATGGTTGCCCTGATCTCTTTTGTGAGACACAACTCATCGTCGTTGAAAACGTGTTAGAAATGGCCTCCAAAGCCATTATTCCTTAGCTTTTTAACAACTTTTTTTCGACCTTGTCCAAATCACCTAGATATTATTCCTTAGCTTATATTCTACATTAGAAGACAATGTTCGAAGGTTTTTCATTTTTTGATTTTTTTTTGAATTTTTGTTGCTCATTTCAAATTTGGTCAAACCCTAAGTTTGACCAACATTTAAACAACTTTTAAACATGAAAATGAAAAAATAAGCCTGGATCCTTCTTAACTACTTCAAAATGAACCTTTGGTGAGGTTTTGGAAAACTTCATTTTCAAAACCTTAAACCACTTCTCTTCAACCTTGACTTCATACAACAGAGTTCTGTCGATATCACATCATATGCAAGAACAGAGATCTTGAATGTATATATACCTTGTTTATAAAATTCAATCGGTAGTATATAAATTCAATCGGTAGTATATGACATTAGAAGACAATGTGCGGAGGTATTTCATTTTTTTGATTTTTTTTTAAATTTTTGTTGCTC
Source organism: Puccinellia tenuiflora (assembly GCA_012064385.1). Classification (NCBI taxonomy): domain Eukaryota; kingdom Viridiplantae; phylum Streptophyta; class Magnoliopsida; order Poales; family Poaceae; genus Puccinellia; species Puccinellia tenuiflora. The sequence goes on along the minus strand of QRDG01001999.1, from coordinate 334,696 downwards.
ATTTCAAATTTGGTCAAATCCTAAGTTTGACCATCATTTAAACAAATTTTAAACATGAAAAAGAAAAAATAAGCCTGGATCCTTCTTAACTACTTCAAAATGAACCTTTGGTGAGGTTTTGGAAAACTTCATCTTCAAAACCTTAAACCACTTCTCTTCAACCTTGACTTCATACAACAGAGTTCTGTCGATATCACATCATATGCATGAACAGAGAGCTTGAATGTATATATACCTTGTTTATAAAATTCAATCGGTAGTATATGACATTAGAAGACAATGTGCGGAGGTTTTTCATTTTTATTTTTTTTAATTTTTGTTGCGCATTTCAAATTTGGTCAAACCCTAAGTTTGACCAACATTTAAACAACTTTTAAACATGAAAATGAAAAAATAAGCCTGGATCCTTCTTAACTACTTCAAAATGAACCTTTGGTGAGGTTTTGGAAAACTTCATTTTCAAAACCTTAAACCACTTCTCTTCAACCTTGACTTCATACAACAGAGTTCTGTCGATATCACATCATATGCATGAACAGAGATCTTGAATGTATATATACCTTGTTTATAAAATTCAATCGGTAGTATATGACATTAGAAGACAATGTGCGGAGGTTTTTCATTTTTTTGATTTTTTTAAAATTTTTGTTGCTCATTTCAAATTTGGTCAAATCCTAAGTTTGACCAACATTTAAACAAGTTTTAAACATGAAAATGAAAAAATAAGCCTGGATCCTTCTTAACTACTTCAAAATGAACCTTTGGTGAGGTTTTGGAAAACTTCATTTTCAAAACCTTAAACCACTTCTCTTCAACCTTGACTTCATACAACAGAGTTCTTTTGATATCACATCATATGCATGAACAGAGAGTTTGAATGTATATATACCTTGTTTATAAAATTCAATCGGTAGTATATGACATTAGAAGACAATGTGCGGAGCTTTTTCATTTTTTTTGATTTTTTTTGAATTTTGTTGCTCATTACAAATTTTAAACATTTAAACAAGTTTTAAACATGAAAATGAAAAATTTATAAAATTCAATTGGTAGTATATGACATTAGAAGACAATGTGCGGAGGTTTTTCATTTTTTGATTTTTTTTTTGAATTTTTGTTGCTCATTTCAAATTTGGTCAATCCCTAAGTTTTTGGTGAGGTTTTTTGCTGTACAAGGACCGTTTTTTGTTGCTCATTTCAAATTTGGTCAAACCCTAAGTTTACATCATATGCATGAACTAAGTCTGGATCCTTCTTAACTATTTCAAAATGAACATTTGGTGAGGTTTTTTGCTGTACAAGGACCGTTGACTGCCTCCAAAACGCAGTTGACCACCTCGCTATACAAGCACCGTCGATCTACCCTTGCAATGAACTTCAGCCGTCCGATTGCTCTTCTAGAAGGAATCTTCGGCCAGGCTCTGGGCGATCCGTGGGAGGGCTGGTTCCGCACGCTGATTGGCTAGCCTCTTTTTTTTCCAGAGCGTGAGAGAGGATAAGGATGCGTCCGTGATAGTTGACGAAGATGCATGCGCTGCCGCAGCCCTCGACCAGGTCGCCTCCTTTCCCATGCGTGCGCCATGCAGCTACGTCGCAGCCTAGCTTCCTTTTCACGTACAGCGTCGCAGCCTAGCTATTCAATACGCATTTCACGTATAGCGTCGCAGTCCAGCTATTACCGAGCAGCGCTGCAGCATCTTTTCATCTTCACGCGCATCTTTTCATCTTCACGCGCCGAATGAAGCCAAACGTGCCGTTCACCGTGCGTCTTAATGCGCACTAATTGTAAAACGGAGCATCGATTTCACCGTGCCACGCATTGTTCACCCCCCACACCTTCCTCTCCCGGCTATTTAAACGGCACCCTCGACCTCATCCTCTCTCACACTCTTCTCACCTTCCATCTCATCGTTTCCAAATCCAAGCCACTCCACTAGCACTCAAGGAGATCGCCGCCATGCAGTACAACGGCCCAACATTCCGTCGTCCTGCCACCGTGCCGGAGAGGCAGCATCCGCCGGGCGTCGTCGTCAAGAACCAGCTGCGCGTGTGGGCCATCTCGAGGTGGAGGGGCCAAAGGGAGCTTCCTGAGTTCTTCCTCACGCAGTGCTACCCGCCACCTCCCTAGGGGCTCGCCGTGCATGTTCCATCTCCAGGACATCATCGACGGCAACGGCGGCCTCGCCATCGACTTCTACGTCACCTTCACCAACCCCTTCGACGCATACCATCTCCTTGGCCAGGTGTTCAAGTGTGGGGTCGAGTTTATCGCATTCACAAACTACAACATCTACACCAACTTCCACGCCCTCTTCCCCACCCCGGGATACATGCACACCCTCCCCTACAACATGAGGGACGACGACGAGTGAGCCACCCCCCCCCCCCCCCCCAAAGGAGGAGGCAAGGAGGAGCCAGCGAGGTCCCGGAGCCAAGGAGGAGAGCCAAGTAGGAGCTGTTCTATGTTTGTTGTGTTTTATTTCCATGTTTGTTTCGGTTTGTTGCTTGCTTGGGCATATATGCCCCTCTTTATCTAGATTTCCTATCTTGTTGTGTGCGTTTGTATCGTGTCACTTTGATGGGTTTATGTAAGGGCTACTATTGTCTTATATTTATCTATGTGGTTATAGTTCGTGAAATACGTATTTTTGTCTAATTAAAGTTCTATAAATATGTCTTAAAATGAACCTATACATTAAAAGCCCTTATTAGTGGGTCCCACGTGTCAATGGTGAAAGAAAAGGGACAAAACTCAACCAAGCGTGGGAATTCAAAACCATGTCCCTTGATAATGCTAGCATGCCTTAAAATGTCTTATAAAAGTGAACATAGTGAGTAAACAAACTAAAATGCTAAAAAATGATAAGTAAATAATAAAAAGAAGAGAGGACATAGGGAGAGGGAGATGCATCCTATTTTTATTGGGCCCAACAAGATGTGCAACGGGTCAAATAATAAAAACAAGCATCCTCTTACTATTAGGCCTGGAGTGTGCACGTTTTTTTTGCCGAAAGATCACATCTTTTGACATTGGGCCTGGCTAGGTTTTACTTGGGTCTGGCCTTTTCGCCTATCCGTTGTAGTTTTTTTCTACAAAAGAACGGAACATTTCACACACAGTTCTAACGTTTTACAAATTTAACCAAACTAAATAAATGTTGGATTTGTGATGCATATCTGCCAAGTCTTACCATACACAAATTGCCCGAGCTAACTGCTACACTAATTACATTGTTACAATGACCAAGGATCAGCAAATAGACAACACACATTTACAACATTTTAGGAATTGGAACAAACCAAATGAATTTGCATCTGTCATGCATTACTTCCAAGTCGTAGCCATACAGAAATTGTCCAAACTAACTGCAACACTAGTTACATTGTTTAGTGACTAATGATCACCAAATAAACAACACCAAGAGCAATTGCACATAAATAAAAAACAACAGACATCAGATTGTCCTGCTTCTTCAGATCGACAAGCTTCTTTAGGTGCTTGTTCATCTTCTTCATCTCCTTCACTTCCGCCGCAACCCCATCCGCTTTCCCCACCGGAGCAGCCACCGTGGCTGATCACAACTGCTCGGCCAGCGGCAGCGAATTGACCCCCAGGAAGGTGCCCTCCAGTTCAATCCTATTGATGTACTCATCAAGCCACTCGAAATGGTGGCATTTCCGCAGATCCGGCTGAAAACAGAGCAAAAATTCCCCAAATCGGATGAAACCCTAATTCCCAAATCGGATGAAAACCACAAAATTGACGAAAATAAAATGAAATTGGTAGAGGGGAAACTAAGATCTCACCTTCCCTGGCTCTGGTTTGCTCTCGCATTTCACAAACTCGCGCCCGGCGTTGCCTTTCTCATCGCTCACAGTGGTTAGGCGCTTCAGGGGCGCCGTCCGTGGGCAGTCAGGGCACTGTCCCAGCGGCACTGGACCATAGCGCGGCCACCGGCAGGTTGAAGCGGAGGTCGACATCACCGCCGGCGTTGCAGTGCTTAGAGGATCGCCGGAGAAGAAGGGGGGTAGGAACGGGCGGATGCTCTGTACTGCAACGGTCGAATGAACTAGCTCCGGTGCGGGGACGAGATCGTCTCTCTTGTTGCAGCTACGTGTTCTGGGTCCCACGACGTGAGGTGGACAAGCAGTGGGTCCCACGATCTGACGTGGATAAGTTTTGGGTCCCGCTCAGCCCATGTAGTTTGAATTGATAAGCTGTCTACTGATGTTTAAGAGAAGTGTCGCATTGCAGCTATAAGCCCGACGGGAGACGTCGCATGCTAGCTATTTCCAGGAAGAACGTCGCATGTCGTCCAATTCCTTGGAAAGATGTCGCACAGGGGCTATTCACCCATTTCATAGATAGGCATCACATGACTTGTCTTATGCCTACAATGCTCAGTGTGGCTACTTACCCAATGTGTCAAATAGTATAAGAACCGAAGAAAGCATCCATTCTTTAATACAAAGAGCGTGTGCAGTGTTGTAAAAAAAGTGGTGGCTAAGAGCAATTTTTCTCTTAGAGCATCTCCACCGGATGCCTAAATTGTGTCCGGCACCTCCTAATTGGAGGTCTTTTTTGGGGGTGGGGTGGAGTGGAGTGCTGGGCACTTGTCCGACACTTTTTTTTGTGCCTCCCACACCGACACCCCTAAACGGAATCCCTAATTGATTTAAACATTTGTAAAAGAGCCAATTTCATTGCATTGCGATGTGAAATTATAACTAAAATTTAAACTAAAACTAGCTAAATAAACTACAACTAGTCTACTACATGCCGGGCGGAGGTGGCACGCTAGGGCCAACCTCATCGTCGTTCGCCCCTTCGGCAAAAGAGGGTGAGCCAGGCATGTTGCACATGCCAGCGCCTTGCTGCCCTGTCTTGCACCATCTATCGGTGCTTCTCCGCCGCTAGGCTATGCTTGCACTGACGTCGGCGCCTCTGCACGCGCCCAAAGCTCTCAGCCGTGCGGATGGCCTGCTCCGCCACCTGCTGCCTCCGCCTCCTGCAGCTCCCTCTCAGCGAACTCCGCCTCCTCCCGCACGTCCTGCATCGCGGCCTTCCGGCGTGGCCTCTCCAGCTCCCGCGCGGCCTGGTGTAAGGCGTCATCCACCAGGCGGCTGTGAGCGACCACCCTCACCGTGTTCAGCTCCTCGTGCGCCTGCCATTGGGCTTCGGCGAAGGAGCAGGCGTACTCGTCCTCCAGCACCATCTGGAGTGACAGCTCCATGGCGCGCGCCTCCGCCGCGTCGTTCGCGGCCATGAAGAAGTCGCGCAAATGGCGGCGCCCCTCCTCCTCGCGCGTAGTGACGAAGGAGTAGTACGCCGCGTGCTTCTCCGACTAGATCAGCTGTTGCGGCACCGGCTCCTCCTTCAGCAACGGGTCCTGCTCCGGCACCGGCTCCTCCATCGGGTCCTCCTCGCCCTCCTCCTCCCACTCGAAGTCCTCGTCGTGCTCGTCGTTAGCCGACGGAGGAGGAGGATTTTCCCCGTCCACCGGGAAAGGACGTCGCGCGGACTGGGTAAGGGTGGCCTATAGGAGGGTGCGTGTCATGTTGGTTGGTGGACGGCGGTGTGTGTCTGTTGTCTATGGCGAGATGTGAGAACAGTGAGAAGCGGTGGGACGGCTAGGTTCTTTTATAGCCGGCCGGCTCGACGGGAAAGGATGGCGGGAAACGGTGGCGCGTGCGGGAAGCGACGGGTGGGTGGTGAGGCGATGTGCCGACTTAATGCCGGTGATACTTCTCTGCCGCGTCAGCTGCAATGGCGCTTCGTAAGGTTGCTCCCCATTAAACCCTCGATGGGACCTGTGTGAGGATGACAGGCGGGCCAAACCTGTCAGTGGACAAGTCCGAACAGTGTCCGGCATCGTCAAGCCAGCCCCCAAAGTTGGAGGCCCGGTTGGCGGTACAGGACAGATTTTGGGCTGGACAAAACCTTTAGGACCCCCGGTGTGGGCGATTTTTCTGTCCGGCACCCCAAAGGGCCTTTAGGGGCCCTTTAAGGAACCCCCATGCAGATGGTCTTAGATCTAGGTCTAAACGATGGACAGGATGGGCTAAGAAAATATTCTTGGACTCATGTTTAGTTGAAGACCGAGGTTCTAGTTGATTTTAAAAAGTGGTATGGTAATTTGGGATTTCTCTATTGGCTACAGGGGCGGACCTAGGTTCAACCAACAGGTGTCACAGGACACCGGGTCTAACTCCATTTTCTTTGATACAGTAGATGAATTTGTAGTGAGTGACACCCCAAGTTTAATCGAAATCTACATATGATCTATTGAAGGACACCGGGTCATTCTGGGTCTAGGTCCGCCCCTGATTGGCTAGAGGAGTAGCAGTTTGACAAGAAAGGTAAACTTTTTTCTGGCACATGGGACCCACACAGGATGGCTAAACGGTGGAGCAGTTTTGATTTTATACCAAGTCAAGTAATTTTCTTAGACTCACCACACGCCACTAGCTGCCCACTCTATAAGTAGTCTCTGAACAGTAACCCAGTTAACCTTATTTGGTGTGCTCATAATGATAAAGGTTGATTAAATAAAATCAAGGTACGTAGAAGAAACAGTTTAAAGCAAATCGCCATCATGTATCAGTTTAGTTTCGGGAGAGCCGTTTTTTCTCCCTACCTCACATGCTACTGCCTGAATAGAAGATAAGAAAAAGTTCCATTCAAAAAAATTCTGAAAAAATTGGTGACAAAAAATACAAGTTCTCTAAACACGTGTAGAGTTTCGAGATGAAATGACACGTCTTGTGCTCTGTGCAAGAAAACAAAATCGGTGCTCTAAAAACATATTTTTCAAATCCGTTTTTGACCACTGATTTGTTTTCTTTACTGCAAATGTCATGTCACCATGAAACTTAGCAGGTATGTAGAAATTTATATATACGCCACTCATTTTTTCTGAATATTTTGAAATGTTTTACTAGTTTTTTTGGTTTTTTTATTCAGTCAAGAGCATGTGAGATCAAGACTCGTTCCGAATTTCATCTTATTTTTTACCCTTTTTTCATTTTGATTCTCTTAAGATATAGTTTTTCTTGTTTGCTTAGATAGCATATATGGGAAACATCTTCTTTTGCAAGCCAAAACTTGTTAGATGTGTAGTCGGTAATGTTAGGAATAAACAGCTTAGTATTCCCTGGGGGCCAAAAGGCCTCATATATAGTACATGTACAGGTGAATATACAGAAAGGCCCCTAACACATGGGCAAAATACAATATACACATATCTACTCTAACACCCCCCCTCAAACTCAGGGTGGATCCACAACACTGAGTTTGGAGAGTAAGAAGTCATGTTGCGCTCGAGTCTGTGCCTTTGTAAAGAAATCCGCCAACTGCAAATCGGAAGGCACATAATGAAGCCCAACAACCTGATCATGCACCTGAGCACGTGTATAAAAAGCATCAACACCAATATGCTTGGTCAGCTCATGCTTGACCGGATCACGTGCAATACTGATAGCACCTGTACTGTCACACAACAGTGGAGTGGGTGTCGTAACAGAGACCCCAAAATCTGCAAGCAACCATCGTAACCAAGTAACCTCCGCAATCAACGAAGCCATAGCCCGCAACTCAGCCTCAACACTCGAACGAGAAACTGCAATCTGTTTCTTCGTCTTCCAAGCAACAAGCGAACCACCAAGAAATACACAGTAAGCAGAAAGCGAACGGCGATCCGTAGGATCACTCGCCCACGTGGCATCTGAATAACACTGGAGCTGGAGAGAGCTGGAACTAGGAAAGAAAAGACGACGAGTAATCGTGCCACGAAGATAACGAAGGACACGAAGGAGATGACTATAGTGAACGGTGGTCGGAGCTGAGACAAACTGACTCAGAATATGAACAGGATAAGAGATATCAGGACGAGTGACAGCAAGATAAACAAGACTCCCAACAAGATGACGATAACGTGTGGGATCAGAAAGAGGAGTACCATCAGTAGGACGAAGCTTAACATTAAGCTCCATAGGAGTCTCAACAGTACGGTCATCACTAAGATCAGCCCGAGAAAGAAGATCCTGAATATACTTTTCCTGGGAGATATAGAAACCATCGGCTGTAGAAGAAATCTCAATCCCAAGAAAATAGCGAAGAGGACCAAGGTCAGACATGAGAAACTGCTCTCGTAAACGCGCCTTAACAAAGGCAATGTGCTCAGGATCATCACCAGTGATGATCATGTCATCGACATAAAGGAGCAATAAGGTCCGACACCGAGGAGAGGTGTAGACAAACAGTGCAGGATCATGAGCACTGGGAGAGAAGCCAGCGGCAATAACCACGGAGGAGAAACGCTCAAACCAGGCACGAGGGGCCTGTTTGAAACCATATAAAGATCGTCGAAGACGACAAACCATCCCATCAGGAACAGAATACCCAGGGGAGGCTGCATGTAAACCTCCTCACTCAACTCGCCATTAAGAAAGGCATTCTGAACATCAAGCTGGGATACAGACCAGCGTCGAACAGAAGCAACAGTAAGAAGAGTACGAATGGTGGTCATATGAGCCACAGGAGCAAAAGTCTCGTCATAGTCACGGCCGTGCTGCTGCTGAAAACCACGAGCCACAAGACGCGCTTTATAGCGCTCAAGAGAACCATCAGAGCGAGTCTTAATTTGTAGACCCATGTCGTGGGGTTGTCACGGCAAGTTCTTCCTCAGGGAAGATGAGTTTCGGGGCCATTGATGACTGAAGTACGTAGGAACGGTTAATCTCGCCAAGGAACAAGGATTTACCCAGGTTCGGCCCCTCTGATTCGAGGTAAAGACCTACTTCCTGCTTCTATGTTATTGCTCTTGATTGTATCTCGATTACAAGGACCTGGCTCCCACAACTTAGGAGCCGGCGACTTCTCTCTGGTGGCTAGGGTTTCTCTCTACTGATTGATGCTTATCGATCTAAGGTCCAGGACCCCGCTTATAAAGGCTGCCGGGTCTCTGGACTTACAATTTACAACCGAGTCATACTAGAACACGGAGTCCTACTCTACGTCCTGGTCTTCCAAGTTAGGGCTCCGGGTTGCACTTGGACTCCTTCCGGACGGGTCCTTTCTTCATCATGGGCCTTGGTCGGCTTGTCTCCAGCCCAGCCCATGCGACTTGATACGTGACTCGGCTTTGGCCTTCTTGGTCTTGGCGGGTCTACTTTCCGGGTCCATGGGCCTACCTATAAAGTATCCCCCCATCAGTAGCCCCGAATTTATCTTGGGCGCAGCTTGGCGGCTTCCTCTGACTTGCTGGTTCGACTCTCTGGGTCGACTCCTTCCACTTGAGCCAATGGCTCCAAAGTTGCTTGCTGCTAGCTCCAAGATGAATTCCTGCATAAAAACATAATACATACATAAAATGAGTCCACTCTTATCCCTTGTTCAAGCCACCACTCTTGCCTTCGTACTAGCAGGCCGGGTTCTGGCGTGACTCTGGCAAACAAGGACTAGATAACTTGATTTCACTGTCACAGGACTCGTCATTCTGAGACAAGCCGGCTCCTTCCTCATCTGTGACTCTGACCTTCCTCTATTATAATTTCTTATCTGTCTGTCAGCCACTGGAACGTTTTTACTGAAACGTTATCCATAGTTAACTGTGGACCCACTCTGTAACTTTCTAGGGTTTTTTACCCCCCCTTTATAAATCGCGAAGGGTTAGGTCTTAACCTCACTTGCCCCCTCAGCTCAAAACCTCTCCTTTCCTCTTCGCGCCCATCTCTCCCCGCGCCCAGCACGCACCACCCCGCACGCCATGGCTCCCAAGCGCTCAAAGACCACATCGAAGGCCAAGGAAACCTCGTCGAGCAGGACGGTGAACATTGCCGCCGCGGCCGCCGCCGCCGCAAAATCCTCTTCCAAGCGGTCGATCTCCGCCGATTGGGGTGGATCTGTGGTCTCGGCGGAGCAATTGAAGACCCACAGGCTCTCAGGTTTGATTCCCTCTAGTGCTCAAGCTCGGGCCCCAGGGGATGAGATTGTTCCCTCTCCCGCTAAGGGTGAAGTAGTTGTCTTCGTGGAGCACCTGTTCCGCGGATTTTCTCCCCCCGGCGATTTTTTCTTCCGCCAGCTCCTCGAGCTTTACGAGCTGCGGATTCACGATCTGGCTCCTAACTCCATTCTCACACTTTCTAATTTCGTCGTTCTCTACGAGGATTACCTCCAGATTAAGCCTGACATCAACCTCTGGCTCGAGCTCTTCTACTGCAACCCTCAACCCGAGACCTCTGGGGGCCCTCTTCTCCAATGTGGCGCCGTCGCCCTTCAACGGCGCCTCAACTCCGTCTTCCCTAAGCCAGTTTTCCCAAACCGCATCAAAGACTGGCAAAAAACCTTCTTTTATTGCAAGGACACCTCCCCTGCAAATGAGCCAAAACTTCCCTTGTTCTCTGAGGAACGCCTCCGGGCGACTCCTCTGATGAAAGCTAGGTGCCCAGAGGCCGACCGGCCAAGAGTCGAGTCTCTGATCACTCGCATCCGGGCCCTCTTGTCCCATAACTTGGAGAATATGGATTTGGTCCGCTGCTGGACGACCTGGAGAATCCAGCCACTGAGTCCTAGGACTCGGCTGATCTGCTCATATACCAGATGCGCTGGTGATGACCTCCGAGTTACGGAGCAGCTGTCTGATGGACCCGAACTTGGTCGACTCATCAAAAAGTTGACCGGGAAACCGGTGAAGGACCAAGCTCATTTCGGGCTCCAGCCCTTCTGCTCGACCAACCCAGCTCCTGATGTAAGTATAATTCTCTACTTTATTTCAACCTTGATTTCACTTGTACTGTTTACTGACTCACGTTTATTGACTCTGTTGCAGCTCACCGACTCCTTCTGGAAGCCGGCCTCTAGAGCTGGTGCTAAGAATAAAGCTGAAGCTGAGGCTGAAGCTGAAGAAGAGATCCCTGCCACAGATCAAACCACTGTGGCAGAAGACACTGATGATGCGGATGAGGAGTCCTCCCAGGGGGCTCCCGCTGATGATGATGCTGCCGATGCGGAGTCCTCGCCAGAGGCTCCAACTGAAAATGCTGATGAAGAGGAGTCCTCTCAGGAGGCCCCCATCGTGGAAGAGATTGACGATGATGAGTCCTCTCCAGAGGCTCCTACCACTAGGCAAACTGATACTGCCTCTGCTGCTGCTCAACCATCTCCATCTGCAGAGTCCTCTGCTAGGAGTCACTCCTCGTCCTCTCCAGCCTCAAACAATAATGGCTCTCGAGAGGCTGTTCCCAAGGTACCACTCTCACGAGTCCTTGGGTCCTCTTGCTCTCCCACTAAGCCTGAAGAACACATGCAGAGTGTTATCGCCGCCAGGAAGAGGAAGCTGCGTTCCGATGGGCCTGCAGATGCTCCTGAGCCTCTGCCAGTCTCACACCAGCGGAAATCGACCTCTCCTCCCCAAAAGGACGACTCTTACAACTCTGGTTGGTCAATGCCTTCTTCAAACTCTCAGGCCTCCTTGGACCTGGAGACCAATATTGGGTAAGACTCCTTTGTCTCTGTACTTGCAGTTGTATGACTTCTGATCTTTCCTTTCACTAGGTTTATTGATTTCTGTCTCTGAATATTTCAGGGCTCGGCCTTGTGCCAAGGTAACAAAACTCCCAGGCATGACTGATGTCTCCTCTGGGCGTGGACCTGCCCCTCCATCGACTTCTCAGACAACCAGTACGAGGACAGGTCCCTCCATCACTGCATCAGCTGGCGCAACCACGACTCCTACCGTTCCCGAGTCCTCTTCAAAGGCTCGAGCGGCGACTCCAACAATAGTCCAGCCCAGCTCTGGTGCTGCGACTCCTGATTCTGCGCCCCAAGTTCAACCGGTTCCTGTCAAGCCGACTCCTACAGCCTCTCCATCCGTCAAGACCAAGTCATCTACTGACTACAGTCGACTTCGGGTGGCAGATAACATGTCATTTTCCGAAGCCTATGCTGAAGCAGTCGACTTGAACGATCAAGCTGCTAGGCTGAAGGACGACGAGCAAGCGGCTCTTAGGTCTCTTCATATGGTTCATGAAGTAAGCTTTTCTGACTTCTCCATTCATGCTTTCTGACATCATCCTATCCCAGTAGCCCCCAAGCACCTGTCTGTGGTGACTTGTGACTAGGATAGGTGCTTTGATTTGATACTGAACTCAATTGCTATATAGAAAAAATTTGCACACTGTAGCCCCCAAGCACTGAGTCCTTAGCTCTACTAGGACTCGGGGCTGATAATTTACTGTCTGTCGGGTCCTTAGACCAAAAACTTTCGCACGAGTAGCCCCCAAGCGCCGAGTTGTCAGCCTGCGACGACTTGGAGCTATCAATATATGTTGATTACTGATATCTTGCTTGAAGAAAAATTTCTGTTCTGCGAGTAGCCCCCAAGCGCCAAGTTGCTAACTTGTGGCGACTTGGAGCTGCAAATATGTCCACTCTACGCATACTTAACTTGATGAAAAATTCTGATCTGCCAGTAGCCCCCAAGCGCCAAGTTGCTAACTTGTGGCGACTTGGAGCTTAGGACTTGTCGACTAGGAGCTCATGAGTTCGTTATTTGACTTGTGGAGCTCACTTGTGCTTTATGACTTGTAATTGCAGTGCATTGTCTCCAAGATGAAGAGAGATATGAAAGAACTTGAGGACCAGGCAGCTGCCAGTGCCAGATCTGCCATGGCCGAAAAAGAACACTCCCTTCAGCTTGAGAAGGATCTGAAGACTTTGGCTGCTCAACTGGAGCAGGTAAAGAAAGAGTCGGCTGAGGCCAAAAAGATTGCTCAGAAAGCACACAATGACCTACAAGCTGTGTTCAACACTTGCAAAAAAGGCATTGTGCAATGTGTCAACATATATTTGGTGAGTTTATGACCTTTGCTTGCTCCTTTTGCAACCTTTCTGAACTGTTTTTCAACTGACAATGACTCCTTGATTTCTTTCTTCAGGGGCTGACTCCCCAAAGCTTAAATTGCCCACAAGCAAACAACTATCTGAGATGCTTGATTACTGTCATGGGCTACAAGAGGGAGCCCGTTCTGTGGTCAAGTATTTGAATCATAAAGGCAAGTGCCCCAAAGAGCCTGAACGTCTGGTGGACGAGTTGTCCAGAGCACCAGGCTATATGCGTCTGTTGAAACAATCTTCAATGAGGAGATCTGCCATCAGGATCTTGGCCTTAGCCCACAGCTACTATCCCACTGTTCTTGAGCCAGCATGCTTACAATGGGGAAGCCTGAGCAGCATGAAGATGGCAAACCTTTTACTCAAGATGATTTCAAAGCCGAAGAAAAGTTGGTGCGGCCATATGCTTGTGAGATTGCCAATAAGATGGACCCTGAGGTATGGGTTCATCATTATGATTTGGGAGAACAAGAGAGTCGCTCCAGTAACTCCTGAGATAGTAAACTTTGGCCGCCCATCACAGGACCCATCTGGTGTATTCTCTTCTTCTGCCGGTCCGAGTTCATCGTCACCGGCGGCTCCCTGTTCCAAGTGCCGAGCCTACCCTGAGACCTCCTGCTGCGCCCACTCCTTCCCGAGCTGTCTCTGGAGACGCTCAGAAACAAGCAGAGCTTGCTAAGCATATGAAGAGTCCCAAGGGTACTGGATTTCAAACAAAGGAGTCGCCACCAAGCCCTCCATTGAAGCCGGCTCCTTCCTCCGCTGCTCAAGCACAAGGCAAATCTCCTGCTAAGAAGAACTCCTCGACTCCTGCTGTTCAAGCAAAGGATAAGTCACCTGCTGAGAAGGACTCCTCGACTCTGGCGAAGGAGTCAGCTCCTCTTGAAGACAACCCTCTGAATGACTTTTTGATTACTATGTAATGCTGTGTTGTTTTGGTATT